>CM059800.1:11810621-12030621 GCA_030435695.1 Brachymystax lenok tsinlingensis
GAAACATATGTCTCTGAATCTCTGGGACAGGGATACATTCGGCCCTACACTTGACCTGCCTCCTCAAGTTTCTTTTTTGTGAAGAAGAAGGATGGAGGTCTGCGCCCGTGTATTGACTATCGAGGTATAAATCAGATCACTGTGAGGTACAGCTACCCGCTGCCTCTCATAGCCAGTGCGATCGAGTCAATGCACGGGGCGCGCTTCTTCACAAAATTGGATCTCAGGAGCGCTTACAATCTGGTGCGTATCCGGGAGGGAGACGAGTGGAAGACGGCATTTAGTACCACCTCAGGGCACTATGAGTACCTCGTCATGCCGTACGGGTTGATGAATGCTCCATCAGTCTTCCAGGCATTTGTAGACAAGATCTTCCGGGACCTGCATGGGCAGGGTGTAGTGGTGTATATCGACGACATTCTGATATACTCCGCTACACGCGCCGAGCATGTGACCTTGGTGCGCAAGGTGCTTGGTCGACTGTTGGAGCATGACCTGTACGTCAAGGCTGAGAAATGTCTGTTCTTCCAACAGTCTGTCTCCTTCCTAGGGTACCGCATTTCCACGTCAGGGGTGGAGATGGAGAGTGACCGCATTTCAGCCGTGCGTAATTGGCCGACACCCACCACGATAAAGGAAGTGCAGCGGTTCTTAGGGTTTGCCAACTACTACCGGAGGTTTATCCGGGGCTTTGGTCAGGTAGCGGCTCCCATTACCTCCCTGCTGAAGGGGGGACTGGTGCGACTGCAGTGGTCAGCTGTGGCGGACAGGGCTTTTGGTCACCTGAAGGCTCTGTTTACCACGGCTCCCGTGCTGGCTCATCCGGATCCCTCTTTGACATTCATAGTTGAGGTGGACGTGTCCGAGGCTAACTATGATGTGGGGGACTGGGAGCTGTTGGCTGTCGTAGAGGCTCTGAAGGCGTGGAGACATTGACTTGAGGGGGCTAAACACCCTTTTCTCATCTGGACTGACCACCGCAATCTGGAGTACCTCCGGGCAGCGTGGAGACTTAACCCTCGCCAGGCAAGGTGGGACATGTTTTTTACCCGTTTTGTTTTCACCCTATCCTACCGACCAGGATCCCAAAACGCTAAGGCAGACGCACTGTCCCGGATGTTTGACACAGAGGAGCGGTCCATAGATCCCACTCCCATACTTCTGGCCTCTTGCCTGTTGGCACCGGTGGTGTGGGAGCTGGACGCGGACATCGAGCAGGCGTTACGTACAGAGCCCACTCCTACTCATTGTCCAGCTGGGCGTCTGTACGTTCCGTCTGCTGTCCGCGACCGTTTTATCTATTGGGCCCACACGTCACCCTCCTCTGGTCATCCTGGCATCGGTCGCTGCGCTGTCTTAGTGGGAAGTACTGGTGGTCCACCTTGGCCAAGGACGTGAGGGTTTATGTTTCCTCCTGCTCGGTGTGCGCCCAGTGCAAGGCTCCTAGGCACCTGCCCAGAGGGAAGTTACAACGTCTACCTGTTCCACAACAGCCGTGGTCGCACCTGTCGGTGGACTTCTTGACGGATCTTCCTCCGTCACAGGGAAACACCACGATCCTGGTCGTTGTGGATCGGTTTTCTAAGTCCTGCCGTCTCCTTCCTTTGCCCGGTCTCCCTACGGCTCTACAGACTACGGAGGCTCTTTTCACCCACGTCTTCCGGCACTACTGCCAGACATAGTCTCTGATCGGGGTCCCCAGTTCACGTCCAGGGTCTGGAAGGCGTTCATGGAACGTCTGGGGGTCTCGGTCAGCCTCACCTCAGGTTTTCACCCCGAGAGTAACGGGCACGTGGAGAGAGTTAACTACTTAGGGAGGGGTGGGGCGCTAGTGGTCATATTGCCAGGACCGGCCGGGCGATTGGGCGGCTTTCATCCCCTGGGCAAAGATGGCCCAAAACTCACTCCGCCACTCCTCCACTAACCTCTCTCCCTTCCAGTGCGTACTAGGTTATCAGCTGGTTCTGGCACTGTAGCATCAGAGCCAGATCGAGGCTCCTGCGGTGAATGAATGGTTTAGGCGCTCCGAGGAGACCTGGGACGCCGCCCATGTGCATCTGCAACGGGCTGTGAGGTGGCAGAAGGCGAGCACCGACCGCCACCGCAGTGAGGCCCCGGTGTTCGCACCGGGGGACCGGGTCTGGCTCTCGACCCGAAACCTGCCCCTCCACCTGCCCTGCCGGAAGCTGGGTCCACGGTTTGTGGGGCAATTCAAAGTCCTGAGGATACTGAACAAGGTTTGCTATAGGTTACAGCTTCCACCAGATTACCGTATTAACCCCTCGTTCCATGTCTCCTCAGGCCGGTGGTGGCTGGTCCACTCCAGGATTCCGGTGGAGGACATCCTGGACCCTTCGTCCGGATCGCCCTGCACCTCGTCCTCCGGGTCGTCCCCGAGGCCGGGTGTCGCGCGTCAAGGGGGGGGGGTACTGTCATGACTTCCGCCGAAGTCGGTCCCTCTCCTTGTTCGGGCGGCGTTCGGCGGTCGACGTCACCGGTCTTCTAGCCACCGTCGATCTACTTTTCAATTTCCGTTAGTTTTGTCTTCATTATACACACCTGGTTTCGATTCCCAATATTACATGTTCCTTATTTAAACCCTCTGTTTCCCCCATGGTTTGTTATTTGTGAAGTTGGTCTGTATTGTGAGCGTGTTGCAACAGTGGGTGAGGATGGTATATCGATTTTATGTATAGAGCACACTTCTGGCAAAACAGAATTCAGTTTTCTCCAGGTTTTCTTACATTTTCTGCAATGTTGCAAACTAGTATACGGAACAACTCTCTGCAAAATATGTCCTTCCTGGTCTGAAAACAGTGTAGGTCATAACATGTAACACATGTGGAGGGAGGGTTCTTGAAATGTAACATCCAATCAAAATCTTGCCGCTGGGAGCCAGTGGACCATTCAAACCGTTTTTGCAATACAAAATTCTCTTGACAGCCACGTGATTTTGGAGGTATGGCAACATGAGACTACTGTAAGAATAACTCCTGCTCACTAGCAATTACACAAAGATTTGGCATTGTACATCTGGGAGACTTGGCAGTTTAGGATCCTAAATGAAACCCATCGCCCTTCCCCCCTCAGATTTACTGAACTACCTTTCAAAAAAACTGTTTGTCACTTATAGCTGGGAGCATAGAATAATGCTGTATACAGTTGCAATGTAATGATATATAGAAACAGTGATTACACCCTAATTCAATTGGGAGGTAATCAAATTGCAATAATGGCCTTTATTTGGGACCCCAATTTATCGTTTTCCCAGAAATCATTAAACAATTTTCTCTTTAAATCCACTTTAAATATGCACTGACACGCACACACGCACGCATGCACAGACGCATGCACGCACGCACGCCCACACACACACACACACACGCACACGCACACACAGACACACACACACACAATCACACACACACACACACACACACACACACACACACACACACACACACACACACACACACACACACACACAATCACACGCACACACACACACAGTGTTATGGTAAATGATAGGAAGACCCAGCTGGTGGAGATGGTGGCAACAGTGGAAGGAGGACTCTTGTGAGTAAACACAAAGATCCCGGGGCTTGTACCTCTGTACGGGTGAAGGCGGTCATGTGACATTTAGACACTTATCTAAGATTAATGGATGTTATGATTTACCCCAGATTTACTGAGCTTTACTGTACGTACAGATTTCACACTGTTCACACAAACTTTGTTATGGTACTTGTTCGATTTGAACTCTTTAGTTAAAGTTTAACCAAAGCCGACGGGAAGCTTTCCTAACCTAGAAGAAGGTTTGGCGCTGAGGATTCCTCCAGTTATGAGTGATCCTCATAGTGCCTTTGTCACTGTCGCCATGCATGACAGGCCATGTTGCATGATATCTGCCCTAGGATTTCTACATGGGTAAACCTTTCTCTCTCTGGAGCACTGCGCCACTACGAGGAGCGATCAGGCATGACTGATTCCCCAGCTTTCTTAAGAGGAGGTAATGTTACAGTGCAGCTGAGAGGGCCCTATCGCTCCAGCCTCCATGACATCCACTTAGACGCCAACAGCCCCAAATAACCCGATGTCAGAGGCCCCTGGCTAGGAGCACGGCAGGCAGCCAGACAATCGGAGGGAGTGCTGGTTTAAAGTAGTGGGCTGCCTAGTGTAATGTTGTCTGCTCCAACTGAACAGCCTCTTTCCCTCCAGCCACAGACAGCGATAGTTAAGAAGTCACTCACTTTGATATCCATGAAGGGGAGGCCTGCTGCCACACTGCTCATCTTTTCCATAAGTACTTTTATGGAAAAGATGATAAAAAAAATGAAAAGGACCTGGAGAGAGAGAAATGAAGCAGAATAGCACATCTGGTTGACAATCTGTATAGCAGACCATATAGACAATGAGGTCGGGAACAAATGGATTTAGGCCCAGTTTGCTGTCTTTAGCAGATTGTTTTTTTGGACTGAAGTACTGTTCATCAGTGTAGTGGAGGAGAGGAGTACCAGTATCATTATGATGTGTGTTGTTGTCTGACTGTGGTTAAGCTGTATTAACACAGCTTATTTAGTACCTCGTCATAGAGTAGTAGCCTTACATGCTAATACCCTAACACTCTCATACGCCTTTACATTCACACACACACACTCTCCCTCACTTATACAATATAACCATTAGGCAATGTAATCAACACACAGAATAGTGTATTTTTTATGAGACGTTCACAGTCAAACATGAGACAGTAATCACATGTACAATTATACTCACACACACTTCTGTATAATCATACACACAGACACACAGGGAGAAAACAGCAGAACCAGCTTGCCTCACCGCTTGGCCACCACATGTGGACAGCCCAATGCCGATTGGCTGGTTTACTGTCACCGGCTGATAGCCAAGCTCTAATGGAAAAGATACAACGCAGCCAAAGAATTTCATTCATTTTTGTGATAAAGTTATATGTTCAGCCTTGAACAACTGGGAGATAATGTTTGGACTCATTATAATTCCCAGTGTGTTTAAACAGGCAGCACAGAATGCAAACAAAAGCAGATGAAATTTGAAAAGTATTATCAATATTGCAGATAGCGGATGCCCTTTCCAATCAGAGAAAGCATATCTCTCCCGGAAAATATATGGTTGAATAGTTCATTCGTTTCTATTAGCCCGTTGTATGTTTCTCTCTTCCTCGTATATATTTATGCAGAATTTATGAAAAGGCCAAACAAACTGCCATTAGATATTCCCTTAATTCACTATCCCAGTCTTCTAAAGGTAGCCGGGTACATTTGAAAGGCATTCGTTTACTGTGACTGATATTTCTCGGAGGTCTTTCCAAAGGGCCATTTCTCACGTGCCTTTGCCACAGTACAGCACTTTTGTAACGCTGTGTGTGTGTGTGTGTGTGTGTGTGCGCCTATGTGTGTGTGTGTATGCCTGTATGTGATAGGGTGCAGTGCCACTCTGCACGCTACTGCATGTATTCTTCAGGTCTCTTAATAGCTAGCTGCTGGAGCAAAATAATTGTCATTTTCCAGCCAGTGGGCCTAAAGTCATACAACATAATGAAATGTATAAAAATGAGGTGGAAATGGCAGACAGGAGGCATGCTAAATCAAATGTAGAGAGATATGAATAATTTAGTGTATAAGAAGGCGAGTGTAGGTGCAAATGGAAGTATGGTGAAGTTTCTAAGTATCGTTTATGTTCACACCAGTATGTGTTAATGTGCACTCATCTATCTATGCGTAGGAAACACGATGTACAATGAAAATAGGGGAAGGGACTGTGTACCTGGCTATATTCTAGTGGGCCGGTGCTTCGGTAACAAGTGAATCCAGCCAGACTAGTACTAAATGTCCTCAGACAGTGAAAGGTTGATTTAAGCTCTGGTGTGACGGAGAGGAGATGAATGTCAGCGATTCCTTTTTTTAAACCACAGATTCATCACCTGGTATTGAGGGTAATGAGCGAGGCGTGGAGGTGAACACATTAAACCAAGCCGACCTTGCCCAGCCCAGCCAGGAGGGATGGCAGAGACGGTACAGGAACAGAGGGGCAGTGGCCAGGACCAAACCAAACCCCCTCCACATTCCTTCCAACTCCTCCATGGTGGCCCCACACCTGTCCAACACTGGGAGGCGATTTTACACAACAACAACACTAGAACAGGTAAAGAGGACAACCATACTTATTCTCTATCACACACACACTCTCACACTCTCACACTCTCACACACACACACACACACACACACACACACACACACACACACACACACACACACACACACACACACACACACACACACACACACACACACACACACACACACACACACACACTGGCAATCCTTGCTAGCTGTGACAGGCTGAAAGGCATGTTTCTGTCCTAAGAAGCTGGGACCCTAATGGAGACACAGTTTTATTGTCAGTGAAACAATTTGCCAGTATCTGCAGTGAGCTGCCTGCAGCTGGTGATGTAGTGGAGCCAGCGTGTAGTCAAGGCTGACATATACCATCCACTAGTGACAGGAGCGCCGGTCGGAGCACACACTCACACAAGCAGACACCAAACATAGAAACAGTTCACACACAACACCCAGTGCACACTACTCATATGCACAAATGCAATTCAAACATATAGCCACAAATGTGCACATTAACACCCGAATGTGTACACACACACACATATAGGTCGTGGAGGTGATTATAGAAATATTTAATTAAACATATCAACAGAACGCCAGGAGTTCCATTACAGTGAGGGGGGAAATTCCACTTGTAAAAGCAGTAAATATCAGGTCATAACTCTCCCATCTGCTGCACGTTTCTGCAGAGTGACAAAGCAGACCCTACACTGGCCTGACCAAATACACTGCATGCATCACTGCTACCACTCAGATTGAAAAGTAAGACATAAAACCACAAGGATGTTTGTTCTAATTGTAGGAAAATGCTCTTCGGGTTAACATGTCTCGCTTCACTGAATGGCCAACTGTGTATTACAGGTTTAAAGACTAAGTCGGCTCAGATAGAGACATCCACAGTGCAACTATACATAATGGTAGTTGATTATGAGATCCTTCTCTTAGGAGTCAGAGGTTGTCACTCCTGCACGTCCTCCCTGGGTGTTCCCTCTATGTGGTCCAGAGCAGAGAAGTTAGATCAGAGGAAAAAAGTAGGCACGTAAAGAGAGGAAAATCTGTCCAAGAAGTATTAGTTCTCTTTTTAATTTTAGCAAGATGAGGAACCCGGAATTTAAATGAAAGAATCGGTTTTCATCCAGCTAATAGTAATCCATAATCCAGCCAACGTGTCTTAACCACAATGTGGTTGGTCTGATTAACTTTAATGCCTTCCCTCTCAATTTATTGAAATGTTGGAATGAACACTTTTGGCTTGGAACCAAGGACTGCTTCTCTTTAAAATGAGAGGGGCACACAAAGTGACTCAGGCTGTGAAATTGAGAGTGGTTAGGAGAGAAGGAAGTTGAGAGTGGAGAGGGGAAAAGGGAAGACATAAGAAGAGAGGGATGTAGAAGGTGTTGGAGAAAAGAGAAACAAAATAATATTCAAAATGGTATTGGTCCACGCAGGACTCGTTTAAGGACAGTTTTGAAAAAAGAAAAGGACGAGGTCATATTTTCAGCAACACTTCAAATGAATTTCTGTAATGATCCCAAAACCTTGAAAAGGCTGGAGAATGACCTCCTTTGTCAAAGGGTGAGTCGGGGAGAATGTGGGTTGCGGTAGTCATACAAATGAAGGGGACAATTTGGTCTAGTTAAAGCTATTATCCCTACAAGTGTGTGAGGGGAGATGCTGTAGCTTTAACACTTTGGAGCTTTGATATGACTCATTGTAAATGATGCTCCAGAAGGTCAATTGCAGAGTTCAAAATGGCCGTTGATGGAGGGCGGAGGATAAATGTGTCGTGTTTTCTCCCCTCAGACGCGCTGCAGCGTTTATTTAAAAAATGAATCCCGACAGGGCTGTTCTTTTTGACTGGCGCAGTCAACATAACACCCTGTCCCATTTTTCTTGCGAAGCATGATTTCTTGCCCATTGTTTTTATTCCTTTTACCTTTAACCATTTGAAAGGTAATCATGCATGATTACAGGGATTAGGACATGAGTGGATGAGCAGCAATGCTCCACTGACCTTTTGTTACTCATTATTGGACGTTCAAGAAAGCGTCTTGCTAAATCTTAAGGGAATGCTCAGCTCAGTGACCGTGATCTGTTATTGTCTGCCTGTACCATTTCACAGTGGCAGGCACAGAGTGAGGGGATTGACAGTGTATCGTACTTCACTGAGGAGGAGGATGATGAAGAGGATAAGAGTGTGGGTTAAGTGTTTAGCTGTGGTAATTGCGTCACCGGGGGGCAGTCTTGTACGTTTGGCCTCTGGGCCCTGCAGGTGTGTCAGCCCCCTCTCCTCCTCTCCTCCTCTCCTCCTCTCCTCTCTTCTCCTCCTACTCTCTTCCTCTCCTCATCATGCCGACACATTACAGTCATTAGGAGAGTCTCTGCCTCGCTTACAGCACAGCAGCAAGACACACACATACACACACACACACACGCAGGATATGTGCCAATCTAGCATTAATTTAATCACTACATTAAAATAGGGCACTATTTTTATATACTGTGATGTGCGCTATATACAGACCCTGGGAAACGCAATATATCCAGATACCCAGTTATGTGGCAGCTTTGTAGAACAGCACTTTATATTTGTATTTTATATATGAATATTGACTGACTGACTGCCAGTATGCACTCCCTTCTAAGAAAATGGTCTCTCCCACAATTAATGTGGTGCACCTGTGATGCTCGATAAAGACTGCCGCACTGTGCACAGGTGTGGAACATTAATTCTGGGGGTGTTCCTTGAAAAGACAACCCCCCCACTCAGCAACCATGCCACCCCACTTCCACCCCACCCTTGGAATAAAGGCAAATAAAAAAAGAAACCAACCCACCACTTCTGTTCATTCAGTGATCTGTGTGCAAAAGTATATAAATGACTGTGCTGCATGCTAATCAATCCTGTCCTTCACACAGATTGAAGGGGAAGGCAAAAATCTAGCTTGTGGAGTGTGCTGGAGACAGACAGACTGGAAAAGTGGGCCAGGGATGCCAGGGAACTTCTCTGGTGCTGAGAGGTATGACCCCTTTCATCACACTGAAATATCTGCCGAGAGTAGCTGTGTGGTCAGACAGTGGACAGGACATCTGAGTCTAAAGCGACACAGACAGAGAGACTTGGGCTGGAAGTCTTTGATACAGAGATACGGTGGATTCTGAAAGTATTCAGACCCCTTGACTTTTTCCACATTTTGTTACGTTACAGCTGTATTCAAAAATGTATTACATTTTCCCTCATCAATCTACACACAAAACCCCATAATGACAAAAAAATAAATGGATATTTTTTTCAAATTTATACAAAGTAAAAAACAAAAATACCTTATTTACATAAGTATTCAGACCCTTTGCTATGAGACTCGTAATTCAGCTCAGGTGCATCCTGTTTCCATTGATCATCCTTGAGATGTTTCTACAACTTGATTGGTGTCCACCTGTGGTAAATTCAATTGATTGGACATGATTTGGAAAGGCACACACCTGTCTATATAAGGTCCCACAGTTGACAGTGCATGACAGAGCAAAAACCAAGCCATGAGGTTGAAGGAATTGTCCGTAGAGCACAGAGACAGGATTGTGTCGAGGTACAGATCTGGGGAAGGATACCAAAAAATGGCTGCAGCATTGAAGGTCCCCAAGAACACAGCGTCCTCCATCATTCTTAAATGTAAGAAGTTTGGAAACACCAAGACTAGAGCTGGCCGCCCGGCCAAACTGAGCAATCGTGGGAGAAGGGCCTTGGTCAGGGAAGTAACCAAGATCCCGATGGTCACTCTGAAAGAGCTCCAAAGTTCCTCTGTGGAGATGGGAGAACCTTCCAGAAGGACAACCATCTCTGCAGCACTCCACCAATCAGGCCTCTGAATGTCCTTGAGTGGCCTAGCTAGAGCCCAGACTTGAACCCGATCGAAGATCTCTGGAGAAACCTGAAAATAGCTAAGCAGCGACCCTCCCCATTCAACCTGACAGAGCTTGAGAGGATCTGCAGAGAAGAATGGGAGAAACTCCCCACATGCTGATGTGCCAAGCTTGTAGCGTCATACCCAAGAAGACTCTTGGAGAACAATCTGGCCTTAATGGCCTTATACTGTTATAATCGCCACCCGGCAAACCCAGAAGGGTACTGGACAACCCTAAGATCCTGGTTCCTCTCTAGATTTCTTCCTAGGTTCCTGTCTTTCTAGGGACTTTTTCCTAGCCACCGTGCTTCTACATCTACTTTGCTTGCTGTTTGGGGTTTTAGGCTGGGTTTCTGTATAGCACTTTGTGACATCTGCTGATGTAAAAATGGCTTTATAAATACATTTGATTGATTGTTCATGTTCACACATTTTAAATTTTACCAGAAGCTATTATCCAGAGCGGCTTACAGTAGTGAGTGAATACAATTTCATACTTTTTTTGTACTGGTCCCCCGTGGGAATCAAACCCACAACCCTGGCATTGCAAATGCCAAGCTCTACCAATTGGGCCACATGGGACCAGTCAGGACCACATAAAGACATATGTAATTCATATCGATTGGATAAACAAATTCTGGATATTCTGGAGTCATATTTTGACAGTAAAATATTGATTGAAGACTCTAGGCTGTAATCGTTGCCAAAGGTGCTTCAACAATGTACTGAATAAAGGGTCTGAATACTTATGTAAATGTGATATTTTCTTTCTTTCTTTCTATATATAAAAAAACAATTACCTATTTTTCTCCCCAATTTTGTGGTATCTAATTGGTAGTTACAGTCTTGTCTCATCGCTGCAACTCCCATACGGACTCGGGAGAGGCGAAGGTCGAGAGCCGTCCGTCCTCCGAAACTTCGACCCAACCAAGCCGCATTGCTTCTTGACACAATGCCCGCTTAACCCTGAAGCCAGCCACACCAATATGTCGGAGGAAACACCGTACACCTGTCAACCGTGTCAGCATGCACGCGCCTGGCCTGCCACAGGAGTCGCTAGTGCGCAATGGACATGGACATCCCTGCCGGCCAAACCCTCCCCTAACCTGGACGATGCTGGGCCAATTGTGCACCGTCCCATGGGTCTCCCGGTCGCGGCCGGCTTGCGACAGAGCCTGGACTCAAACCAGGATCTCTAGTGAAACAGTTAGCCACCTCCACCCTACCTGACACCCTAGACCCACTCCAATTTCCTTACCGCCCCAATAGGTCAACAGATGACGCAATCACACTACACACTGCACACTGCCCTAACCCATCTGGACAAGAGGAATACCTATGTAAGAATGCTGTTCATCGATTACAGCTCAGCATTTAACACCATAGTACCCTCCAAACTCATCATTAAGCTCAACCCCTGGGTCTCGACCTCGCCCTGTGCAACTGGGTCCTGGACTTTCTGACGGGCCGCCCCCAGGTGGTGAGGGTAGGAAACAATATCTCCACGCCGCTGATCCTCAGCACTGGGGCCCCACAAGGGAGCGTTCTCAGCCCTCTCCTGTACTCTCTGTTCACCCATGACTGCGTGGCCATGCACGCCTCCAACTCAATCATCAAGTTTGCAGGCGACACTACAGTGGTAGGCTTGATTACCAACAACGGCGAGACGGGGAGGCCTACAGGGAGGATATGAGAGCCCTCGGAGTGTGGTGTCAGGAAAATAACCTCACACTCAACGTCAACAAAACAAAGGAGATGATCGTGACTTCAGGAAACAGCAGAGGGAGCACCCGCCTATCCACATTGACGGGACAGTAGTGGAGAAGGTGGAAAGTTTTAAGTTCCTTGGCATACACATGGACAAACTGACAGCGTGGTGAAGAAGGCGCAACAGCGCCTGTTTAATCTCAGGAGGCTGAAGAAATTTGGCTTGTCACCAAAAACACTCACAAACATTTACAGATGCACAATCGAGAGCATCCTGTCGGGCTGTATCACCGCCTGGTACGGCAACTGCTCCGCCCGCAACCGTAAGGCTCTCCAGAGGGTAGTGAGGTCTGCACAAACCATCACCAGGGGCAAACTACAGTGGGGCAAAAAAGTATTTAGTCAGCCACCAATTGTGCAAGGTCTCTCACTTAAAAAGATGAGAGAGGCCTGTAATTTTCATCATAGGTACACTTCAACTATGACAGACAAAAGGAGGAAAGAAAATCCAGAAAATCACATTGTAGAATTATTTATGAATTTATTTGCAAATTATGGTGGAAAATAAGTATTTGGTCACATACAAACAAGCAAGATTTCTGGCTCTCACAGACCTGTAACTTCTTCTTTAAGAGGCTCCTTTGTCCTCCACTCGTTACCTGTATTAATGGCACCTGTTTGAACTTGTTATCAGTATAAAAGACACCTGTCCACAACCTCAAACAGTCACACTCCAAACTCCACAATGGCCAAGACCAAAGAGCTGTCAAAGGACACCAGAAACAAAATTGTAGAGCTGCACCAGGTTGGGAAGACTGAATCTGCAATAGGTAAGCAGCTTGGTTTGAAGAAATCAACTATGGGAGCAATTATTAGGAAATGGAAGACATACAAGACCACTGATAATCTTCCTCGATCTGGGGCTCCACGCAAGATCTCACCCCGTGGGGTCAAAATGATCACAAGAACGGTGAGCAAAAATCCCAGAACCACACGGGGACCTAGTGAATGACCTGCAGAGAGCTGGGACCAAAGTAACAAAGCCTACCATCAGTAACACACTACGCCGCCAGGGACTCAAATCCTGCAGTGCCAGACGTGTCCCCTGCTTAAGCCAGTACATGTTCAGGCCCATCTGAAGTTTGCTAGAGAGCATTTGGATGATCCAGATGAGGATTGGGAGAATGTCATATGGTCAGATGAAACCAAAATATAACTTTTTGGTAAAAACTCAACTCGTCGTGTTTGGAGGACAAAGAATGCTGAGTTGCATCCAAAGAACACCATACCTACTGTGAAGCATGGGGGTGGAAACATCATGCTTTGGGGCTGTTTTTCTGCAAAGGGACCAGGACGACTGATCCGTGTAAAGGAAAGAATGAATGGGGCCATGTATCGTGAGATTTTGAGTGAAAACCTCCTTCCATCAGCAAGGGCATTGAAGATGAAACGTGGCTGGGTCTTTCAGCATGACAATGATCCCAAACACACCGCCTCGGGCAACGAAGGAGTGGCTTCAGAAGAAGCATTTCAAGGTCCTGGAGTGGCCTAGCCAGTCTCCAGATCTCAACCCCATAGAAAATCTTTGGAGGGAGTTGAAAGTCTGTGTTGCCCAGCGACAGCCCCAAAACATCACTGCTCTAGAGGAGATCTGCATGGAGGAATGGGCCAAAATACCAGCAACAGTGTGTGAAAACCTTGTGAAGACTTACAGAAAACGTTTGACCTCTGTCATTGCCAACAAAGGGAATATAACAAAGTATTGAGATAAACTTTTGTTATTGACCAAATACTTATTTTCCACCATAATTTGCAAATAAATTCATTAAAAATCCTACAATGTGATTTTCTGGATTTCTTTTCCTAATTTTGTCTGTCATAGTTGAAGTGTACCTATGGTGAAAATTACAGGCCTCTCTCATCTTTTTAAGTTGGAGAACTTGCACAATTGGTGGCTGACTAAATACTTTTTTGCCCCACTGTATCTGCCCTCCAGGACACCTACACCACCCGATGTCACAGGAAGGCCAAAATGATCATCAAGGACAACAACCACCCGAGCCACTTCCTGTTCACCCCGCTATCATCCAGAAGGCGAGGTCAGTACAGGTGCATCAAAGATGGGACCGAGAGACAGCTTCTATCTCATGGCCATCAGAATGTTAAACAGCCATCACTAACATTGAGTGGCTGTCACGACTTCCGCCGAAGTCGGGCCCTCTCCTTGTTCGGGCTGCGTTCGTTGGTCGACGTCTCCGGCCTTCTAGCCATCACCGATCCACTTTTCATTTTCCATTTGTTTAGTCTTTGTTTTATACACACCTGGTTTCAATTCCCCAATTACATGTTCATTATTTAACCCTCCGTTTTCCCCATGTGTGTGTGCGTTATTGTTCCTGGTATTGTCAGCCCATAATTGGTGGGTATGGTATTTTGTTGGTACTTTGTATTTTCCCTGAGTAAACTACGTTGTGTTGCTCATCTCTGCTGTCCTGCGCCGGACTCATTTCCACCAGCTACACCCGGCTTTTGACAGTGGCTGCTGCCAACATACTGACTCAAATCTCTAGCCACTTTAATAATAAAAAATTGGATGTAATAAATGTATCACTAGTCACTTTAAACAATGCCACTTTGTAATGTTTACATACCCTACATTACTCATCTCATTTGTATATACTGTATTCTAAACCATCTACTGCATCTTGTCTATGCTGTTCGGCCATCACTCATCCATATATTTATATGTACATATTCTTTTAATTCCTTTACACTTGTGTGTGTAAGGTAGTTGTTGTGAAATTGTTATATTACTTGTTAGATATTAATGCACGGTCGGAACTAGAAGCACAAGCAATTCGCTACACTCGCATTAACATCTGCTAACCATGTGTATGTGACCAATAAAATTTGATTTGATAGCACTGCGATGCAGAGCCTTAGACCACTGCGCCACTCGGGAGGCATATTTTCAGTTTTTTTTTATGGAGGATTGTGTGTAGATTGATAAGGGAAAAAACTGTTAAATCAATTTAATAATTTTATAGGTTGTGACGTAACAAAATGTGGAAAAAGTCAAGAGGTCGGAATTTCCGAATGCACTGTACACTATGACAGAGGTTAGGAGAGTAAACTGAACAGGGATAGGACTGATAAATGTACATTATGCTGATATTGCTGATAAGGATCTTCCTTGACTGACATACAGGTACAGTATGTACAGTTGAAGTGGGAAGTTTACATACACTTAGAGTCATTAAAACTAGTTTTTCAACCACTCCACAAATTTTTTGTTAACAAACTATAGTTTTGGCAAGTCGGTTAGGACATCTACTTTGTGCATGACACAAGTAATTTTTCCAACAATTGTTTACAGACAGATTATTTCACTTATAATTCACTGTATCACAATTCCAGTGGGTCAGAAGTTTGCATACACTAAGTTGACTGTGCCTTTAAACAGCTTGGAAAATTCCAGAAAATGATGTCATGGCGTTAGAAGCTTCTGATAGTCTAATTGACATAATTTCAGTCAATTGGAGGTGTACCTGTGGATGTATTTCAATGCCTACCTTCAAACTCAGTGCCTCTTTGCTTGGGAAAATCAAAAGAAATCAGCTGGGTTAGCTCAGATTTTTTTTTTTGACCTCCACAAGTCTGGTTCATCCTTGGGAGCAATTTCCAAATGCCTGAAGGTACCACATTCATCTGTACAAACAATAGTATGCAAGTATAAACACCATAGGACCACGCAGCCGTCATACCGCTCAGGAAGGAGACGCGTTCTTTCTCCTAGAGATGAACGTACTTTGGTGCGAAAAGTGCAAATCAATCCCAGAACAACAGCAAAGGACCTTGTGCAGACGCTGGAGGAAACAGGTACAAAAGTGTCTATATCCACAGTAAAACGAGTCCTATATGGACATAACGTGAAAGGCCGCTCAGCAAGGAAGAAGCCACTGCTCCAAAACTGCCATAAAAAAGCCAGACTACGGTTTGCAACTGCACATGGGGACAAAGATCGTACTTTTTGGAGAAATGTCCTCTGGTCTGATGAAACAAAAATGGAACTGTTTGGCCATAATGACCATCGTTATGTTTGGAGGATAAAGGGGGAGGCTTGCAAGCCAAAGAACACCATCCCAACCATGAAGCACGGGGGTGGCAGTATCATGTTGTGGGGGTGCTTTGCTGCAGGAGGGACTGGCGCACTTCACAAAATAGATGGCATCATGAGTCTGGAAAATTATGTGGATATATTGAAGCAATATCTCAAGACATCAGTCAGGAAGGTAGAGCTTGGGTCTTCCAAATGGACAATGACCCCAAGCATACTTCGGAAGTTGTGGAAAAATGGCTTTAGGACAACAAAGTCAAGGTATTGAAATGGCCATCACAAAGCCCTGACCTCAATCCCATAGAAAATGTGTGGGCAGGACTGAAAAAGTGTGTGTGAGCAAGGAGGCTCTGTCAGGAGGAATGGGCCAAAATTCACCCAACTTATTGTGGGAAGCTTGTGGAAGGCTACCCAAAACTTTTGACGCAAGTTAAACAATTTAAAAGCAATGCTACCAAATACTAATTGAGTGTATGTAAACTTCTGACCCATTGGGAATGTGATATAAGAAATCTGAAATAAATTATTCTCTCTACTATTATTCTCACATTTCACATTCTTAAAATAAAGTGGTGATCCTAACTGACCTAAGACAGGGAAGTGTTACAAGGATTAAATGTCCGGAATTGTGAAAAACTGAGTTTAATTGTATTTGGCTAAGGTGTATGTAAACTTCCAACTTCAAATGTAAGTGTATGTAAACTTCTGACCTTAACTGTATATGTACATACAGTATCTACTTCATTTACCTCCTACCCCTGCACACCGACTCAATACTGGTACCCCATGCATATAGCCAAGTTATCATTACTCATTGTGTATTTATTCCTTGTGTTATTATTTGTACATTTTTCTCTGCGTTGTTGGGAAGGGCCTGTAAGTTCACTGTTAGTCAAGACCTCTTATGCTTACAAGAAATCCTGCTGTGCCCTGCGACGAACCATCAAACAGGCAAAGCGTCAATACAGGGCTAAGATTAAATCATACTACACCTGGCTCCGATGCTCGTCTAATGTGGCAGGGCTTGCAAACTATTACAGACTACAAAGGGAAGCACAGCCGTGAGCTGCCCAGTCACACGAGCCTACCAGACGAGCTAAATCACCTCTATGCTCGTTTCGAGGCAAGCAACACTGAGGCATGCATGAGAGCATCAGCTGTTCCAGACGACTGTGTGATCACGCTCTCCGTAGCCGACGTGAGTAAGACCTTTAAACAGGTCAACATACACAAGGCTGCGGGGCGAGACGGATTACCAGGACGTGTGCTCCGGGCATGTGCTGACCAACTGGCAGGTGTCTTCACTGACATTTTCAACATGTTCCTGATTGAGTCTGTAATACCAACATGTTTCAAGCAGACCACCATAGTTCCTGTGCCCAAGAACACTAAGGCAACCTGCCTAAATGACTACAGACCCATAGCACTCACGTATTCCCCCTCAGGAAACTAAACTAAATAGATTTGGCATGGGTACTGAGATCCTCAAAAGGTTCTACAGCTGCAACATCGAGAGAATCCTGACTGGTTGCATCACTGCCTGGTACGGCAATTGCTCCGCCTCTGACCGCAAGGCACTACAGAGAGTACATCACTGGGGCTAAGCTACCTGCCATCCAGGACCTCTACACCAGGCAGTGTCAGAGGAAGGCCCTAAAAATTGTCAAAGACCCCAGCCACCCCAGTCATAGACTGTTGTCTCTACTACCACATGGCAAGCGGTATCGGAGTGCCAAGTATAGGACAAAAAGGCTTCTCAACAGTTTTAACCCCCCAAGCCATAAGACTCCTGAACAGGTAATCAAATGGCTTCCCGGACTATTTGCATTGTACCCCCAACCCCTCTTTTACGCTGCTGCTACTCTCTGTTTATCATATATGCATAGTCACTTTAATTATACATTAATGTACATACTACCTCAATTGGGCCGACCAACCAGTGCTCCCGCACATTGGCTAACCGGGCTATCTATCTGCATTGTGTCCCGCCACCCACCACCCGCCAACCCATTTTTTACGCTACTGTCACTCTCTGTTCATCATATATGCATAGTCACTTTAACCATAGCTACATGTACATACTACCTCAATCAGCCTGACTAACCGGTGTCTGTATGTAGCCTCGCTACTTTTATAGCCTCGCTACTGTATATAGCCTGTCTTTTTACTGTTGTTTTATTTCTTTACTTACCTATTGTTCACCTAATACCTTGCACTGTTGGTTAGAGCCTGTAAGTAAGCATTTCACTGTAAGGTCTACACCTGTTGTATTCGGCGCACGTGACAAATAAACTTTGATTTGATTTATTTACAAAGCACGTAACAAGTAAAATGTGATTCTGATTTGATCTGTGTTTCAAAGATCCGCTGATTTTCCATTTCTTTTGTGCGGTTTTGGTATTGTGCGATGACCTGGATAGTGTTTACTGTTGTGTTTTATTCAGTTGCTTGTGTCAATATGACAGTTCCATTTTTCATCATGGGCTCAGTGACA
Organism: Brachymystax lenok tsinlingensis; assembly: GCA_030435695.1. Taxonomy (NCBI): domain Eukaryota; kingdom Metazoa; phylum Chordata; class Actinopteri; order Salmoniformes; family Salmonidae; genus Brachymystax; species Brachymystax lenok. Next base: position 11,829,002 of record CM059800.1, read on the forward strand.
AACACCCCCTTTCCCCCAACCGTGCCATTGCAGTAATGGCTGCAGTAAGTGTAGAGACTGAGTACAAGGATAAAAGCATAAACAAATCTCTGATAAGAAATATGACATGGGGGACATCAGCATGCAAAATAAGCTGAAACCTGCGAGCAGAGGCAGCCAGATTAATGATAAATTATGAGGACTTAGCCTTGTTTATAGCAGTAATCTTTCCTTTCTGCACCTGCTCATATTCTTCTGGCCTGCAGCTCCACTCTTTTCAATTTTTTCTCTCATCTCTTTTTTTGGGTTCTTGCTTTTAACTGGGCAATATTCTACGGTAACTGTGCTAAAACCAGTGGGACTCCCCATGAAACAGCCCATGTACGATAATGCTGATTTGAGGGTGTGTATAATTGGTATCTTCTAAACATATATTGCTATCAGTGAGAGCAGAGAGGCGAGGGGAGGTAGGGAGGGAGTGGGAACAGGCCTTTTGGATGTAACACTTGTAATAATACACCACCAAGCATCAATAAAATGCTTAATTTTAATATTAATTACGTATATCTCCACACAACAAGGAAATAATCACTTTGGCCTGGAGTACTGTATTAGATGCAAAGTGAGGCTAAAGGCTACAGTAGTCAATATCGAGTGCTAAAGTCAAAACCCCCACACCTCATTACATCAAGTGAGAATGTTAATTCTAGTGGGTTTATTAGTTAGAATCAGGGAAAAAGAGGTGGTTTGCATTTTTATTGTTCATTACTAGGGGTTGGCTGTACCTGAAGTTTGAACAGCTCTTACCCATTCCAGAGAGGCAGCGAGAGAGGGGGATCTCTGAGTGGCTATTGTCTATTTCATAATTATATTTTTATTATGACTAAGCTTCAGGCCTCCTGCTCTGTACAAAGCAATTTCCAGTAAAAGAGAGCTACAAGGGGAAAGTGTTTACATACAAAATTATAAGAATATACTAACAGCGTTTGGTGTTAATAAGCTATAATCACTCACCTAATTTAATCTGGTTGCCATGGAAAACAAATGCCACTTGAGGCCGAAGAGGCGGTGGGAGGAAGAGAAAAGGTGGGCCCTGTTCAAAAAGAGACAGAATAAAAGAGGACAGACACACCCACCCACCCCCTCTTATGACATGAAGACACCTGCCTCTCTGTTCCCTGTGTGTAGCCTACATGGTAGCGAGAGTGCGTGCGTGGGTATACAGGCCACATGTGTGCTGCTGGGTCAGAGACAGCTGTCTGTGCAGTCAGCATTGCTGTGCTCCTCAGAAGGCAGAAAATTGAGCGGGAATTGGCCTAATTGTACGGAATGATTGATGCCAGTGGAAACCACATTAAAAACACAAGATGCACTTCCTGTTTGGCACACACGCCATTCTCGGAACGATGCTAATCCCCAGAAGGCCACTGGGCTGTGCTTTTAACTAGTTCATGTGGGGTTGTACAGTAACAGTACTGAGAACCAGAAGGAAGTGCTTCACTCATATCAATACAATGTGTCCAACCCTCCCTTCCTGTCTCTCGTTCGGTGCAGTGTGTGGTCTGCTGATCAGCAGGGCTTTGAGTATGGGGCTGGATGGGTGTCCATCTCTGTTGATCCTCAGTTGAGTGCAGTGAGTGTGGAGAGGTGTGTGTGTGTGTGTGGTTATGGTAATGATAACACTCACACACAGAGGGTGTAGGCCTAATACATGGAAATGAATGCACAGCACACATCATAGGTGCGGATATGATTCAGTGGATGAATTGAGGATGTGTTTGGAACATCTGTAGAGCCTTACAGTAACCATCTCCTGAACTGGGCTGTTTGCAGAGGCAAGACACAAGGCTGTTTTTATGTCAGGCATTAAATTAAAGCTCCTCTATCAAAATAATTGTGCATTATGATGCATGTTCACTCATATCGAATTACTCTTTGAGGGTCGATTCAAACAACAGCTCCCTAACCCCACCCTCACCTAGTGACTGCATGCATCTATTTTTGTACACTATTTGGTATTAAGTGATAAGTAAAAAATAAAGTGACTATGCATAGATAATAACAGAGAGAAGCAGCAGCGTAAAAGGGGGGGGGGCAATGCAAATAGTCTGGGTAGCCATTTGATAAGCTGTTCAGGAGTCTAGAAGCTGTTAAGAAACCTTTTGGAACTAGACTTGACGCTCCGGTACAGCTTTACATGCGGTAGCAGAGAGGACAGTCTATGACTAGGGCTGGATTCTTTGGCAATTTTTAGGGCCTTCCTCTGACACCGCTTGGTATAGAGGTCCTGGATGGTGGCAGGAAGCTTGGCCCCAGAGATGTACTGGGCCATACGCACTACCCTCTGTAGTGCCTTGTGGTCGGAGGCCGAGCAGTTGCCATACTAGGCAGTGATGCAACTAGTCAGAATGCTCTCGATGGTGCAGCTGTAGAACTTTTTGAGGATCTGAGGACCCATGCCAAATCTTTTGTGGGGGAATAGGCTTTGTCATGTCCTCTTCACGACTGTCTTGGTGTGTTTGGACCATGATAATTTGTTGATGATGTGGACACTCTCAACCCGCTCCACTACAGCCCCGTCGATGAGAGTGGAGGCATGCTCGGTCCTCCTTTTCCTATAGTCCACAATCATCTCTTTTGTCTTGATCACATTGAGGGAGAGGTTGTTATCCTGGCACCACATGGCCAGGTCTCTGACCTCTTCCCTATAGGCTGTCTCACCGTTGTCGGTGATCAGGCCTACAACTGTTGTGTCGTCGGAAAACTTAATGATGGTGTTGGAGTTGTGCCTGACCGTGCAGTCGTGAGTGAACAGGGAATACAGGAGGGACTGAGCACGCACCCCTGAGGGGCCCCCGTGTTGAGGATCAGCATGGCTGATGTGTTGTTACTTACCCTTACCACCTGGGGGCGGCCCATCAGGTGGTAAGGATCCAGTTGCAGAGGGAGGTGTTTAGTCCCAGGGTCCTTAGCTTAGTGATGAGCTTTGAGGGCACTATGGTGTTGAACACTGAGCTGTAGTCAGTGAATAGCATTCTCACATATTTGTTCCTTTTGTCCAGGTGGGAAAAGGCAGTGTGGAGTGCAATGGAGATTGCATCATCTGTGGATCTATTGGGGCAGTATGCAAATTGCAGTTTCTGGGATAATGGTGTTGATGTGAGCTATGACCAGCCTTTCAAAGCACTTCATGGCAATAGACTTGAGTGCTATAGGTCGGTTGTCATTTAAGCAGGTTACCTTAGTATTCTTGGGCACAGGGACTATGGTGGTCTGCTTGAAAAATGTCGGTATTACAGACTCAGTCAAGGACAGGTTGAAAATGTCAGTGAAGACACTTGCCAGTTGGTCAGCGCATGCTCTTAGTACACGTCCTGGTAATCCATCTGGCTGGCCCTGCAGCCTTGTGAATGTTGACCTGTTTAAAGGTCTTACTCACATTGGCTGCGGAGAGCATGATCACACAGTCGTCTGGAACAGCTCTCATGCATGCTTCAGTGTTGCTTGCCTCGAAGCGAGCATAGAAGTAATTTAGCTCGTATAGTAGGCTCGTGTCACTGGGCAGCTCACGGCTGTGCATCCCTTCCTAGTCTGTAATAGTTTGCAAGCCCTGCCACATCCGACGAGCGTCAGAGCCGATGTAGTACGATTCAATCTTAGTCCTGTACTGACGCTTTGCCTGTTTGACGGTTCGTCGGAGGGCATAGTGGGATTTCTTATAAGCTTCAGGGTTAGAGTCCCGCTCCTTGAAAGTGGCAGCTCTACCCTTTATTTCAATGCGGATGTTGCCTGTAATCCATGGATTCTGGTTGGGGTATGTACGTACAGTCACTGTGGGAACGACGTCATTGATTAACTTATTGATGAAGCCAGTGACTGATGTGGTGTACTCCTCATTGCCATCGGAAGAATCCCGGAACATATTCCAGTCTGTGCAAGCAAAACAGTCCTGTCGCTTAGCATCTGTGTCATCTGACCACTTCTTTATTGACGAGTAACTGGTGCTTCCTGCTTTAGTTTTTGCTTGTAAGCAGGAATCAGGAGTTTAGAATTATGGTCAGATTTTCCAAATGGAGGGCAAGGGAGAGCTTTGTACGCGCCTCTATGTTTTTTCCCCCTCTTGTTGCACGTTTAACAACCTGGTAGAAATTAAGTAAAACGGATTTAAGTTTCCATACGTTAAAGGCCTCGACCACTATGAGCGCCGCCTCTGGATGAGCGTTTTCCTGTTTGCCAGCATCGGTTTGTGGTGCTAAATAGACAGCTACGAAGAATATAGGTGAAAACTCTCTTGGTAAATAGTGTGGTCTATAGCTTATCATGAGATACTCTACCTCAGGCAAGAAAAACCTTGAGACTTCCTTAGATATCGTGCACTACCTGTTGTTTACAAATACACATCAAATCAAATCAATTTTGTCTTACCGGAGGCAGCTGTTCTATCTTGCCGATGCACCGTAAACCCTGCCAGCTGTATGTTATCCAAGTCGTCGTTCAGCCACGACTCGGTGAAACATAAGATATTACAGTTTTTAATGTCCCGTTGGTAGGATATTCAAATCAAATACAATTTTTCTTGTCACATGCGCCGAATACAACACGTGTAGACCTTACAGTGAAATACTTACTTACAAGCCCGTAACCAACAATGCAGTTTTAAGAAAATATCTAATAAATGTAATAGATTCGTGATCATAGTGAATCTATTTTGTTATCCCATGATGGTATGTTGACTTATAGGATTGATGGTAGAGGCAGATTATCCACTCGCCGTTGGATCCTCACAAGGCACCCCAACCTACATCCCCGTTAACTCAGTGTCTTTCTCATGCAAATCACAGGGATTTGGGCCTTGTCGGGTGTCTGAAGTAAATCCTTAGTGTCTGAAATGCTGAAGAAAAAATCTTCGTCCAGTACAAGGTGAGTAATCGCTGTCCTGATATCTAGTTCGTGCCAGAAACATTATGTACAAAATAAGTTACAAGCAATGAGAAAAAACACACACAAAAGCACAATTGGTTAGGAGACTATGAAATGGCAGCCATCTCCTCCGGCGCCATTATAGAAGACACCACAATGCTGAGAAATAGTAATTTATTCAGGACTGGACAGGAGTGAGTCCCAAGAACCACCTCTTTAAGCTCATATGATTTTGGTCAAATGGATATTGCTCTGGTCTTAGCATCGTAATGGAATGACCAGACCAAAGTTTTTGTCTGATACTGTACAGTGGCTTGCGAAAGTATTCACCCGCCTTGGCATTTTTCCTATTTTGTTGCCTTACAACCTGGAATTAAATGTATTTTGGGGGTTGTATCATTTGATTTACACAACATGCCTACCACATTGAAGATGCAAAACCAGAAGTAAGACAAAGAACTGAAAACTTTAGCGTGCATAACTATTCACCCCCCCCCAAAGTCAATACTTTGTAGAGCCACCTTTTGCAGAAATTACAGCTGCAAGTCTATTGGGGTATGTCTCTATAAGCTTGGCACATCTAGCCACTGGAATCTTTGCCCATTCTTCATGGCAAAACTGCTCCAGCTCCTTCAAGTTGGTTGGGTTCCGCAGGTGTACAGCAATCTTTAAGTCATACCACAGAACCTCAATTGGATTGAGGTCTGGGCTTTGACTAGGCCATTGCAAGACATTTAAACGTTTCCCCTTAAACCACTCGAGTGTTGCTTTAGCAGAATGCTCAGGGTCATTGTCCTGCTGGAAGGTGAACCTCCGTCCCAGTCTCAAATCTCTGGAAGACTGAAACAGGTTTCCCTCAAGAATTTCCCTGTATTTAGCACCATCCATCATTCCTTCAATTCTGACCAGTATCCCAGTCCCTGCCGATGACAAACATCCCCACAGCATGATGCTGCCACCACCATGCTTCACTGTGGAGATGGTGTTCTCGGGGTGATGAGAGGTGTTGGGTTTGCGCCAGACATAGCGTTTTCCTTGATGGCCAAAAAGCTAAATTTGAGTCTCATCTGGCCAGAGTACCTTCTTCCATATGTTTGGGGAGTCTCCCACATGCCTTTTGGTGAACACCAATTTTTTTTCTACTAATTTAGATTCTTTTGTGTATGTCCATTACATTAAATCCAAATTGAAATCTATTTAAATTACAAGTTGTAATGCAACAAAACATGAAAAAAATCAAAGGAAGATTAATACTTTTGCAAGGCACTGTATGTACCCTGAGTTGCTAAACAGATCAATAGCCTGACACTCAAGTGCAGTATAGCCTCTTATATACAGCACCAGTCAAAAATTTGGACACGCCTGCTCATTCAAGGGTTTTTTCTTTATTTTAACTATTTTCTACATTGTAGAATAGTGAATACATCAAATCTATGAAATAATAAATTTGTATAGCACCCTTTACCTTGTCACAACATAACTGATTGGCTCAAATGCACTAAGAAGAACTTTTAGCCAGGCACATCTGTCAATTGAAATGTATCCCAGGTGACTACCTCATGCAGCTGGTTAAGAGAATGATAAGAGTGTGCAAAGCTGTCATCAAGGAACAGGGTGGCTACTGTACGAATCTCAAATATAAAATATATTTTGATTTGTTTAACACTTTTTGGGCTACTACCTGATTCCATATGTGTTTGGATGTCTTCACTACTTCACTATCTACAATGTAGAAAATAGTAAAAATAAAGAAAAACCCTTGAATGAGTACAGTGAGGGAAAAAAGTATTTGATCCCCTGCTGATTTTGTACGTTTTCCCACTTACAAAGAAATTAACAGTCTATAATTTTAACGGTAGGTTTATTTGAACAGTGAGAGACAGAATAGCAACAAAAAAATTCAGAAAAACGCATGTGAAACGCATGTGAAAATGGAATTGCATTTTAATGAGGGAAATAAGTATTTGACCCCTCTGCAAAACATGACATAGTACTTGGTGGCAAAACCCTTGTTGGCAATCACAGAGGTCAGACGTTTCTTGCAGACTGCCACCAGGTTAGCACACATCTCAGGAGGGATTTTGTCCCACTCCTCTTTGCAGATCTTCTCCAAGTCATTAAGGTTTCGAGGCTGAAGTTTGGCAACTCGAACCTTCAGCTCCCTCCACAGATTTTCTATGGGATTAAGGTCTGGAGACTGGCTAGGCCACTCCAGGACCTCAATGTGCTTTTTCTTGAGCCACTCCTTTGTTGACTTGGCCGTGTGTTTTGGGTCATTGTCATGCTGGAATACCCATCCACGATCCATTTTCAATGCCCTGGCTGAGGGAAGGAAGTTCTCACCCAAGATTTGACGGTACATGGCCCTGTCCATCATCCCTTTGATGCGGTAAAGTTGTCCTGTCCCCTTAGCAGAAAAACACCCCCAAAGCATTATGTTTCCACCTCCATGTTTGACGGTGGGGATGGTGTTCTTGGGGTCATAGGCAGCATTCCTCCTCCTCCAAACACGGCGAGTTGAGTTGATGCCAAAGAGCTCCATGGTCTCATCTGACCACAACACTTTCACCCAGATGTCTTCTGAATCATTCAGATGTTCATTGGCAAACTTCAGACGGGCATGCATATGTGCTTTCTTGAGAAGGGGGACCTTGCGGGCGCTGCAGGATTTCAGTCCTTCACGGCGTAGTTTGTTACCAATTGTTTTCTTGGTGACTATGGTCCCAGCTGCCTTGAGATCATTGACAAGATCCTCCCGTGTCGTTCTGGGCTGATTCCTCACCGTTCTCATGATCATTGCAACTCCACGAGGTGAGATCTTGCATGGAGCCCAAGGCCGAGGCAGATTGACAGTTCTTTTGTGTTTCTTCCATTTGCGAATAATCACACCAACTGTTGTCACCTTCTCACCAAGCTGCTTGGCGATGGTCTTGTAGCCCATTCCAGCCTTGTGTAGGTCTACAATCTTGTCCCTGACATCATTGGAGAGCTCTTTGGTCTTGGCCATGGTGGAGAGTTTGGAATCTGATTGATTGATTGCTTCTGTGGACAGGTGTCTTTTATACAGGTAACAAACTGAGATTAGGAGCACTCCCTTTAAGAGTGTGCTCCTAATCTCAGCTACTTACCTGTATAAAAGACACATGGGAGCCAGAAATCTTTCTGATTGAGAGGGGGTCAAATACTTATTTCCCTCATTAAAATGCAATTCCATTTATAACATTTTTCACATGCGTTTTTCTGTATTTTCTTGTTGTTATTCTGTCACTCACTGTTCAAATAAACCTACCATTAAAATGATAGAATGTCATTTCTTTGTCAGTGGGCAAACATACAAAATCAGCAGAGGATCAAATACTTTTTTCCCACACTGTAGGTGTGTCCAAACTTTTGACTGGTACTGTATATAAACTATATATCAACTTCGGTTTCAGCTCGACCATCAAACCATTTTGTTCTCCTACTGAACAATTGAAACACTCTAATAATATCTCTTCAGCGTTATACTAATCTAATGAAAGGTTCAGATTTACCTCAGTTTACTGTATTTGGAGAAATGTGTTTTTCGGGGGAAGAAATTAAAGGAAAATAAACTGTCCACCATCCTCCTCCACTCAGATGCATATCAATATATACCCTAATATCTGCATGTAGCCCGCTGGATGCAATATACTCTGGACATTTTCATTATTATTATTTTCAGGAGTTATCGGGGTCTTATATAAGGAAATGTAAGTGACAGGCGTTTAAAATGGATTTTAAATCATGTGGGATAGCAGAGGCCCTTTCAGAAATATTTGTGTCAAACTGGTTTTCACCTTTTGCCAATCAATATGCACACTTATTCATAAACTGACAAATGTCCATCAAAAGACAGCACTGCCTTTTAATATACACTACCGTTCAAAAGTTTGGGGTCACTTAGAAATTGTTTTTGAAAGAAAAGTTAAAAAAACAAATCCCATTAAAATAACATAAAATGTATCAGAAATACAGTGTAGACTTGTTAATGTTGTAAATGACTATTGTAGCTGGAAACGCCAGATTATTTATGGAATATCTACATTGGTGAACAGAGGCCCATTATCAGCAACCATGACTCCTGTGTTCCAATGGCACGTTGTGTTATCTAATCCAAGTTTATCATTTTAAAAGGCTAATTGATCATTAGAAAACCCTCTTGTAATTATGTTAGCACAGCTGAAAACGGTTGTCCTGATTAAAGAAGCAATACAACTGGCCTTCTTTAGACTAGTTGAGTATCTGGAGTATCAGCATTTGTGGGTTCGATTACAGGCTCAAAATGACCAGAAACAAAGAACTTTCTTCTGAAACTCGTGAGTCTATTCTTTTTCTGAGAAATGAAGGCTATTCCATGTGAGAAATTGCCAAGAAACGGAAGATCTCGTACAACACTGTGTACTACTCCCTTCACAGAGCAGCGCAAACTGGCTCTAACCAGAGTATATAGAGGAGTGGGAGGCCCCGGTGCACAACTGAGCAAGAGGACAAATGCATTAGAGTCTCTAGTTTGAGAAACAGACGCCTCACAAGTCCTCAACTGCCAGCTTCAGTAAATAGTACCCGTAAAACACCAGTCTCAACGTCAAAAGTGAAAAGGCAACTTCGGGATGCTGGCCTTCTAGGCAGAGTTCCTCTGTCCAGAGTCTGTGTTCTTTTGCCCGTCTTAATATTTAATTTTTATTGGTCAGTCTGAGATATGGCTTTTTCTTTGCAACTCTGCCTAGAAGGCCAGCATCCCGGAGTCGCCTCTTCGCTGTTGACGTTGAGACTGGTGTTTTACGGGTACTATTTAATGAAGCTGCCAGTTGAGGACTTGTGAGGCGTTTGTTTCTCAAACTAGAGACTCTGATAATGGGCCTCTGTACGCCTGTGTAGATATTCCATAATATCTACAGTTTCCAGCTACAATAGTCATTTACAACATAGCAATGTCTACATTGTATTTCTGATAAATTTGATGTTATTTTAATGGACAATTTTTTTTGCATTTGTTTCAAAAACAAGGACATTTCTAAGTGACCCCAAACTTTTGAACGGTAGTGTACATGCTTGCATTTTAATGGACTACTTTGGCAATAATGCTGCAGACAACAATATGATTCCATGTAATATTCACTAGAAAAATTATGATACTGACTCTTTGGTTAGCATGCTTAGACTTGCTCAGACTTAACCCACACACGCAGACATGCACACACACACACACACACACACACACACACACACACACACACACACACACACACACACACACACACACACACACACACACACACACACACACACACACACACATAGGGAGAGAGAGAGATACACACACATAGGCACTCCGTTTGTTGTTAAGTGGTGGCCTAAGTCAGCGTAATCACAGTCACTTTGTTACACGGTTCGTAAATGATTTAAAACTAGATTTCATGCATGCTTTCATACTAATTCACTCTCATTTTTTCATTTTGGTTGGAGAAACTCTGAAAATAATAAAGATTTACTCTATTCTCCAATTAAGCTTCTAAACAGGACTAAGAAAAGGGACTCTATTCATTTTCTTTTGATTAAAATTACCGCAACACGCATGGAGCTTTGGGGTTTACATATTAAATAATGCATCATTTCATAATTATATAGAATATATAGATTTTTTAAAATAGGATACTGGGCAAAATGGTGACTTTAATTAGATCGGTGTGTAAGATATCTCCAGGGTATGATAAAACAATGTTAAATATCTCACAATGGGTGTGAAATATGTTCAAACAGATAATGAAACACAAATAAGGCCTCATTTTGTCATGGCTCCTATTTGTTGAAACATCCCCCCTATGTATTTCTGAAATCTGATAATTATATTGAAAACACATGTATGATCAGGGGAGAACATATTTAAGTGCTAAATATGATACCCCCTGTCCCTCCACCTATTTAGGAGCATACATTATCATATTATTACTATAACAGTACATTACTGAGGAGTCGCACCGGAACAATCAGTCTCACATTCGTTAAAGGCATTCTGTTTATCGACATACAAAAACACACCTGCCCGCCTGCATGCAGGCATTCCCACATGCACACAATACACCACAATGAATGAGCAGACGTTTTAACTAAGAAAAAAAGGCCAGAAAGGTCACTGAGAGCATAATATCCAGGCAAAGATGAGCTAAGAGCAAAGATTAATCACTGATGTTAAAGAGCACTTGGCTGAAAAGAATGCATTTACAACCAGAGCAATAATGGAGGAATTAAATATGCTCTAAACACATGACTTTGCCAAGCAAACAATGCCTGCAGTCTTGTTGAAAATTACAGTGGCTAATTTGAAATGAAACACAAACAGTGGCGTGTTTGTTTCAAACCTCCATTATAATTCTCTGCATAGATCCCTCCTTTGCTATATATAAAGTATGTAAATGCTAGCTGCGGAAGCCAAATCCATCAATGAAAGTTGACAGCTGAATTATAACCGGAGCTGAATGCATCAGTCTTTTGTTTTAACTCAAAGAATGGAGCATTTTTAAAACTCACAATGGCTTTAATCAAATTCTCAAGGTTGTTCAGTTTGGCATTGTATTAGTTTAATAGTTTCTGGTTCGCAGTTGACGTTAATGACACATTCCTATGTAAATATAATGTGCCTCTGAGAAGCCATCAAAACATTTTAAGGTCCAATGAATACGGTTGCATTTTTCCTTTTTCTTCATACTGAAATCTTTTTTATTTAGCAATCTGTGCCACGCTTACAGAAATAATAAAAATGGTGGATTGATTAATGGTGAGTTTAAGGTAGTGATGCAGAGCATTCATACAAATAACTTGGGTGAAAGAGAGGCAGGATGAGGAGAGAGCGAAAGGTTGCCCTCCACCTCCTCTCCAAGCTCCTCATTGACTTGGAATGACTCCCCATCCCATCCCACCCCCACCTTCCCTCCTCTATATCCCATGTATGGTTTAGGGGGCCTTTGGCAAAGATTCATCACCCACTATTGAGAGATAATAAACCGCACATTTTCTCAGTTTTCAAAGACTGATGAAACCATTTAGAGTAATATACCAGAATACATTAAAGTCTCTATCATTTTTGGGGGCTTCATAATATGTCGCTATCTAAAAAGAAAAATGTATGTGTGGAGATCTCAGTTCATATCTTGAGCATTGATGATAGGCCTTCTTTTGTAAATATGAATTGCTTATTTAACTCTTTTTGGGGATATTTGTAATGGTTATTGCCAGTTCTGCTCATGTGATCATGTGCTGATGCCCCTTACCCTTCTTACAGCCCCTTCCCCACTCCTGCCCCAAGTGGGCGGCAGGTAGCCTAGTGGTTAGAATGTTGGACTTGTAACTGGAGGGTTGCAAGTTCGAATCCCCGAGCTGACAAGGTAAAGATCTGTCGTTCTGCCCCTGAACAAGGCAGTTAAACCCACTGTTCCCCGGGCGCCAAAGACGTGGATGTTGATTAAGGCAGCCCCCCGCACCTCTCTGATCCAGAGGGGTTGGGTTAAATGCGGAAGACACATTTCAGTTGAAGGCATTCGGTTGTACAACTGACTAATAATGTTGACTTTGACTATACTACTGTCACTACACTGTATGCCCCCAAGTGAAGAAGAGAGGCACTATTGACTCCAAGGCCAGAATACCTGCCCCCTCTTTTTGTTTGCCATCACTGAATGTAATCTAACCTGGATTTCAAACAAGGTTTGACGCGCGTGAGATTGTGAACGCGCACCACTTTATTTTTCTTTCCTATCGTTCACGTTATCGTCCGGTTGAAATATTCCACCAAATATACACAAAAGGATACATTAAAAATGATGTTTGATTTGTTTGTGGAAAGTGTGTAGGTATAATTTGGACGTGTTCTCTTCACGGTTCAATGGGCGACTCAACAGTGGATTTTATGATCATAACGCGCCAACCAAACAGAGATTTATGGATATAATAAATGACTTTTTCTAACAAAAGAACCGTTGGATGTCTTCGTTAGACACTTGGGAAGCCCTCAGCAGAAGTTCTTCGAAAGGTAAGGGATTTTATATTAGCTATTTTATGCGTTTTTTGAGACCCGCGTTGGTTATAGATTTATGCTAATGCATAAAAATATGAGAGGGGCTATCCTCAAACAATCAAATGTTGTGCTTTCGCCGTAAAGCCTTTTTGAAATCTGACAACACTGTGATATTGCCAAGAATCAGAGTTTTTGATGACTATGCAACACTTGTATATTTATGAATGTTTAATAATTCAACTTTTGGATTTTGAATTTGGCGCCTCACATTACACCGGGTAGCGCTAGCGCCCCACTGCTCCCTAAGTAGTTAAAGCGATGACAACTTACCAACATTACGACCAGGAATACATCTTTCCCGAAGCGGATCCTTTGTTCAGACCTCCACCCTGGTCATGGGATCTTATCCCAGAGGCCGTCCCAAAACAAGGCGGTCGCCGCAGGAGAGGCAGGCGGAGCGGCCTACTGGTCAGACTCAGAAGGCGAGCACACCATCCACCGCTCCCGAGCATATTACTCGCCAATGTCCAGTCTCTAGATAACAATGTGGAAGAAATTAGGGCATGAGTTGCCTTCCAGAGAGACATCAGAGATTGTAACATTCTCTGTTTCACAGAAACATGGCTCACTCGGGATATGTTGTCAGAGTATGCATACAAAGCCCTCCACCGCCCTGCCTTCGGCAAATCTGACCATGACTCCATTTTGTTGCTCCCAGCCTATAGACAGAAACTAAAACAGGAAACGCCCGTGCTCAGGTCCGTCCAACGCAGGTCTGACCAATCGGATTCCACGCTTCAGGATTGCTTCGATCACGTGGACTGGGATATGTTCCGGATAGCCTCAGACAACAACATTGATGTATACGCTGACTCGGTGAGCGAGTTTATTAGCAAGTGCATCGGAGATGTCGTACCCAATGTGACTATTAAAACATTTCCTAACCAGAAACCGTGGATTGATGCGCAAAACTGAAAGCACGAACCACCGCTTTTAATCATGGCAAGGTGACTGGAACCATGACCGAATACAAACAGTGCAGCTATTCCCCCCGCAAGGCAATCAAACAAGCAAAGTGTCAGTATAGAGACAAAGTACAGTCGCAATTCAACGCGAGATGTATGTGGCAGGGTCTACAGTCAATCACGGATTACAAAAAGAACAACAGCCCCGTCGCGGACATTGACGTCTTGCTCCTAGACAAATTAAACAACTTCTTTGATCGCTTTGAGGACAATACAGTGCCACTGACATGGCCCGCTACGTGGCCAACGTGAGTAAAACATTTAAACGTGTTAACCCTCGCAAGGCTGCCGGCCCAGACAGCATCCCTAGCCGCGTCCTCAGAGCATGCACAGACCAGCTAGTTGGTGTGTTTACGGACATGTTCAATCAATCCCTATCCCAGTTGTCCCCACATGCTTCAAGGTGGCCACCATTGTGCCTGTTCCTAAGAATGCTAAGGTAACTGAACTAAATGACTATCTCCCCGTTGCACTCACTTCTGTCATCATGAAGTGCTTTGAGAGACGAGTCAAGGAGCATATCACCTCCACCCTATCTGATACCCTAGACCCACACCAATTTGCTTACCGCCCCAATAGGTCAACTGACGATTCAATCGCCATCACACTGCACACTGCCCTATCCCATCTGGACAAGAGGAAAATATATGTAAAAATGCTCGTTAAAGATCCTGGGTCTCGACCCCGCCCTGTGCAACTGGGTCCTGGACTTTCTGACAGACCGCCCCCAGGTGGTGAAGGTAGGAAACAACATCTCCACCCCTCTGATCCTCAACACTGGGGCCCCACGAGGGTGCGTTCTCAGCCCTCTCCTGTACTCCCTGTTCACCCATTCAACTCAATCATCAAGTTCAACTCAACCGCAAGGCTCTCCAGAAGGTAGTGCGGTCTGCACAACGCATCACCAGGGGCAAACTACCTGCCCTCCAGGACACCTACACCACCCGATGTCACAGGAAGGCCAAAAAAATCATCAAGGACAACAACCACCCGAGCCACTGCCTGTGACCTCGCTAACATCCAGAAGGCGAGGTCTGTCCAGGTGCATGAAGACTGAAAAACATCACTAACACGGAGAGGCTGCTGTCAACATACCGGCTCAAATCTCTGGCTTCTTTAATAAATGGACTTAATAAAGGTATCACTAGTCACCTTAAGTAACGCCACTTTAATAATGTTTACATATCCTACATCACTCATTTCATATGTATATACTGCTCTATACCATCTGCTGCATATTGCCCATGCCGCACGGCCGTCGCGCATCCATATATTTATATGTACATATTCTTATTCATCCCTTACATTTGTGTGTATAAGGTAGTTGTGAATTTGTTAGATTACTTGTTAGATATTACTCCACTGTCGGAACTAGAAGCACAAGCATTTCGCTACACTTGCATTAACATCTGCTAACCATGTGTATGTGACCAATAAAATTGTATTTGATTTGATTTGAAGTAGGCCCAAAACGAGTGCTTAGACACCATTGAATGGCGTTCCAAATGAATTATCCTGTCCAGGTAACTAAAAACACCAGTCTTGCCCGTCCTGCCAAACAACAGAAATAAAGAACACCAAGTAGGTTATATCTGATACCCTCCACTCGTCAGACACACATATATTTGCTTGCATTGTCTTCTCTGTGCTCTGGGGTGTTACATTTGCTTGGTTGGGAAAAACAATCTGATTTGAAAATGACAATATGACTAATTCACCCCCCTTTCCCCCCTTTTAATTTACAATGCAAAGTATAAAAATAAACAGTGAGGACTCAATTTACTGTGGTTTTCAGGCGGAACCCCTAATCCCCTCCCCTCCTCGTCCTCTGCTCGGGGACCTGAATTTTCCACTGTGAGGCTGTGGCCCCTTCTTGGGAGAGATAGGTGGGCAGAGTGGAGGGCCATTTCACACAGCACACAGCACCCCCAGGCCCCAAGCAGCCCTGCTCTGATACAGCGCAGGCAGCACACTAATCACACAAACAAGCAGGAAACTCTGGTGCACGCTGCTGTGGAGAAAACAAGCAACTTAAAGACAAACAAAAGAGAGTTGGTTAGACACGGATCTCCATGCAGAAACAGGACTTAGAGAACAAAGGGTGACATGAATAGGTGAGAAACAAACTGGTATGCGCTTGCTACTGTGCCTCAAAGCCATTCTGAGGCTCAAACCCTCTCATTCACCATCACTCCCTCCACAAGGGTTTCAGTTCTTAGTGAATGACCAATGAAATGGAGACACATAGTCACTATACCATATATTTTTTCCTCTATCTACCTCTGTAGGCCTACCTTTCTCCACTTTCAAGAGCACAACAGTAGTACAATGGAAGACAACTGACAGCTGTTTACCTTGATGCTCAGCAGTGTTTTTCTTTTTCAAGTTAACCACGCAAAGTGGTGTCCTGAATCATGGCTGATGTGAGGGAGCACACCAGATCTGTCTGATTCCTGGAACCCCTACCAGCTCCAAAACAAGCCTACCTCCTTTCCCAGGAGCCTGCCGTCCACCCAGTGGGAGGCTATCTACCTGCTGAACAGCCCCGCGCTTCAGGGGGGCCGGGGTATGATGAGCAACCCCCCATCACCACCCCCCACTTCACACCAAGCTAGGCTGACAGACTTTTGGAAGGGAGGAGATGACGGGGGAGAGCGATCGTTAGTAAACAGAGAGAGAGGGATTGAGACAAGGGGATGACGGAGTGAGATGGATAAAGAGAGAATATAAATGTTGAATGTATTGCTGAACAATTATACTTTGTTATTCAGAGCTCTGTTAGAGGGGTGCAGCCTTACACAGCCTTGGAGGTAAAGATATACCTTGGTCACTTTTTATGTGATGTTGCTGCAATAACTGCTGCAAAGCTGCTGCAATACCCCAGTTTAAGCACTAACTCAAAGAAATGGTGCGTTTGCAGCCTGATTGTAGTCCCCTATCTTCTTCAAAGTAGGGGGGATTTTCAAATTGACATTTCAAGAACAAACACAAAGCTCAATTGGGTGGCATATTTGTCCATTGTTCTTTTTAAGTTAAAACTTCTGTTCATGTGGAAGTTAAGTCTTCCCGGGTAGCTTTTGTGCATGCATGTGTGTGCTGCCTGTGTGTGTCTACAAAGCCCCATTCAGATAGACCTCAGTCCAACTTTTCTGGTGGCCCATGGCCACAACCAGAGCTCTAATAGTGCATGGGAGTCATACATGCAGCAGTGTGACGCCCCCTTATCTGACGAGCCAGCACGGTAAGCTCGGATTAGCATCTATATCTGGGAAAGTGGACTTCTGCGTAGGACAATGGTGAGAGGAGGGCCCAGGCAGGATGGGAGATATGGGGATGGACAGAGATAGAGGGATGTCAGAAGGCCAATAGACTTGATAGAGAGATCGCTTTCATTTCGTCTTCAGTTGTTGTGTTTGCCTTTTCTACTCCTTTTCTTTGAGCCGTTTAGTCTTTTGGCCGCATTGACAAAGTGCATGACGGCAATATGTTGCCTACTTTGAAGAGGACTTTTTGGTGGTCTGTCATGTGGACGATACTTCAAACCGCTGAAACATCACACTCATGGAGAGGGCTAAGTGGCCCTGTTTTTGAAGTCTTTCTTTGAAATAAGCGAGGCAATCCCCTTGGCCCAGGGATCATATTCTATTTACATTCCCCTTGCCAACGACAGAGGCGACGCTGGCCAAATTCACAAAAGAAGATCCACATTGGAAAATCCGGCTAATCCCTGATTGAAAGTTCATGTGTTGGCTTCGATGTATAAGCTCTGGCAGATTTTTCCCAGGAAAGAGGAATAAAAAACCCAATAAACTGGGATCTTTTGGTGAAAAGGAAGCCACCCTTCAAGGCATGCATAGTCAATGTCAGTGGTCAATGCCCATGTCAAGTTTTTAAAGAGAAACCTTTCAAACTTTTCAAAGGCAGGAGATGTGTCTCTTACCCCTAGTAGAAGAGAGGTAACGTCTTCCAGGAGGTACTGGAGGGAAACACAGTAGTCCAGCTCAAAGAGGTCGTCAGGACTGCTTGTTCACCTCCTAACTTGATATCTTTCTTTCTCTCTCTGTTCCTCTCTTTCTTTCTTTCTTTCTTTCTTTTTCTTTCTCTCTGTCTCTCTCTCATGGTCTCTCTCTCTTCCCTCTCTTCCAGGGGTGGTGGCTATGGCTAGAGTGTGCACAGATGGCTGGCCAGCTTGCCTTTAGGGGAAGGCTCCACAGCTTAAACTTCTTGATTTTTCTTTTCTGTTCTTAGGCAAAAACTTTGGCCTGCAACTTTTGATGCCGCCTGGCGCGGCTTTATCTCGGCATACATGTGAGGGACAGCGGGGTCCTCCGAGGAGCTGTGGTTGGAAGCTAAAATGCCCGGGCTCTATGGCTCTGTGTCCTGCTGCATCAATGAGGCCATCAGTGAAACTCACACATACAGTAGCCGACTCTAGCAGCTCTCAGAACCGTGGGTCACTGGCGTGTTGTATGGACTTGAAAGAGGAGAGATTTGGGACTATAACTTCCCTCCCTCCCGTCCCCTTCTCTAAAGCACTGACTTACTGGTACAATGGGAGGGAGGTCTCCCATTCTGAGGGGTTGGATTTGATGGACACATTGATGCTCTAAGCTGCTTCAGATAAGTTAGAGCCAGGATCTAAGGCTCTGTCGGATTGTCAGCAACAACAGCGTTTTAACAGTCCACATCATACAAATGAAGTACTTGAAAACTTGCAATGGACATCATTTCGCGATCGACATTTTGTTCCATGCTTATTATAGTGCTATATTGATGCTAATTTAATTCAAGAAAAAAAGCAGGGTTAACAGAGATACAGTGGTATTGATGTCTTCTATGGTGTTTGACCCCATGATTGTGCTATATTACCACTCCACATACCATGCTCCTGAACTGAGTCATCCTCAATAGTGCTGCTTAATGGCTCGTTGTACTTAAAGCTATTCACTAGACAAGTGCCACGGTCAACCATGGCCCTCCTGTGTAACAGATCAGTCAAGCAACTTGACCTGTGTCAAGTGAACACCTGATACTGCTAGCTCTGCTTTTAGTGTCCTTTCAGACCATAGAGTTAGTGCTAACTCTCATCTGGAATGAAAGGTAGCCTCAGAGAAATATAGACATGTTCTCTGTGGCTGTTCTCTGTACCTCCTGAGCTATGGAGATAAGGACATTTGCCTGGACAGGTACTGTAGATTCAAATAATCCTTCACTATGTATTCTTGATTTTAAATGTCAATACCTGTATGTGTGCTGTACACTAGCAAGTGTGTAATTCAATCTAAAGCTACTGTAATCTCACTGTAAAGAAGACATTAGTAGACATGGTTCTGTGTGCCTGGTTTTTGTGAAATTACCGGATGGTCATTATATTGTCTATATTATTTTATTATAGTTTTTTTGTGGTGGTTGTCTTGTGGAGGACGACTATATGGGAATTACATTCACCTTCACCTCTGATACTCACTAGCAATTACTCATAAAATTCTAATTATATGGAGAGATTATAACGTTTTTAAATATGATTGGAATATTTAATACACTTAAAAAGTTGTATGTGCCAGTACAGGACATATTTTATAGCATCATAATTAAGCTTGGAACGGATTTATCATCAACGTGCTTCAAGCATAACCTAGTTCTAATTTTCATAAAACAGCTGTGAAAAGTCTATATTAAACGCATATTATGGTTATTTTATGTGGCCTTCTTTGTCTGTTTCTCAGACATCTTCAAGCAGTGAAAACAGATCCACCTCTGAGGGAGTCAAGCACCCTTTTCAAATGTCATAGTCAGAGTTGAATATGATTTCAGACTTTGTCACAGAAATCAATTGAGAACGCATACAAAATCGGGAGCAAATTGGGCACCTGCGATAAGGCAAGACGTCCTTTCTCTCCCTAACGAAGAGCAGTGAAGCATGAGGTGTCCCAGGGTAAATAATAGACACATCTCTCCATTTCTTTCTCTTGCTCTCTCTCTCTCTTTTTTCCTTCCTCTCTTTTGCACTCTCTTTCGGCGCTCGGGAGCTCCGAGTGGGCACTGCATCTCAGTGCAAGAGGCGTCACTACAGTCCCTGGTACGAATCCAGGCTGTATCACATCTGGCCATGATTGGGAGTCCCATAGGCCGGAGTAGGCCGTCATTGTAAATAAGAATTGACTTGCCTAGTTAAATAAAGGTTAAATGCATTCTCTCTTCCTGTTCATCTTTCTCTCTAGGTGCTCCCTCATCTCTCTCTCTCTCTCTCTCTGTACCTGTGTCTCTGTCCCTGTGCAATGTGTCACCACTAGGCTACTAGGCAGGTAGCCTAGTGGTTAGAGCATTGGACTTGTAACCGGAGGGTTGCAAATTTGAATCCCTGAGCTGACAAGGTAAAAATCTGTCGTTCTGCCCCTGAACAAGGCAGTTAACCCACTGTTCCCCGGGCGCTAAAGACGTGGATGTCGATTAAGGCAGCCCCCTGCACCTCTCTGATTCAGAGCGGTTGGGTTAAATGTGTAAGACACATTTCATTTGAAGGCATTCGGTTGTACAACTGACTAATAATGGTGACTTTGATGTCACAGCACTGAGAAACCTTAAAGGCAATCTTATTTGCCCATGTCTGAAGCCTAAGAGGGAGTGTAAGTTTTCTGTGAGGGCACATAGAGGGTGTGGGAGTGATTACCCTTGCAGAATATAGAACAATGTGAGCATGCAGTCACTCCGTCTCTGTGGCTGGGCTCAGAGGTATTTTGCAGGTGCTGTAGAAAAGGACCCTTCTGCAGCAATGTGTCTTGTCTTGGATGGATCCTGACAAAGCCTCATCTTTGGGTGCCAGATGGGCCAATGCATTCCCCATACTCTTGCGCAGCTAAGACCTAGGCTTTTCTCCCCTTTTTTTCTACAAAAGAAAAGCGCTTTGGCTGAAAGAAAACCACAGCTGAATTTTATGGTGCCGCTTCTTTTGCCAAGCTGATTTTACAATTCAAAGGACGAAGTGCACGGAAATGCTGTTTCGGCTGCTTGGTCGATACGCTTTTGATGCAAGTTTGAATTGGCAGATATATCTGCCACACTAATATTTCTCTACTCAGTGGGAAATCTTGATAAAATCCAGAACCACACAGAAATGCTAAAACACAGCTCAGAGTGTTGTAGGAGCAGATCTTCTCCAGTCTAATTCCTATAAGGCCTAAATAGGGGGACAGCATTGTCAGCGCAAACGTGATCCTGCTGTATTCCGACTTATCACAAGTCTGTGCAGTGCAATAAACAGACACACAAACACTCTCAGAGACACAAACACACACAGACGTTGCCATAAACTGATGGTCAAACCAGCCATTTTCATAGCAGCCAACCCAAAGTCTTTATTGCTCTCCTCTCTACCTTTACAATGTGTACAGACAGTATGCGTTGGAGGCAGAACGGAACAAACAGATCCGCCGAAGGCTACTGCTCTAAAAGCGCGGTTAGTTCTCACTGTTTGGACTGCAACATATCCCAATTCCCATAATAATGACCTTCAACATCATTATATGCAGTGCATTCGGAAAGTATTCAAACCCCTTGACTTTTTACACATTTTGTGACGTTACAGCCTTATTCTAAAATTGATACAATCAACAAGAAATGTTTGCAAATGTATTAAACAGAAAAAACAGAAATACCTTATTTGCATAAGTATTCAGACCCTTTGCTATGAGACTCGTAATTAAGCTCAGGTGCATCCTGTTTCCATTGGTCATCCTTGAGATGTTTCTACAACTTGACTGGAGTCCACCTGTGGTAAATTCAATTGTTTGGGGATGATTTGGAAAGGCACATACCTGTCTATATAAGGTCCCACAGTTGACAGTGCATGTCAGATCAAAAACCAAGCCATGAGGTCGAAGGAATTGTCCGTAGAGCTCCGAGACAGGATTGTGTCGAGCACAGATCTGGGGAAGGGTACCAAAACATTTCTGCAGCATTGAAGGTCCCCAAGAACACAGTGTCCTCATCATTCTTAAATGTAAGAAGTTTGGAACCACCAAGACTCTTCCTAGAGCTGGCCCGGCCTGGCCAAACTGAGCATTCTGGGGAGAAGGGCCTTGCACAGGGAGGTGACCAAGAACCCGATAGTCACTCTGACAGAGATGAAAACCTGCTCCAGAGCGCTCAAGACCTCAGACTGGGGTGAAGGTTCACCTTCCAACAGGACAACGACCCTATGCACACAGCCAAGACAACGCAGGAGTGGCTTCGGGACAAGTCTCAATGTTCTTGAGTGGCCCAGCCAGACCCCGGACTTGAACCCGATCGAACATCTCTGGAGAGACCTGACAATAGCTGTGCAGAGACGCTCCCCCATCCAACCTGACAGAGCTTGAGAGGATCTGCAGAGAAGAATGGGAGAAACTCCCCAAATACAGGAGTGCCAAGCTTCTAGCGTCATACCCAAGAAGACTCAAGGCTGTAATCGCTGCCAAATGTACTTCAACAAAGTACTGAGTAAAGGGTCAGGATACTTATGTAAATGTGTACTTTTGCTTTGTCATTACGGGCAATTGTGGGTAGATTGAGGGGGGAAAAAAACGATTTAATCCATTTTAGAATAAGACTGTAGCATAACAAAATGTGGAAAAAGTCAACGGGTCTGAATACTTTCCCCGAATGCACTGTATGATGTGTGCTTGGAGGTTCCCTTCTCCCCAAACCATCCTTTAAAAACATTTCAACACTTGACAACCCTAAAGCCCTCTGAAGGCCGAATGGGGGTGGTACATTTAAAGGTAGGCCCTATGTCCTCTCAAACAATGGTGAAGTCATACCTGCCAGTTTCAACCACTTCAACCGGCGGTCCCCTATCTCACTCCTGTATCTCCCACTCCCTAACCCCTGCCCACTCCTAGTTTAGTTATGGATTTGATCAGCACAACAATAAATATTCTGTGGTTTAGAGAGCAAGAAGGAATATTGACGTGTGTAAATGTTTCAGCTAAACAGCTTCCACATCAGTCACCCAACTGCCACATCCATCAAGGCAAACCCACTTTAGTGAGTTCCACAGCGACATGTTATCAGACAGGCGTGGTCACTCAGGCCCAAAGTCACAGCGTCGTATCAGCAGGGATGTGAAGCACAGCCAAGGAGAGAGGGCCAGGCCGTCGCTGGGTTAATCTCCCTGTTTTTGTATTTTTAAAACCTTCGACTGAGCAGAGTTCCACGGTAGGCTACATTCTTTCAGTTAAAGAAAGGAAACGTTAAGTATTATTCTGAATACATAATTTGAACTGTGTAACTCAGGCATAAACGGCAGCTTAAATCACACACAAACTCCCTCATTAATATTACAGGGACCATTCTTTGAGTTCATTTCATTTCTCAATTTGAGTGAGGACAAACGTTGCAAGAGTAAGGAATTATAAGGTGTGCAAATCACATTTTAGGGTTCAGTGTACAAAGGAACAGCTAAACTGCATGAGCCTCTGTCCCGCCTTCTTCAACATTCAATGTTAAGCTAAGCTCTAATTTCCCTATATGACTTCCTCCTGTTTCTAACCAACTAAAATGCATTCGGTCCGAATGCTCCGTGTAAGTGGCACAATGTTGTTTCATAATGTTTCGATTTTTAGTATTGTCTTGTTCTGTGTAAAACAAAAACACATTCACATAGCTTTTATATGGGTTTGTTATTAGCACTGTGTTTTAACTACTTTATATTGTCTGTACCAGGGATAAACGGTATTTATGAAATATTTTCTTTCTTGCTGGGTATTAAAAAAGCTGATCTGCTAGTCAGTGAAAGTAAGAAACTGATTTCCCATTTTGCCTGCTGGAAAAGCAAGTGAAGATGCTAAAGAGCCTGTGAACATCCAGTAATGGAGGCCGTAAGTGTAGGGGATAACTGTTTCAATGCTAATGTTGTCAACCTGGATATTTTTCACATACAATATCCTTCTGGAACCAAAGTTTCTCTGGATGGAGGTTCATTATGCACAGATATGACTTATGTGTGATGTGAAACAGAGAGGGGAGGCAAGAAAATAGATGAAGAATGAGTGAGAGGAGAAAGCTTTTGTTGGAAAAGAAAGGCTTATTTTTGCTAAAGTGTAGCAAAACTTACTCATAACTTTTGGTATGGAGAGATGGAGAGACTCGTACAAGGGATAGGTCGAATGAGGTTAGAAGTATGCTGTGTTCCTGGTGCTATTTAGGCCTATGCTTATTTTCTCTTCACATGGGGGAGGTAGACTGCCACAGTTAACAAATGTTAACAATTTTATTGATACGTGTGTGTGTGTGTGTGTGTGTGTGTGTGTGTGTGTGTGTGTGTGTGTGTGTGTGTGTGTGTGTGTGTGTGTGTGTGTGTGTGTGTGTGTGTGTGTGTGTGTGTGTGTGTGTGTGTGTGTGTGTGTGTGTGTGTGTGTGTGTGTGTGTGTGTGTGCAAAGATTAATCAAAGCGGAGGTGATGATGAACAGTTTCTGTAGAATTCTGTCAAAGGTTAAGAGCTAGTTATTTTTAAGAATGACATGAATCTCGGAGAGACAGTGATTGCCTAAATGACCACTGTAATTACCAATTACTTCTTGAAGCAGAGAATATATTCACGGCATGTAGCCCGCTAAATACAGGCAGGCATTAGCCCATTTACGTACAGTACTAATGCACATAATTTAGATCCTGAAAAGGGCAGATGGGAACACAATGGAAGATATAATAGATACCGTATAATATCATCCCAAAAGGAATATTGGATTCATTGGAGATGAATATTACTTTGTGTCAGATTGTTTTCCATAAAACATTCAAAATATATTTCATCTCTCTCTCTCTCTTTTCTCCTTTTGTTACCCTTTTGTCATTAACATGGGTATTGCTAAAGTGAGATCCAGCAAGACAGAGTAGGTTACTGTTGTGTGTGTTACTGGCCATTATCCTCCTCTCTGCATTCAAATACAATGGATATTAGACAAACTTCACAAAACTAGTGTTGAAGTCGGAAGCCCTCACACTAGTTACTGCATGTTGTTTAGTCTGTGGCATACAGCTAAGCAGTTCAACTTCTGTGTCGGAAAACAGACTACAAATCAGAGAGAATACATTGTAGTATCAAGACTCGTTTAGTTTTCTCTTTGTCAACCAACCACACTCCAAACCATTGAAGACAGTACGAGGAAAGTCAGACAAAAGCAGAGAGCATAAAAGGGGGGGAAAGTTGATGACAAGCCTGACTGGCGAAAGGATATTTACTAAATTAGACATAAACTGCAAAGCTCTGCATCTTCACAGGAACTTGTAAAATCTCATAAATAAGTAAGACTAAATGACAAAGACAGAGTGCACAAACAAAAGTGGTGTACAAGAGAGAGTGTGGGATGTTTTTGGGGTTGGGATAATGAGTTGTATTTTTGCTTCTTCTCTCAACCCCCTACTCTCTCTCTTTTAGACACTGTTCCCTTTCTCGCTTCCTCATACTCCTCCTCCTCTTCCTCCTCCTCCTCTCCTATTCCCTCTCTCCATGTCACCTCCAGTGTCTTGTTAGATGCTCCCTGGCAGCATAATAGGGACACATACTTGCTCTCGATGTAGTCTTCCATCCATCTGATAAATACTTTGAGTGGAAGCTGATTATTGTAGTTGGCTGTGAGTTTCAAAGGGAAGGTGGTGAATGGGGGAGTGTGTTTTCAATCCAAACTTTGAACGGGTGACATCATCTCCCCCTTTGCAAAGTCATGTCCACGGCTGCTGCGTCCCGCTTGAAAGGGATTAGCTTATTCCATGTGGAGTTTTCTTGAACAAGCGTTGGCACTACACAGAAAGCAAATCCATAGGGGCGAGAGATTCACATTGTAATGGTAGTAATAGCTTGGGAAAAAAACACTTGCTCACAGCCGTTGAAAAGCCGCCCTATATCCCACACCCCTTCATCCATTGCCCAATTACAGAATGTTTTAGGATTGAAATGAAACAGGATGTTTTTAAGTAGAGGAAACAAAGTGACTGTGTGATGTTGACTGTTTATTTCTTTCAAATGCCCCTGTCATCTCTTGCCAAAGCAGTTTAGCAGCACCATTGTCACTCCTCACTTTGCCACTGGCATCTTTTTGCTTAAAACAATACCTGACATTTTACAATAGAAACACTTTTTCTGCTGTCTTGGCATCATCACTTAATCTTTTTTTGTGTACTGAGCTTTTTTCATGTGACATTGGCAGCTTTCTTTAATACTTAATGTTGCAGTGAAATGAGGGGACTTACTCCTAAACATCACAAAGGGGGGATTTTCTATCATTGTGACCCCTTCTCAGATGAATGGAGTCATTAGATAATGGAGGTCAAAAGTGACTTTCAACCTGAAAAAGAGACTAGCACAAGGACAATCATGCCAATAAGAACAACCGAAATACCAGAAGAAGAAATCAACATTCTTCAATAGCAGGATGGCTATAAAGGCATGGTATTTGAATGACACATTGATGGCCACAACGCGTGTGTCGAATGCCAAGAGTCCAGAAGATGGAACCAGTCTGGTTTGGAGCAGGCCAAACGCTTAGCGGGGAGTCCACAAACTGCTTAGAGCTGACATTTTGTGTCTCCAGGAGGTAAGTAAACAGGGATAGGCAGACATTCAAACCTCCCTAAACCCCCAATCTCCATCGATCACATTTAATTGTTTTCCCATTGGTGATGTTGAAGACAACATACATTTTCCCTTTACACTATAACTGGCGTTGTGAGAACAGACCCTGTCTTCTCTTTGACTCAGGCAGAAGGGCTAGAAAATTGCTGATGTACTGTATTGTTCTTAGTCTGATAGGACCAGGTTCTTGTTAAATCACAGAGACTGATTGCTTTTATGTTCTACTGCACTGACTTTTCCATTTCAGCCGAAGTAAATAAATAACCTGGCAATATGAAGGGTATGAGAGGGTGAACTCAACATGATTCCAGTGAAGTCGACAGAATATTAGAACGTGTATTGTTTTATCACGAAACAGATCATTAAAATCAAACAAATGGATCTTCACTTTTTGTAATCTCACAACACTGTATCTGTTCCCAGACTATCCAACTCCAGGGCTGATGATGGAGGGAAAAGAGAAGAAAAGACAGCGAGGGACATTCCATACCCCATAGGCTTGACGGGCGAGGGTACAATTTACAAAGCTAATGGAATAGAAATATTTTATTGGAATTCCATTGACTTGACTTATATTGCAATTCAACTCACATTTTGAGATCAACAAAGTGAGATCATTTTGGTCAACATCAAAACAAAACTGTAGAGCGACTGGGTACCTACCAGCTTCGATGACTTCCTCAGTGATATGCTCAATTGAAATGATGCTGCATGCCATGAAAGCAATATCGTCTTAACAAGAACTCATTGTTTTATGCTGTTGCTCACCATGTGTCATTGACTTTAATGCCTTATAAATACCATTGATATACTAAATTGCTATTATATTGTCACATTTTATAATCTTGATGGTACAATTGTGGTGCTTTTATATAGGAAAATATGAAAAGGCTCACTCAGGTTTGGAGTTGTACGATGACGAGTCTTGCTCATTTCACTCAGAGCACTTTGTGTTGATAGCTTACTGTGCATACGAGAGGCGTGTGGTGCTAGAAATAATTGTTCTTTTCATAGTAAGAAAGGCCATATCAATTAAGAATAAATAGCCGCCTTAGTTATTATGCCACTGCACAGTGGTTGGTCAGCCATTAAACGTGCTTTTCCCCTATCCCGTTTTATACTTTTGCAGAAATACTGAGGGTGTTTACGCCCATAATATGAGCATTTCATATCAGCTACTTTAGCCTATGCGCTTATTCATGAGTTGTTGCATAACATACGTGTGTGGGGAGAGAGGTGTATTTGAAATGAACACAAAGGAATCTATTAATCTCCAAGTTCAAACAATTCTTTATGGATTATATGCTTTCCCAATTGTACAGATCTAACAGTTGTGTGAAAGGTGAATTTCTCACTTTGTCTTTTTTTATGCATGCAGATAGGCATTCTACTGCTAGAGAAATAAAGAATTTGGCTAAATCCTCCACTGAACTCAGAGCAGTTAGGGAAAATACTGTATTTGGTTGAAATATTTAGGGGAAGGCCAGTGGCTGGACAGCAGGTTTGGATGAAGAGATGACTTGTCTCACTTCACTCCTCTCCTGATCACACACCCAGTACACACCCATGTGCTCCTCATCCCCCATTCCATTTAGACATGAAGAAGGTTTGGACTTTACAGAGGGTTTGGTTTGGTCGGTTTGGTCTTTACCCACCATGCATAAAAGTGAAACTAAATGTAATTTCAGTTAATATTCTTCCAGATTGAATGCTGTCTTCTCATACAGTATATGGCAAATGAATACACCCACACCCAAATGTTACTCACATTTACTCATTGAATTGGAGCAGTTAAGGGATTATTTGGATTAATGGAGACGTTGTGCAGGCGACCTCTGACCTCAGTGATTTTCGGTGAATACATGTGAAGATGGACCAGGGCTCAGTCAGTGTGGGATGAGACAGGAGAATAGGGTGGATAGATGAGGTGTCTCTAATTGGCAAAACAATAGGCTCATCTGCTCAACTTAAACCCTGTATTACTAGAGGTATAGAGAGGTTAAACTGAGATAGGACTGAGAGTGTAAAAGGGAAGATGTCTACTTACTTGATAGGACTGAGAGTGTAAAAGAGAAGATGTCTACTTACTTGATAGGACTGAGAGTGTAAAAGAGAAGATGTCTACTTACTTGATAGGACTGAGAGTGTAAAAGAGAGAAGATGTCTACTTACTAGTCCCTCTTTGCCTCTTTGCTCTTTCCAACAGGACAGGCAGTGGGGGGGAATCTCTGAGCGGCTATCCAGTTGGGAAGCATGTGATCTGGTATGTATCAGTGCACCACTAAGACTTTGGTCACGATGCCAGCCAACGTTGCTCAGTAGATCCAACAGGCTGCTACTACTTTGATACATAGAGTGGTTGAGTTCACATCACGCACAGTTGATTTTTAATCTCAAGTACTCACCAGCCAAGCAACATCTGTTTCAAAACGTGGGATAGTATTTCGACTCAAGGAGACGCCCCCATTCAAAAACATTCATCCACATATTCGTACATTGTGCAGTATTTACAAATTCATAACAATTCAAGTATTCTGAATAAAATGTAACAAACAGAGGAGCAGCCATAAGCATGAAAACACATCAGATTTCTTTCTCCTGTCTTGTTTACTGGTTCACGGAACACTGGATGCAAACAGAATGCAAATGCATTTGATTGAATCAGGTGATGCAGAGGTAATTGTATTTGGAGAAATGTCCAAGATTTTTTTTTATCATTATCAGTAGGGGGGTTTCTTTATGAAATCCATCTTAAACAAAAGCTATCATCGCTCCAAAGGCTTGTGATCTTCCTTTGTCACTTGCGGATGTGAATGCGTCTTTAATTTCCTTTCAATTAAAAGTAAATATGCAGTTTTATTTTTTTCCCACTGTGAAATCTAAACAAGAGGAGTCAACACGAGGAGACAGGTGAGGAGTATTCATTTTTTTGTGATCTGATTCAACAGGCGCTGCTTGCCTCTCTCAATGCTTGTTCTCCCAGTGAGATCCAAGACTGTGGAAAATGAATACTTTTAAATAAAGGTTTTATTGTCACATATACTGGATAGGTGCAGTGAAATGTGTTGTTTTATGGGATCAGCCATAGTAGTACGTGGCCCCTGGAGAAAATTAGGTTTAAGTGCCTTGCTCAAGGGCGCATAAACAGATTTGTCACCTTGTCGGCTCTAACATCTAAGATACCGGCTACCCTTTATGTAGCTTGTTAATAACTGGACTATATAGAGTTGAAGTCAGAAGTTTACATACAGTTAGGTTGGAGTCATTAAAACTTGTTTTTAAACCACTCCACAAATTTATTGATAACAAACTATAGTTTTGGCAAGTCGGTTAGGACATCTACTTTGTGCATGACCCCCAAAAAAAAAATTCAAACAATTGTTTACAGACAGATTATTTCACTGTATCACAATTCCAGTGGGTCAGAATTTTACATACACTAAGTTGACTGTGCCTTTAAACAGCTTGGAAAATTCCAGAAAATGTAGTCATGGCTTTATAAGCTTCTGATAGGCTAATTGACATAATTTGACATACTTTGAGTCAATTGGAGGTGTACCTGTGGATGTAATTCAAGGCCTACCTTCAAACTCAGTGCCTCTTTGCTTGACATCATGGGAAAATCAAAAGAAATCAGCCAAGACAGAAAAACAATTGTAGACCTTCACAAGTCTGGTTCATCCTTGGGAGCAATTTCCAAACGCCTGAAGGTACCACGTTCATCTGTACAAACAATAGTACGCAAATATAAACACCATGGGACCACGCAGCCGTCATACTGCTCAGGAAGGAGACACGTTCTGTCTCCTAGAGATGAATAAACTTTGGCGCGAAAAGTGCAAATCAATCCCAGAACAACAGCAAAGGACCTTGTGAAGATGCTGGAGGAAACAGGTACAAAAGTATCTATTTTCACAGTAAAACAAGTCCTATATGGACATATCATGAAAGGCCGCTCAGCAAGGAAGAAGCCACTGCTCCAAAACTGCCATAAAAAAGCCAGACTACGCTTTGGAACTGCACACGGGGACAAAGATTGTACTTTTTGGAGAAATGTCCTCTGGTCTGATGAAACAAAAATTTAACTGTTTGGCCATAATGACCATCATTTTGTTTTGTTTTGATGTCCCCCTTTTTCTTCCAAACATAACGATGGCTATTATGGCCGAACAGTTCTATTTTTGTTTCATCAGACCAGAGGACATTTCTCCAAAAAGTACAATCTTTTTCCCCATGTGCAGTTGCAATGATTTGCACTTTTCGCACCAAAGTACATTCATCTCTAGGAGACAGAACGCGTCTCTTTCCTGAGTGGAATAACAGCTGCGTGGTCCCATGTTGTTTATACTTGCATACTATTGTTTGTACAGATGAATGTGGTACCTTCAGGCATTTGGAAATTGCTCCCAAGGATGAATCAGACTTGTGGAGGTCTAAAAAAAAATCTGAGGTCTTGACTGATTTTCCCATGATGTCAAGCAAAGAGGCACTGAGTTTGAAGGTAGGCCTTGAAATACACAGGTACACCTCCAATTGACTCAAATTATGTCAATTAGCCTATCAGAAGCTTCTAAGCTGTTTAAAGGCACAGTCAACTTAGTGTATTTAAACTTCTGACCCACTGGAATTGTGATACAGTGAGTTATAAGTGAAATAATCTGTCTGTAAACAATTGTTGAAAAAATTACTTTTGTCATGCACAAAGTAGATGTCCTAACTGACTTGCCAAAACTATAGTTTGTTAACAAGGCATTTTTGTAGTGGTTGAAAAATGAGTTTTAATGACTCTAAGTTTATGTAAACTTCCGACTTCAACTGTGTGTATATATATATACAGTGGGGAAAAAAAGTATTTAGTCAGCCACCAATTGTGCAAGTTCTCTCACTTAAAAAGATGAGAGAGGCCTGTAATTTTCATCATAGGTACACTTCAACTATGACAGACAAAATTAGGAAAGAAAATCCAGAAAATCACATTGTAGGATTTTTAATGAATTTATTTGCAAATTATGGTGGAAAATAAAATTCCCCACTGTATATACCACAAAAACATATCTTTTTTTTTTTTAGCTAAACCCATGGTGCTGTAGTTTAACCAGTTCAATATTCTCAACAAAGTCAAATCCATACATGATTCTTCTCTCCAGGTGTTAATAAAAATGTGCTATTTAAACCCCATCTTAAAACATGTTCACTTTGCTGGACCTAAAAAGGGTTTAAATGTTCTCTGAGAAGTATTGGCCTATACAGCATGTCCAGTTACCTCGCTATCCCACAGTAATTAGATGTGTAAGCACACTTTCTATTCTGCCTTTGTTTTAAAACACCCTGCTCTCTCCATGTTTGCCTCGTGCCAATCTAAATCAAACGGAATCTATGTTCCACAGTCACAAAAACAACGACACTATTCAATTTTTTTCATTCCGCTTCAGGAAGTACACCAGTTTAGCTTAAGTGATACTGAGTCAAGGCCTTGATTTAATTGAAGTGATGTCATTACAGGGTCACATTTCAATGTGTAATATGATATACATTTGCTTTCCCTGGCCCTGTCCAGGGTCAACTCTTACTGTGCTTTTAAGCTCCTCTGTTTCTCTGTGCTCTTCACGTGATAGATGGCCTCATCGCTTCCAAATGTTTTATTGCTTTTGTCATTAGCAGTGGTGGCAGAGTCACACTACTGTCATTTACTGCATGTATCTGGGGCAACAAAATGGAGTTGGAATGAAACTGCAGCTGAATGAGGCCTGGGTATGTGAGATTAGAAGAGTTAGAATGTAAAATGCATGAATGTACACAGATACACGAGCTTGTAGAAATGTATCCATCATTGTGAATCTAAAGAAATGTATTTTACTGGATTGGTTTTGAGTCACACTATCTCAAACTAACTAGCAAACAATGGTCTGTGACCTTTGACATGTCACCCTCCCAAAACAATAATCTCTCCTCGGTTAAGTTAGTATGTCTTCCATAAGCCTACCACATGACATGCTGACAGAGAAAATAAATACAACTTGAGTTCTTTCCAACCCAAACTTACTCTGCACTCGTTTGTGTGCTGCGGAAAGGACTGGTGGAGAGGTGGATAGTGAAGAGAGACAGAGAGATAGAAAATGAGGTTTTGGTTGTGGGAAACCCTTAGCAAGCACAACATGCCATAATTACTAGGATCAGACTGAATATTTGGAGGGTCTGTCTTTTGGATCATCCGCCACCTTTTGTCTGTTTCTCTCCCAGTTGAAGTGGATGTGTAGCCCAAGGTGAGCTAGTGTGCTGAAGCTTCTCGTTCTTTGGTGTTATTTTGTATTTTTGACCCGGTGCTGTCGGAAGAATTTGAAATAACAGATTTCCCTGATTGTTTTCAGCAAGGCCTCATGTAAAATGTATAGGGGTGGCACATTTATTGAAGTTTGATTTAAAAGTGTGGGGCAAAAAAAGAGATCTTGTCATAAATTATTTGACTCATATCCAACCCTGCAATGTATGTTGGATTGTTAAATAATGCATCACCAAACGCATAATTAGGACAACACCATTATTTTTACTGCTTCAAGGAAACCATAGGCGGTTCTTTATTATTGGATGCAGAGGACGCCTGATTGATCTCAAGAAAACATGACCCCTCTGTAAATGGCACCCAGTGTTTTAAATTCAAGTTTCACTCTAAGTGATATAGGTTATCATTTGAATGCTCATTATCATTTAGACACAAAATAAGCGAGGTTAATGTGTCCTAGAACACAAGCCACCAGCGTAATGTTGTACCCAATAATGTACGTATATATTTGCTTTCAGAGAGTGATTATTGCCATCCGGAATGCACGCTTTGTGATTCTAACGCAATGTGACAAAATGCAAAGAGCTGTAAATAAAGAAAAAATAAAGAATATTTGATGTGCTTTTTTTTCTCTCTTGAAGATAACACCTTTAGTGGAAGTGCCTAGGAGCATTAATAAGCAGACAGGATGTATGGGTAATCTTCAGCTTTGAGCCATTACGCTACATTTATCTGTGACCCACACACTTTATATTATTACAGTTAAAGTCCATGAAAGTGTGTTTAGACAAAGATGAAGGCATTACCTGCACAGAAACCCCAAGTGCTATTAGAGGCTTAGCCCTCGTGATGTGAACTGGATATTAAATATCCTTTATCTTACATTTCTCTCAGCCTCGGGTAAGCTGATATCTCACTTCGCCTTGCCTTATATTGCTATTGCTGTAATAAATACATTGATATCAATGGGGTGAGTTTGTCCCAGTCTGAAAAGATTATGGGAGCCATGCCTCCCTTAACAAAGTATGAGGTTCTATATATAGCTACATGTATAAAGAGTGGTGGTAAGTAAGTAGGTTCTGAATAACGATTGCCTTAGTGACACAGTGAAGCGTCTAGCTGGATGAGTGAAGGGGCAGTGCAGGCCATCTGGAGTTCCTCAGGGATAACACTCACCTGTATTTGATCTCTCCTCACTCCCTCTCCGTCAGTCTCACTACTTTTATTACTTTTCAAGGCCAATACCGTGCGCTAGCTAGGGAGCTAGTTTTAGCTGTAGCATCCTCCCTTGGGTGTGGATTGAGGTTCATAACATTAACCTATAGCGTTTTTTCCCCTTCTCTATTACACTCCAAATTACACACATTTAAGGAAAAGAAAATGGAAATCATATAAGGGCTGCAATCTATTTAAAATCCTCTCCTTGGGATGAAGAATGTGATATTTGCTGAACCCCTCCCCCTCTATCCATCCTTAGCACATTGTCCCCCCTCGAGTTTTCCGTTACCTTAGGGCTTCACCCTTCTGTACCCCCCATGGGGAGAAATCGGGATGGCATGAACACATTATTATTCATTTTCTATCATGTAGTCTAAAATACGCCTGTAGGTCTGGCCTTGTTGATGATGCTGATGATAGACCACTGTATGTGAATATCCCATGACTGCAAACATCAATGCTGTATCATACATATAGGGGAAATATCTCAGTCACTACCTGCCACTTGGTGTTCTATAGGCCAACAGGGTAGACTACTTGTTCTGAAGCTCCTCTCATAATGATGTGGGAAAAGACCCGCACAATCCAAGCCTTGCTACAGTGTGACTAACAAATGGGCGAACACGCATAATAAAGCATTAGGGTGGTTGTGACGGAATATAGAAAACCGTCTCATAACTTCCTGGTTCTGAATAGCCCTCCACAAAAGGTCACGGCGATGACAACAGTGTGATGGATGTCACCAACGTGCAATTAAATTCTTCTTAAAAAGGAGAATCCGGGCTGCTCTGTGTTGCTTATTAAATTTAAAACAGTTCAATCAAAAGTCAGAGGCCTTTATGTTTAATGTAGTCTGGACAAGCAAGAGTGTATCCCTGAATTATTCATGATGTTGATGAGTGAGGTCAGTAACAGAACCAATCCTCGTTATGATTGTTTGTAGCCCAGCGCAAAGGTCACTCGACAACTTCTCGGACGTGTCAAACTTTTTTTCCTGTCTGAATAAATAGTGAAGAGCAAACCATAATGCTCTTGTGTTTTGTGGTAGGCAAATATTTGCTGTCCAGTTGCTGGAGGTTTTGATGCACAACTTCCTCTTTCTCTCTCCTCTCTTTCTCTGTCTCTCTCTCTCTCTCTCACAGACACAGTCACGCACAAATGAACACACACATGCACACACATTTACACGCGCAAGCTTCTTTGAGGAAATTGGGACTGACAATCAACGCCTGAATATGAGAAAACCCATCTCTATTTGAATATCTGTCTACCCATTGAAACAGAACATCGACATACACTATATATACAAAAGTATGTGGACACCCCTTCAAATTAGTGAATTAGACTATTTCAGCCACATCCGTTGTTGACAGGTGTATAAAATCAAGAACACAGCCAACATTGGCAGTAGAATGGCCTTACTGAAGAGCTCAGTTACTTTCGACGTGGCACCGTCATGGAATGCCACCTTTCCAACAAGTCGTAAAATTTCTGCCCTGCTAGAGCTGCCCCAGTCAACTGTAAGTGCTGTTATTTTGAAGTCGAAACGTCTAGGAGCAACAATGTCTCAGCCGCAAAGTGGTAGGCCACACAAGCTCACAGAACGGGACCCCCAAGTGCTGAAGCATGTAGCGCGTTAAAATCGTCGGTCCTCGGTTGCAACACTCACTACTGACTTCCAAACTGTCTCTGGAAGCTACGTCAGCACAATAACTGTTTGTCAGAAGCTTCATGAAATGGGTTTTCCAACCTCCCCGCCATTGGACTCAGGAGCAATGGAAACACGTTCTCTGGAGTGATGAATCACGCTTCATCATCCGGCAGTACGTTAGACGAATCTGGGTTTGGCGGATGCAGTGGTGGAAAAAGTACGCAATTGTCATACTTGTGTAAAAGTAAAGATACCTTTAAAAGAAAATTACTTAGTAAAAGTGAAAGTCACCCAGTAAAATACTACTTGAGTAAAAGTCTAAAAGTATTTGGTTTTAAATATACGTAAGTATCAAAAGTAAATGTAATTGCTAAAATATGCTTAAGTATCAAAAGTAAAAGTACAAGTATGAATTATTTCAAATTCCTTATATTAAGCAAACTAGACAGCACAATTATCATATATATTTTTCTACGGATAGCCAGGGGCACACTCCAACACTCAGACATAATTTACAAATTAAGCAATTGTGTTTAGTGAGTCCACCAGATCAGAGGCAGTAGAGATGACCAGGGATGTTCTCTTGATAAGTGTGTGAATTGGACAATTTTCCTGTCCTGCTAAGCATTCAAAATGTAACGAGTACGTTTGGGTATCAGGGGAATATGTATGGAGTAAAAAGTACATTATTTTCTTTAGGAATGTAGTGACGTAAAAGTAAAAGTTGTCAAAAATATAAATAGTAAAGTAAAGTACAGCTACTCCAAAAACTACTTAAGTAGTTCTTTAAAGTATTTTTACTTATGTACTTTACACCACTGGGCAGATGCCAGGAGAACGCTAACTGCCTGAATGCGTAGTGCCAAATGTAAAGTGTGGTGGAGGAGGAATAATGGTCTGGAGCTGTTTTTCATGGTTTGGGCCCCTTAGTTCCAGTGAAAGGAAATCTTAACGCTACAGCATACAATGACATTATAGACAATTCTGTGCTTCAAACTTTGTGGCAACAGTTTGGGGAAGCCCCTTTCCTGTTTAAGCATGACAATGCCCCGTGTACAAAGCGAGGTACATACAGAAATGGTTTGTTGAGATCGGTGTGGAAGAACTTGACTGGCCTGCACAGAGCCCTGACCTCAACCCCATCGAACACATTTGGTATGATTTGGAACACCGACTGCGAGCCAGGCCTAATCAGCCAACATCAGTGCCCGACCTCACTAATGCTCTTGTGGCTGAATGGAAGCAAGTCCCCTCAGCAATGTTCCAACATCTAGTGGAAAGCCTTACCAGAAGAGTGGAGGCTGTTATAGCAGCAAAGGAGGGACCAACTCCATATTAATGCCCATGATTTTGGAATTAGATATTCGACGAGCAGGCAGGTGTCCACATACCTTTGGTCATGTAGTGTAGCAGCAGCACACACAAGCTGAGGAGGACCTAGAGGTGGTCATTCCCTTGACCAAAATAATAAGAGACAAAATGTCAGATGTGATGGAAAAGTCTTCTCATTCCTTAAGTCTACCTCTAGTTGAACTTATCGTTCTCTTTTTTTCCTTGTATATCCACTCTGAAATTATAGATGATGATAACAATAATAATGTCATTTTGTACCGGAATCTCAGTCATTACCTGCTGTAAAGTGCTTCTAATTGATACCTCCAGGGAGATAATGATTACAATGCCCTCCAGGAAGATATTATTGCAATATTAACCTTTGTATATACTTTTATGCAGAAGACTCTGGCACATTAAGTGATCTGTAAATCTTGCTTCTCTTGTAATGACATTACAAAAGAATGGATATTCGGAGGTGTGCCCTTTTCCTGATTAAGTGTGTCCAGGGTTTTTGGTCGTCTCTGGGAAATTGATGGCATGGAAGTGCAATTTCCGATGTCTCTTCTCTTACTGCGAAAAGGTTCTCAACCCTTGTCTCTGTGTCTCGCTCTTTGTTTGACCGGCTGGCAGCATGGTAACCATGCGGCACTCCGCTGGACTCCCCAAAACAAGACAATATTTTCCAAAGTAACAGCTATTTTTGGATGGGCCATTGCATCAGTGTTAATTGGGCAGCGCCACAGTCACCATCAACATGCAGAAACATTCTCTCAGCGTTGTAGGGATGCTGCAGGAAGGTTGCATGTCAGAATCCTTTGAGAAGCTCTGCAGCTGTAATCAGATTGAACTGAGATGAGATACTGTGCAGTACACAGTACTTTACTGTTATCTGTCCTGCTATCCCACTGTAAAGAAAAAAAAGGCTGATTTAATGATTAAGGAGGAGGAGACTGACCCTTGCTTAAGAGATCCTTCAGCACAGCAGCAAAGAACAAGTACTGCTGACATACTGCAAATGAAAACAAATTAATTCAGGGAGGACTGTATGTGTATATGTGTGTGTGTGTGTGTGTGTGTGTGTGTGTGTGTGTGTGTGTGTGTGTGTGTGTGTGTGTGTGTGTGTGTGTGTGTGTGTGTGTGTGTGTGTGTGTGTGTGTGTGTGTGTGTGTGTGTGTGTGTGTGTGTGTGTGTGTGTGTGTGTGTGTGCGTGTGTGCGTTGCAAGGGCAGTGATTCAAACTCATGACACAGAGAGCACATCTACAACTGAATCTTAAGAGTGAGCACAGGAAATTGGCACTACAGCTGGCAGGCACTCTGTGGCCACTGCCCCCTAGTTTGCCCCCCCTGTAATAACAAGCCACGGCCTCTGGTGTGCAGTGTAGTGATTGTGGTTTTGATGGGAAGGTTGCCAATCATACTACATTTACTGAAGGTAAGCCTAAATCCATAGCTACATGGCCATTGCTGAGCTTGATCCCATTGAGAAAATAGGGTTACACTTGCACGTCTCGTCGTGTACAATGTTAGTATTAGTTGTAGTATATTTTCATCTTACCACAATGTTGTGCTGTCTATCTTCACTATAGGGTTCCCGTTGGAAATATAAAGTGATCTCGTGTAGAGCCATATAAGCCTTTTTTCCAAGGATGGCTGATGGCCTACACAGATTATCCCGGGGAATTTGTGTTCGGGAAGCTCATATTTGTAACACAAGGTCACTGTCCTTCTGTGGTTGGCTACAAATAACCAACATAATTGTCCTGTGATTAGAGATTATTCGCTGATAATTTAAGGCAGGTCTATTGTGTTGCACTTCCCAGGCAAAGCAACACATTCCTTTTATTCTCTTATGTTGTTCTCTGGGGCTCCTCAGTTGACATGAACCTACTAAGACTCCCCTTTGTTCGCAGTAACTGGAAACCATTGGTAAGTGTACACAGAGGTTAGTCTGACAGAGAAACGTATGTGGTGTAGCAGCACCTTGCACTTTACTCAGCACTGTACGCTATGTATGTCTGATGAAAGGAAACACTATCAAAGGGGCTGAAAGTATAGAGGACCCTTTCTAAGGCTAGAAGAAAAGCTTTTTTCCAGGTGGATGTGTGACACCTGTTTATCTTCTTTCTTTCGTTATAGCTTTCCTACAATCACACACATTGTACCAGACCAGCTTAATGTATTGTGTTCATAGACATGCCTATATGTTTGAGCGCATGACTATTGGATTGCCAATGCCAACCCGAGTTAGCTCAATGATAGTGGTCTCACTGGGGAGTAGCTTTGATGGAAGTGTTACGGGGAGAGGAGCTATAGAGGAGGCATCACGTGTGTCCGGTGGAGGTCACCAACGGTCTGAAGGTTCTAATGATGCGCTAATAGCCACTGAGGAGGTCATTTGGAGCCGTTAAGGAGCGCCTGTAGGTAGTTAACGGCCCACAGCATAACCCAGGCTCCTTAATGTTCCCACGGAGGTAGTTAGCCCTCTGTCACCAGCGGCAGCTGCCTCATTATCGCGATTAGAAACCAATTGATAGGTAATAGTAAAATATGACGGCTCACTGTCCCATAAATATGGACTTTGGTTGAGAGGTGAAGAGACAGGGCGATGTAGTGGTACAGTGCAGTAGTAGTTGGACTATGAGGGAGTTAGCTGGACTGTCGAGGTAGGGTCTGGTTAAATCTGTGTGATAATGGCACCCTCTGTAAAGGTATCACCTATGAGCTTATCAACTCAACAGCAGAAGGGCAGCCATACTCTCATTTGGGTTGAGGCTTGGGTCGTGAATCATTGTTTGTCACGTAGAGGGAAAGTCTGTAAGCAGTGGCCTAATTGTCAACCCATGTTTCTGATTTGTTAAGAAACTCATCATAGGAAAGTCTTTCCCTTCACTTTTTTTTCTATGCTGTTGACTATGTTGTCATTAGTCTTGTTGTCCAAGGGTTCCTCCTAACACAAAGTAGTTTATTTTACTTAGACATATGGGAATGTTGGAACCTATCAAACTAGGGATATTTTAAGCATGCAGTAATCATTATTAAATCCCTTATGCCGAACATTGTTCTTAATCAGTTTGAGTCAGATGTTTTCATTTAGATTTTTTTCTTCCAGTAGAGACATTGATTCAGATGATTTAAATTAGCATCCGTCCAGTTATCAGTCATAGGC
Source organism: Brachymystax lenok tsinlingensis (assembly GCA_030435695.1). Lineage (NCBI taxonomy): Eukaryota > Metazoa > Chordata > Actinopteri > Salmoniformes > Salmonidae > Brachymystax > Brachymystax lenok. The sequence continues at coordinate 11,869,220 of CM059800.1, forward strand.
AATACACTGCACTCAGTAACTCATCAAGAGAGGCAAAGTTTGATCAGAATATACACTTTATCCTGATAAATATAGGAAGACAGTTTCCCCTAGTCTCACAATACGAGGACGATGAAACCTGAGACTTTAGCTCTAAATATTTGTCTCTGCAGTATTTGTGCGAAGCCTCATTAATGATCAGAACTGCCAAACATGTAGTGTACTCGGCCCCAATCTGAAGAAAAAAAAAACAGTAGTGTGTTGGTGGAAATGTAAAAGCTTCACATACGGGATTGATGTAACCAATAATGATGAGATTGCGAAATGAATCCGGCAATAGAAATGTTTGTTATAACAGTGCTCCTCATTTAGTGGATGTCATACTTTAAAGTGTAATTGATTACAAAATGTAAGTTACATTTTAAAGTTTACAGTCACAGAGGGTTCAGAGAATCGAATTGTTTAAAATTGCACTCACTCCATTTTCATTAAAGTAGGCTACTTTGAAAACATTTCTTCATCAAAGACCTGGAACAGATTAATTATACTTTGAGAAACTCAATTTTAAGAAAGAAGCATTTTCTCTACATATGAGCCAGCCACTCTGGTGTGTTTTCATTTAAATCTGAACTGGGCAAGAATTTACGTTTCAGTCTGGTTTCAAACACACACACACACACACACACACACACACACACACACACACAACACAAACACAAACACAAACACAAACACAAACACAAACACAAACACACACACCACATCCTTATAACATTGGATGCACAGCAACATGAGCGTATTGCTACTATAGGTCACACTTTATTGCTATCATGTTGCATCAATGTTCTAAAATTGTTGTGTCTGTTACTAATAGTAATAATTTGCAATTGCGCTGAGGATTTGAAATGACTACAAGCAGGGCTACATCCAAGAGTACACAGAGAGGGGACTGAAGGAATAACATCTTAAATTAGTTGAGAAGTGAACAGTGGCGAGTCTGTTTTTCAAGCATGTTTTCTTGGATGCCTCCCAAGCATATAATACATAAGAAGAGCCATCTTCAGCTGGTAGTCAGAAACATCAGTCTAATGGGCCTGGAAGGACTGTCCAACACCCTGCTCTGTGCTCTCTTCCCTGACCCCTGACCCCTGGCCCCCCAAACCTTAGCTCTGTCGACCACGTTGTTGACTTTTAGTATCTGTTTCCTCTGTCAAATCTCTCTCCTCCTATTCAAAAATGTAAAAGACACAAGTCAAGTTATTGGGAGGTAGTCCCCGTACAGGAGGTAGGGAAGTACCAGAAACTTCTACATGAGACATGCAGTAATGAAATATCATTTATCAGTGTATTATTTTTCATGAATATTCATAGATTTGTTTTTATATGAAGGAATATAATAAGGCTTGGTAGAGGTCCATTTCAAAAGTATCATCTTGAATGTCAGTAAATAAGTGTATTGCTCTAAAGAGGTCTCTTGAATGTGACTCCCTTTTTTCATCTGGAGCACCTGTTGCTCAGTATAGGTAGAATAGTGCTGTATTCTATTTCCTATAGGCTACTGTATTAATTCAAGTTTTTTTAAACTCAAATTAAACATGAAAAATTATGTGTTGCCTGAATTGCACAGAAAAAGACAAAGAAATAAATATATAGGCCAATAGGCATGTATTTTAAGTGAAGAGAATAGTTTATTAGTTCAAGGAAGTTAATGCTGTATGTTCATGTGTTATTCCCTGCAACATAATTCACAATTATTTAAATGCAGGGTATATTTATGGGACATATCCGTGCTATATTGTTAGAAATGTGCATGTTTAAATCCATATGGAAACTTCCTTTTGACCTGCTTTCACATCCCCGTCGCATTGTCAAGCCTGTCACCGATAAAGAATCACTTGACTTGCTATAACAAGTTCAAAAGAAACCGAGAACGCGCTGTTGATCCATGAAGAATTGAGAAAAGGAACACCCCTACTGCTCTCGCTATCATTCCCATAGAGATAGCGATATTATTGATGGGATGGTTATGCTAATTTCTTTAGAGACAAACTTTTATTCGGGAATGTGTTCCAAAAAGAATTTCATACACATCAAACTGTAAAATGCATGCTGGATTCCTAACCGTTTAAGGGGCAGCATGAGAATCTGATTTTCATAGTGAATAATGAATGTGGACTATCTTTTAAAAAATATGTTTTGTCTGGAAGGAAAAGAAAGCGCAGCCGGGTACTTTCCTTCTGGATTATCTATTAATTTTCCACTGAAAAAAAGATAACACACTATAAATGAAGAATACAAGAAAATAGAAAGTTATGACAATGTAGGCTAACGCAATCAAACATTGTAGTTACAAATAAACATGCAGCATTATAGCCATAAAGCCAATAACTACTAGCGATCCCCTTTTACTCTGATTTATTTCAATCACAAGATGTCCAAGATCCAATACAGATATAACCCCCAATTAGGCTCATTGTAGGCCCTATACTCACACTTGAATCAAGCTGTAACATACCAACGTCCATATCAGTTTCATACACAGATGGAGTGGCATGTGCTCATAACACATTAGTTCACTGTCATACTACCACACTGAGCAGTTGCATGTGAGTATCCTTGAGTCACACACCGCCTTGGCGCAAGTGAAACGGGAGACCATACGCTCACAGCTGTTCTATCTCCCCGTATAAATACGACCAGGGAGTCCGTTGTGGACTTATGTCTGGTTATATACAGGATTTGATATCATCTCGATCAATGCGATGATGTGTCCCATGGTTCGAGGACATTTTGAATAATCAATCCGTCTGCGTTTGGCCGAACCATCATCGCATCACTGTCCTCCTCATTGTCGACCTCCACGTTTTCTCGTTCTTATCATCGTCCCAGAGTCACATACCCTTGCATTATAGAAAACCAACCGTCCATATGAGTATTTTATACTTTTTTATTATTACCAAACCGTTCCCATAATTACACCATAATCATTATATAATCCCATAAGAAAGAGTGTGTTTGAGCAATGGCTTTTGTCAACGCCGGAACACTGAATCTATAATTGCATTATATTCAGCTCCTTCCATCCCCTATAGACACATAATATATCAAACCATCTTGGTGCGAACATTTAGGAGCACGAACGGTCGGCCCGTGCATCTCTGTCCTACCGCAAAAGTTATGCCAAAAAAGTTTAGAGTCCTCGACGAAGAATACAGGTCTTTAAATCATTTCCCCATGTTACTTGGAACCGTTGAGTGAGCGCGTTTAATATTGGACTTTTCTCTTTCTGTTTGAGTACGGTACGAAGTGCCCTTGTTCAATAGCTGAGTTGTTTTACATATCATATTTACTAATAAATATGCTTAATTCCTAGCCTAAGGCTTCAAAAAGCGCTCATATGCATGGTGTTAGAATAAACCCGGTTCGTCAGGACACCTGAAAAAAAAAAGCCTCTCTCAGGACCAGTTTGCGTTTGTATGCATGCGATTGGCAACATAACTGGCTTATTTACATTAAATACGCCACAAGGTTACAGTGAGATGAACGTCATTTTATCACTGATTACTTCTCTTAAGCACTAGAGCTGTGACTGATGCTCAGGACGCGCAGACTACACCGATTTACCCTGGAGTTTTTTGGGGAAGAAAAATACTTGAAATAGTTAACTGAAAAGGTAAGGACATGTACTTTTACAACATTATATGTTTTCAATTGTTATGTGTTCACTGCATGGTCCTGGACTACATGTATTAAAGCCAATTATACACGGTGTCAACGTAACAAGACTGACAATGTGAATGGGTTCAGAGGAGAATAGACAGATTTTAATAAGAGTGTTTACGGGAGCTCAAGGTCAGAAACAAGCTGCGAGGTTGAGAATCCTTTTTTTATATACTGTAACACGGGGGAAATGTAGCCTACGATAGAGTATTATTATTTACGGTGTTATTTTATCTTGGGTTACGCTCTTAGCTCCAGCAATGCCGAATGCCGCAAGACCTATATCTATTTGCTGTGAATAACGCGGTGGACGACAATGGACTGCTTTTTTAACGGTACAATGCATTTCACCTACCAGATAGGGAGAGTCAAAGCTGAAATATGGAAATGTGTTGTGATGCCGAGTGATTAGTATCAATGAACACGTTTGGCCTGGGAAGAAAACTGACCGAATGAAATAAAACGCTATTTTTTACTCAGGATACGTGCGGTACAGTTTAGAGAGAGAATTCTGTATTGGACAATCTTAACAGGTCCGAAGCGCACTTTTCCCCCTTCAGCGAAAGAAAATGATCCGGTCAATCATATGGACATGCCTCGTTATTCAATGAACACAATCTCTCACCAAGGCATCGTTTACAGACAGGAGTTTCTTCGCGCTACTCCAAATTTAAAGGTAAGAAGTGCGAAGCTTACGCATGGGTTTAGGGGGTTCGGAATGGTAACTCGAAGGCGTTTGGCTTTTGAAAGTCAGTTTGAACAATTGTTATTTCTATTGTATCATCTCAGTGGGGCCTGTTTCTCTACGTGATTAAAAAAATACAGTATAATTAAATAGCCATAGCGGTGACGTTAGCATGCGGGGTTGTCAGGGGGGAAACATATAGTCAACATAATGGAAGCATAGGAAGACATTGAACAGCGACTCAGAACCAACACCTATCGCTTTTATATTTCAATGATTTCATAATAGTCACATATAAAAGTTGTATATTCCAGACGTTTAAGATAGACAACGGAGTGTGCATTAACGTATTGGACACATGACATGCATAACACAGGCAGATATTTGCGACTACTTTTAGGGACGTATAAACTGTTCCCCATACAATCTGCTTCGAAAACTTTCTCATCCCATCCCTAGGGGTTTTGCTTAGAATTTCAGCTAACCTGAGTGCAGATTGTTGGAGAAATAGGATCAAAGTTATCTGCTGCATGCCATGTGTCAAAACTTGTGAGATGGAAGAGCCGGTGAGACCTGCCATTTTGTGCTGTGATCGACCTCTTATGAATAGCAGCCATGCATTATGCTTTGAGGAACGTTATGATGGCATTCAACAACTGAGAGCTACATGTCATACGCGCTTTAAAACCTTTTATGTAGACACAACACACATATTACTGTAGAAATTAAGATGTGAACGACTGATTCAAAACGCAGTTGCTTGGGGAAATGTATCCAAATGGTAAAAGTTATAGCGATTCGGAAACGAATAGAATAGGCACCCATGACAAATAATTTTATGAAAATGACGTAGCCTAGCCAATAACTTAATCGGGGACGAGGTCGAGTCTAGCAAGTAGTGTATGCCATAACCTTCATAGCGATATACATTCACGTTGCCTAATTTAAATGTTCTATAATATAAATTATCTTTAAAGTGCATATAGACTGTTGGTGTGGGTTTAGATGTTTTGTTCTTGCGCTGTGAATCTCAAATCTGTCAGGATAAATATATTCCCCCCAAATGTTAAAAGTGCCTTAGTACGTGTCTATTATGTATAATTTCGTGGAATAAAACACATGCTACCGTTGCAGGGTACTGCCAGTGCTTCAAACTCTCCCCGGTAGGACTAGTGTGCAGGTGTCCCTCATCCAACCGAGCAGCCTTTCACCTTGAGTAGAAGGGAGCGATCCTCCCATGTAAATACAGAAGAACCCGAGATTAACCCAACTCGAAGGCAGCAATTTAAAACAGTAGCCTAGGCTACAATGGCTGAGAAGACACATGACCCCCTTAACCGTAACGTAAGCGTTACACAATGTCCATCACATTGTTTTACTTTTTTTGTATCTTCCGCAAAGTTGAGTTTGCGATAAATGTTTATTCCTTAGATTCATTGTCAAAGGAAATGAACAAAAAGGATGCACAGATGCACAGTCCGAGTTAGCCATTGTCATTGTTTAATGGTATTTGCCAGGCGGATATTATGTCTGTAATAGTGTCTGGGCGTGAACCTTTTTGTGTCAGTTCTTTTTATTTTCTTATTGAGATGAAATAGCGATGGACAACAGTCACACTGTAGTAGTGCACTGAATTCCCGATCGGGGCCCTACAGTAGCCTCCATGCAATTACCGATAGTTAGGAGAATGACAATGAATTGTGAGAGGTGTTATGAGAGAAGAGAAAGTGTGACTTTACTAACTGGTATGTAGTTCCAGCTCCTGTGTGTGTTGTCCTGGAGATACTTTACTGCTAGTTGACTGTCTGCTACAAAATGTGGGGGAAATATATTTTATTATTACATTATTATTACTATTATTATTATTATTATCATCCTCATTAATTATGCAATAATTCCATGAATTGTATGACAAGCTATCACGTTTCACATAGCTCAAACAATTGCTTTTACAGATTCAAAATTTTCGTCATGTGTACACTCTATTGTGAATTTGGTGTTATATTCCTAATCCCATTTTTAAACATGTTTTGTTCTTATTTAAATCACATTCCTAAGCCTTACCAGTGCTGTGTTTGATCTGGATGGTCAACCAGTTTAGTGGTTCAGTATTGCAATGTATCCTATTGTACCTGTGTCTGTGTTCCGTGGGTCATGACAAGCTACGGTAATGCACATATTTAGGGGAGAGAGAGCGAGAGCGAGAGCGAGAGAGAGAGAGAGAGAGAGAGAGAGAGAGAGAGAGAGAGAGAGAGAGAGAGAGAGGAGGATGAAAAGAGGATGAGAGAGGGCATGGAATGGGCATGGCATCAGTGCTCCTCTCCGGACCTGTCAGTCTGTCAGCCAGTCAACTGTAGCCAGGGCAGGAGAGCAGTCAGAGACGTGATCAAACAGCCACCCCACTCGTAAATGATTCTCTGGCTCCTTTAATTGGTCGAAATTGTCTTCCAGATGTACGGCAGTAGCCAGGGCCTCTTGTGGGACGGTATGGCAGGCGAGGCCTGGCGATTAGGTATTAATTGATATGTGCAGTGGAGCCCCCATCCCCTCTTGCTCCAAAGGCTAAGGCCTTTACCCCTGTGGCTGTATGCCCCGCAGTCTAGTTTGGCAGGCAGGAGGGGCTGTTTCAGGAGGGGGCTGGAAGGCAGGCTGGGGGCATAACACATAACAAATAGGCGCTAGGCTGTGGTGAGCCTTGTAGTATGATGCCCTTGATTTAGAAGGTTCACTTTGGAGAGATGGTTAACAGGCCCTATCTCTTCTGTCAAGTATCATGAGCCCTGTTTGAACACACAAGTGCTACAGAGACTAGCTGTTCACATCTCATGTTTGTGAAGTTAGGTCCCATTTTCGTCTGTAGGCTGTGGCTCTTAACAGTTCTCTTCTCATGTGTGTCATATAGCATATATTTTAAAAGGTGTGTGTGTATGTGTGTGTGGATATGAGAGCGACAGGGATGTGAAAGTCCAACGTTTCTGGGGATAGTAATCGTAGACGTCAGTGTGATCTAAGAATAAAGACTGGCCGACAGATGAGGTGATGACGGATGAGCTTGACTCAATTGCCTCATGCCAGGGTGCCACCAGAAGGAGCGTCTGTCTGTCTGGAAAGAGGGAATGAGGGAGAGGGAGAGAGAGAGCACACAGGAGAGAGGGAGCGAGAGGTTTGCAGTGCTAGAGCTCAAACGAAGAGGTAGGCCTCTGATTAAAAAGAAAGTTAGGCTGGTAAAAGAAATAACATCAGCTTGAAGCATATACGTGATAGCTAGAATTTGTATTTTCTCTTTCTCTGTCGTTTCTCTGTCGTTTCTCTCTCTCTCTCTCTCTCTCTCTCTCTCTCTCTCTCTCTCTCTCTCTCTCTCTCTCTCTCTCTCTCTCTCTCTCTCTCTCTCTCTCTCCCTCTCTTCCCAGGGGTGCTGGGATAGATCTATATGGATTGTGGACCTAAGTATCTAGATTGATGTTTACGCTCAATAATAGAATGTGTTAAGTTGGACTAGTTTACCCATCCTTGGGAAAGATGAGCAGCTTGTGCTTTGGCCTTGGCCTTTGTCTAAGTGATCTATCTAATCACACATGTCCACAGTAGCCTTTCATCTGTGATTTTTCTAAAACAAATATAAAAAAAAGAATACCTCCTGAAATGCTCCCCTTTGCATACAGTACCCCAGTCAACAGCCAGTTTTGCAACATTAAAGCCTATTATAATTTTTTTATATTTTTTTGCGTTTATTAGCATTTGGATTTATAAATGTGCTGCACATTGTGTCAAGACTGTTTCCTTTTGATCTGCAAAGGAGCACAACATTACAGCCATGTCATTTTTGTAGACAACAGCTTAACACAAACAGGCAACCACCCATCAATCACGTGTTCTGAGGCATGGCATTGTGTTATTTAGCATTCTCCCCGGCATGCCTAAAAAAATGTGGTAAATATCTGCAGTGCTGCTGGGGGTTGAATCCAGAAATGGGGGGTTTGGGTGATGGAGGATGTCGGGAGGATGAGGGGTGAGGGGCAGTTACTGAAGGAAATCTGTAGTATGAGATCTCTCCAGCTCTATGCGGGCTACAATGATGTCTGTACTCTGACTTTGTATAGGTCGTGACCTGCTGGTCGCTAGTTAGTGCATTCTGGGTCTGTGTAGAGGGGACCCTGGTGAGATGGCTTGTTGCAGAGGACCCTGCACCTTTAATTATGATCAAGAGGTTTTCTCCAAAGGACAGAGGCGTAGCAGTTATGTTGCCTCGTAAATCTGCCCCCGATGCCGTATATTGTGTTGAACTATTAATGTACACTATTATACTGCATATTCAGCTGCCTCTTCAGGACCTGATTTGCATAATTGGATCTTTAATGAAACTTGCCTTGTGGAACAAAAAATTAAAAAAAAAACAGAAAAAAAGAGGAGAAGAAAAACACGATAGGCAAAAACCCCTGTGAATATTTGTTGGGAGAAGTTCGACTTGGATTTTAAAAGAAGGGGGGCTTTAAAAGAGAGTGACCTGCGTACCACACACATCAGTGGCGGTGCTACAAATAGGATGAGAAGTGCCTCTGAAAGCTGTACATTCCCAGCCAGGTCTCGCAGGTTATTACTACAATAGCCTGGGGGATTTTAGGTTCTATGTCTACACTCATTTCGTATACTTGTTACACAGGGAAGATGGGTCTTTTGTAGAGGAGCTGCGCCGCTCGGCTGTCGGAATTCCTCCGTTGCAAATATTTTGACAATTCCTAATCAGGAGCAGTTAGATATTAGGAGTGCTGAGTGCCTTTGCTTTTTTGGGGCTGCGAGAGTTTCAAAGCCAGGTCTTTTTTCTGTCCTCTTGCATGTGCGTGAGAATTGACTGTTTCTGTGTTCTTTTTAGTGTGTTTGTTGATATGTATGATACACTATATAAGAAATATAGTGAGAATGTTTTCAACATGTTTATATTCGTTGTGTGTGTGTGTGCCTTTACGGGACTTCTGCTGTGTTCTCCAACTTGTTTGTGGGTAAGAGGGTATTATGTTTAATTGGTTAATTAAACTCTAGAGTAATTTTTCCTGGACTTCAACAAGGTGAAGGTTAAAAAGCTACTGGTGCCGCTTTCAAATAAATGTGAGAGTCAAATATAATTACATGTTATTTGTCCTGCGTTTGAAGGACCTATCGTTTAAAAGTGAATGGAGAAAAAAAAGCTAGCTGGCTTTTTAACAGCACAGCAGAAGAGGAGCTATTCAGCAGCACTATAGCACGAGTGGTTTGTATCCAGGAGGGGCAGAGTTGTTAATCAGCCCCCAATGTTAAAAACGTATAACAACCAAATGGTGATGATGTATCATAGTGCGAGAGGGCCAAAACACTCCCTCTACTCCAGAGACATAAGAGTGGATCATGTGTCAAAGCAGTTTACAGGTTGCCATTAGAGCCATGCTAGGGGGAGAGAGAGAGAGGGAGAGAGAGAGGGAGAGCGAGAGAGAGCGAGCGAGAGAGAGAGAGAGAGGTGGAGGACAAAAAATAGGCTCAAGTGCGTCAGCTAGCATTGAGCTGCCATTTACCCATGGTGTGCAGAACCCCCCCATCTCTTTATTTCTCTCTCTCTCTCTTTCCCTCCCCATCATTCTCTCTTTCTCTCTCTCTTCCTCCACTGCCAGTGTGCTCATGGGGAGTTTCAGGCTGGTGCAGATTGTTCTCCCAGGTGGACCTGTATTGTATTAGACCCTCAGCACCCTCCCAGACCCCCCATGTGTAATTCCTTAAGGAGATGCCTGGGCCTGAGTTGCTGTATTGTCTCCCGTGGACCGAGCGCTCCCGCTGTTGAATCTCTCGGTAATGATGTCACAGCGATAGTGGAGGGGAGCAAATGTCTCCTGATTCCACCATTTAACGGCTGGCTGAATTGGCTGATAATGATAGCATTGGCGTCTCCAGGCTCGGAGACGGATCAGGCCCTGTGAATTAGTGGCTCCTAACCAGAGAGAGAGAGAGCAGGAGGGCAAGAGAGAGAGAGAGAGAGAGGGGGGAAGAGACGGACTGACAGAGTGAGGGCGAAAGAGAGAAGGCAGTACAGAGAGAGGAGGACAGAGAGAGAGAGACAGAGAGAGAGAGCGGGAAGAAAAGAGAGCGAGACAGTGAGGAGGGGATGATGTACTTAGCCATGTCTCTGGACTGCTTTTGAAAAAGCTTCTGGAGATTTCCATGGCAGTGTTGATAAACGTGGCTTGATAAAAGTCAGTAAAATGTCGGCCCGTCTGCACACCTCTATTAGGCAAGGGGACATTTGTAATAATGGCCAGTTGGAGTCAAACAGCGAGGTATAATGTCAGCTCGCACAGAATATACTGTAACTCCCAATCAAACTTATATTTCTATGTGAAGGCCTACTGTATTTTTGGTCTATCATTTCAAGTCATTGTCTTGGAATAAGCCACTGATTTATCTGTTGCACTCTATAGATGTGTATTTGAGGAGCATGTGGGAATACGGTTGCAAGCTAGCTCTTTATTTGTGTATTACATTTTATTAACATTATTTATTCGATGCCGTATATATCGTCTGCCTTTTTATAACATTTAAAACTGAGAGCATTAGCCTGCATTTTAAAAACACAAGTTTCCCCCTGAGATGCACTAATACCATATTACTGTTTTCCATTGATGCTAAAGTAAATATGTAGGCCTACAGGCAAATTAGCATTCCCAGCTTTGAACACATGCTCTTTTGTGAAGGTTGGCACTCACTGGCCACATCTTCAGGTCAACAGTGCCATAAGAGGGAGCAGGGCGGCTTGTTTTTTTTTTTTGCACAAATATTGAATATACGTTTATTTGTATATTTATGACATGCTCTGCTTGTCCAAAATCTGGGAGGTACTCGCACCCCCAAAAATGTGTGCTGCGAGTGTCACCAAAGAAGGGTTCTTTTAGAAGGCTCTGGGAAGGTCTCACATTCGAAATAGGATATTTTTTTTTTAAGAGACAAGGTATGTGGTCCTATGACTGCTGGACTTAAATTCACATCGAACACGCACACGCACGCACGCACACACACACACACACACACACACACACACACACACACACACACACACACACACACACACACACACACACACACACACACACACACACACACACACACACACACACACACACACACACACAATCAGTAGTTCCCACCTGGTGTTTTTAAAAACAGGAGAACAGGCACTGTGTGAGGAGAGCTGTCAGTCCTGTGTGAACCACTTTAAAAACTGCAGCTCAAGGTGTGAGCTAAATAGTATTTACTTTAGGGAATTTGTCTTTATTCATCTGCGTTATTACCGAGGTGAATTTAAAAGGGCGTTTGGAGAGAATTCCCCTGGCATGCAGCTTCTTTCTTACCCCTTTTAAGTGTTAAGCTGTGCTCGTACCCCTGCCGCAGAAAACCCTTAACAGATCTCCCGCAATTTCTGATGATTTTCATAAATCAGCCTTCTTTTGTTTTCTTTCTTTTTCTTCTTGATCATGAGGCGTTGTTTTCTCCTCTCGTTTCTCTGTTTCATCTCTTTGTTATGTCGTTCACACCAATCGTTGTAATGGGGAGAAAGCTAAGTGGAAGAGCCTTGGATGCTTTCTCCTGTTTTAGTAAATAGGACTGTCAGTGTGGATCAGGCAGGAGCCGTGTGGGCAACACTATCCACACTCCACTCAAAGGCCCATCCTCCACTAGAGTTTGTGATAAACAGAGGACTTTGAAGAAAAATACTCCACAAGAGAAACCAAGTTGTTTTGGAAGTAATATGCATGTATCTATGTCCATGGTAACAGAACACAATGATAGACTTAGAGAGTGAGTGGGAATGAGTTCACACATGAGGTTAGTCACCCGTTCACTATGTGCTTCTAAATGGCCAAGTGACCGTGGTTCCATAGTGTGTTGAAGCTCAGCTAAACCCTGACCTGCTCTCTGCACAAGGGGCTCACACTGGTCCCTTCATGCGTTAGCCTCTCTGTGGTCAGGTGGTTTCAGACAATTCTTTGTGTTGTCTTTGTAATGATTGGGTTGTACCCACAGACCAATAGCCTGGTGTGAGGACCAATCCCAAGTTCCTAGAGTTCTACAGTTCTTCACACTGTGTTCCCCATGTAACCACCTCATCATCTTGGAGATGAAGCTAATGATGACCACACAGATGATGTACTTGTTAGAGTGGTGAACTTGCCTGGTGTTGATAGTTAAGGCTTTTTATGTGTGTGTGTGTGTGTGTGGGGGGGCATCATTAGTGCAATGAAATATCTTCTCTGTTTAAATTTGCATGATGATGGTTCTGTGACCAGTCATCGTTAGATCAACCAGGCACAGCCTAGGTTGTAGAGAAGATTCATGTGTTATTCCCCAACCCCGCCGTCTTGGGAGGTCTCTGTTAAAACACTAACTTCTGCGCCCCCAGTGACGTTCTGGACCGATCCGTTTCATCGCCATCGGATTGGGAACGTTTTCCGGAGATTTGGGTGGAGTTTATTTCTCTCTCTCTCACTTTCCTCTGATTGCTGTAGCCTCGGGGCTCTCCAGCACACACTAGATCCCTGTGATTATATTAATGGCCTCCCGCTCTGAGGCGAAGGCAAAGGACCCACAGGATAATGGGCGTCAGCGTGGAGCGGTGGGTAGGGAGATGGATCTCTGACCATCGGGTCGTAGGTTGAACGGCTCAGGTGAAGGAAGCTGCTCTTGGTCCCCTTGGGCGGGGTGCTTAGCTGGGAACGTGTTAGTGAGTGGATGCCCAGACTAGCTGGAGTATGGCAACATGAGAAACACATGTATGAAATCTGGAATGAACCGTAACAGTAAAATTACTATACTGTAGCTAGGTAATAGCAGACGTTGGCTATCGTTTTCAGAGCTGGCTGATTATAAGCGCTTAGGTAATGTGGATCAGTGTTAATCATTTTGGGTTTATGATAGCGACACAGTGGGATTTAATTTTGTTTGTGTTGGTTTCCGATTGTATTTACCGTTAGCATACGGTATAAGGACAGAAACCAAAGGTTTGTACATACTGAATGAATGTGTGTATGTTTGTGTGAAAGGCTGAAGCTTGTGCGTGCTTTGTAGTTATAGTACAATGCCTGAGGTACTTTGATATGGGTCATGTAGCTGTACCCCCCAGGCCCTGGATCGTATCCGGTGGGAGTCCCTCTCCTGCTGGGGAGCACATTTGATCCAGGCAAGGCCGGTGCTAGCATGGAGCCGAGAGGGGTCAGGCCCGTCCTCACTCTCTTTTTCATCCAATTTCTCCGGCTGCAGGCGGCCGCTCTCCACGCTTTTGTTGTCAGAGGTAATCTGTGAAGTGATCTTAATTATGGAGGTTCGGCCTGTTTTTTTTTATCAAACAGCGTAGTTAGTTAGTAATGAGGATGAGGGAGGAACGGTGTGTCTGCTTCCCCATGCTGCTGGGTGTCGGGAAAGAGGAATAGGAAGCGTAAAGAGAGGAGGGTACCATTATATTTATTATACCTTCATACTGTATTTATTTAGGACACGTCAACAATGCAACACATTTCTGATGGATTATCTTCCCAAACAGAATTGTCTCGTTTAATGCTCGAGATAATTTGCTAATTTACACAAATAACTATTTCAAAGCCAGTCCAAGAGTCAGAAGACCCGAATGGTCATAAAATGTTACCAAAATATTCCAGAACATGAACACAGTAAACATGACTTCAACCATACAACATCACCATTCATCTTGTTGGACAAGCAATGAAATGACTGTCTGATGTAATGAATAAAGGGCTAAATTGAAAAGACAAGAGGGAGGGGCTGGTGTGGGAGGATTGGGGGGTTGGGGGTAGATGGAATCCATTACACATAAACACCCTTAGCATTGATGGGATGATCCAGAGGGATTAGATTGGAAATCCTGATGGACGCTGAAAAGGTGACCACATGAAGGGAGGGCTGCATAATGAGCCCATTGGCAGATGCTCGAGAGTGGAGAACCTCGCCGGCCCCCATGGTCAAACGGGGAGTCACATCCAGGTCACAGGAGGTCAGAGGACAGCAGCCTTATTTAGAACACTGGAACACCTTATTTAGCGCACTGGAGGCTCAATGTTAACCGCTTAACAAAATCCTGGTTGACTGAAAGACTTCTATGACGTCTCCCTGTGATTTGGGTGCACATTTTCTAAAGCTATGTGTGTTTGTTGTAAACTAAACATTTGTGTGAATGAACCTTTATGTGGATGTGACTAAGACAGTATTTCGAGACGGTTACTACTCTGAACCTATAGGATTTTCGTAGGAATAGTTCCCCACCTAGGGGACTTTGATGATCTGAACTGTGTATCATCATGGTGTCTTGTTTTAGCCATGACTTTGGCTTTTGGTGGAACCCTTGTGCGACCAGGACCAGAGTAGGACTAGAAGGATTAAGCAAGGTCTGGTTTCCAGAGTTAGGCCTGGCTAATTTAGACAGGGTCACTATACCAGTGACTGGGGTTAAACGGTGTGACTGTGGAGGTCAACAGTAATTAGCTTCCATATGACCCACTGGGTGTGTGTGTGTGTGTGTGTGTGTGTGTGTGTGTGTGTGTGTGTGTGTGTGTGTGTGTGTGTGTGTGTGTGTGTGTGTGTGTGTGTGTGTGTGTGTGTGTGTGTGTGTGTGTGTGTGTGTGTGTGTGTGTGTGCGTGTTCGTCAGAGAGAGAGAGAAGGGTGGAGGCTGTGCGTGTGTATGTTTGTTGAAGAGTTTTAGGTGTGTGTTTGTGTGTGTGTGTGTGTGTGAACAAAGGGACAATTGCAGATAGCATCAGTTCTCTGTAGCTCTCTCTTGTAATTGTGTGTCTCAAGTGTTCCCAATTCACATCCTTCTATGGCCAACTCACATCTTGTCCTTATATTATTAAAGGTGGCCTCCGTGCTTAAGGAAGACCGACAGATGGCCGTTTTCATAAATCATGCTTAGAAGATGATTCTAGAAATCACTAGCCACTATCCCGCTTCGGTTACACTAGCTTACATTCTTACAGGCCTGTTTAGCATGATGTCCTTGTTGGGGTTAAAACCGTCCCTACCCTCCACATGTTAATTATTATTTCAAAGGCAAGACACTGATGACAACATACAGTAAAATAGAACAACATGTAGAAAATAGGTGGTTCACTTTTAACAAAAATTCAGAAATCCTCTCTTTGCTACCTCCTGTACTTGTAAACCTCCCTCTCTTACTCTAACGTGTGTTCTTGTGCTTGGCTGAAAGTTGCTCATAACAGGATGTTAAATATATAGCAGTAAGATGGGGGATTATGTCTGTGTGGTTGCACTATTCCTTGATGTATGCACCATGTCAGGCAGCCATTGTCTCCTGGGTAAAGAATGATAGTTCAAATACCTACCATCTCTCCCCTGGTGCTCCAAATGCTTGGCTTTGAAGTTTTTATAATCCATCTGTCATCTTCGAGCAGGGAGGGCACATGTTCTGTACTGCTCAATTGCAGAATTTTCTTTTGCCAGCTACAATGAGACAGGAAGCAAATAATATGGGCGACCCAAAAGGGAGAGGAGTTGGAGAGGAATCGTTCGAAATTCTGCATTCCCGGCGTTCTCACGCACTTGATTGTGTCCCTCTCTCTCATAACAGGAGAACAAAGCGTGTTTGTTGTGGGTGGAAAGTCTGAAACGCTTCCTACTGTTACAATTATGAAGAATTTGATTGAATGCTTATTGTTTCAAGGACAG
Organism: Brachymystax lenok tsinlingensis; assembly: GCA_030435695.1. Lineage (NCBI taxonomy): Eukaryota > Metazoa > Chordata > Actinopteri > Salmoniformes > Salmonidae > Brachymystax > Brachymystax lenok. Next base: position 11,885,314 of record CM059800.1, read on the forward strand.
CGATTTCGCTACTTTTTGGGGGAGTCAAACTGTCACTATAGTCCACTTAAGAGCACTAACCTAACAGCTTATTAATCAAATTGTGTTTGATATTAAGATTAATCTGCTATAAGAAACAAAGGGTAGTAGATGTTGGCTTGGCAAGTGAGAAAATGTGCATTTTGATGATGCATTATTCGTTCCTTGCACACAGAATATTATATATGTCGTCAGTTTGATGTACATTGTAATTAAGTTTTTTGCAGTTCATGGTGCTGAAATCATATTTAATTGGAGAATACTGTGTTGCAGTGCTTTAAAGCTACAATGAGGAGCCTAGAACTTCCGATACCCTCTCTTCAACAGAAAAATAACTGCAGCAGCAGTTGCAAATTAGACCTCTGAAACATTTCTTCTTTAGGAGCAAGAGGCTTTTAATTATTTTACCTTTAATACACAACACTGTTAGATCTCTAGGTCTTATTTCATATCTTCTCTGAAAAGCCCCAAAGAAGTCTCAAAGAAGAGGAAAGATTGTGTTACGAAACAAGAATTGACATTTTACATTCTTTTGTTGCTTTTGAAACTTCAATATTTTGCCTGTAATTGTCTCATACTATGTTATGTATCTTTATTTATGGAGGAATAATACATTGGGCCATTCTTCCTAAATAAAAGCAGCACCCATCTGCTTGTGGAGACACTCCTGGTTGCCTGCTCCTCACAAAAATAATACTCGTCCTAATGACTTCCACGTATTTTTAAATCTCCCTTTTGAAATTGGTCTTGGCAGATTATTTGCAGGTACTTGAGTTGCATCTGTTTGCAATTTTGCAGTGTGGAAGACTTTAATGCAGTGCTCGGTGGGAGCCAAGGAGAGGGGCTATTTTAATCCCAGAGTAACACCGGCTATCATTACAATTGCCTAGGCCCTACCCTGCCTGGGTCCATCTCACCCAAGCTGGGCGAAAAATAGGAGACATTGGAGGGGTCAAGGTCAAGATCTCTGTGGGTCAGGTTTGGTGTGCCCTTCCTTTAGTGAAGCCACACTGTCTGCCCTAATAACTGGTCAGTCCCCTTGCAATGACACAGCCCTCTCCAACGAGATGGGTCCTTTATTAAGGAAGTGATTAGGAAACCAAAGCTGCTCATTGTGACTTCAGTCCTTATTATTTCTACCATGTGGCGAGCAGCTGACCGACTTAAGACGTTTTTTCTTTTGTGTTCTTTTTTTTCATTCAACTGTAATAACTTCCCCTATTGTCCCACCCAGGATATCAGGACATAACCAAGGCTGCCAAACTGGGGTTGTATAGGTGGTTACAATTACATGAATAAGATTTCATCAGGGGTGTTTACGCAGTCGGACGATGAATGAAAAATACGAACTTTTAACTCCTTTCTTTGTTTTGTGTTTTTTGGTCTTTTTGTTTTATTAGGAGTTAGGGGAGGGCGATGCCGGAGGGGGAATTATGTTGAAAGTGTATGCCTTGCAACTTTTTCCCTGTTGGAAATGTTTATTTGAACAGTAAGCTCATGATTTGAATATTTGTAATCCATGCTTAAATTTACAGGCCAGATGAACTTTTTGGCACAGAATGGCAACCATAAGTAGGATTTTCTGAAAAGCTTTACAAAATTTTAAGCCATTTGCATGGCTTATATAATTTAGAGGCAAAAAATGTGTTCTGTCTTATTACTTTATACCTTTAAAATGTTACTTATTTGTCCTCTCAATGTATATGCATTTGCCACTTTACATACTATAGTAATGTGCATTTAAAGCTCATTGGACAAGTATATGAAGACTTCCAAAAATGCAGTGGCCCAGACGCTGGAGTGGTTTTCCTCCATGTTCAATTCAAATGAGTTTACTCCATATTGACTTCTAATGCTGAAAGGCCACCCATCTTGTAGGCTGGGCGGTCGCTGAGCCGAGCAAAAAAGAACGCTTTCTTAAATGATGCTAATCAGTCCGGAGGGGCCTGGCCTCCATCCTTCATCAGTTTTCTGTAATTCAGATGTGCTGAGAACCTGAAATTAAACGTGTCAGTGTGTGTGCATGTGTGTATGTGTGCTGCAGGGTTGTGGGGGGTTAAGGAGAACCAAATTAGTGGATGGGAGAAATAACTGAAGCAGTGGCTTTCTCTTGGGCTCCACGTTGGTGAATGTCAAGATGATTTAGCTTCTTTTCTATTTGCTGTCTGCCTGAAAAGTCCAGCCCTCCTAAGATTGCAGGGGTTTCTGCTAGCCATTTGATGAAGGTATATCTTTTTTAAGTCAATCGGAGCCTATAGGCAAAGCGTCAGTATGTGTGTGTGTTCTTGTATGTGTGTGTGCAGACGCCAGTTGGGCGAACAGCTGAACCATGGCGCAGCCTCTGCCCCTCGTAGGCCTTGGCAGTTAGCGGTGTGAAAAAGCACACTCTTTGAGGGCATTATATAGATTAATGTGGTGTGCCTGGGGCTTCCAGCGACACCTCACCAGGGAGGCCGTACGGCAGATCTGGGGGCTGACGGGCGTTAAGGGGGACCATGGAGGACTGGGGGGAGCAGAGCCCCGTCCTGGGGAAGGCAAACAGAGGCTTCTGGCCTGGGTATTGGGGGGATTGTGTGGGGCTTGTGTGACCTGCGATGGGCATCATCTGGCCCAGGCGGCTCGTTATAGGACCCTGCTCTCCTCAGCCAAGCAGCTCCACTGTCTGGACCACTGTTTCAGCCAACTGAGACACTTCCTTTCACACACACACACACACGCACGCTGCACTGCTCCTACTTCCCGCACACACACAATTCTCCTACTCCACGCACACACACTCACACACTACTCCTACTCCACACGCACGCACGCACACAGATTGACATGAGCACACATGCTAATACACTCATCAGTGCATACTTACAGAGAACAAAGGACTGTACTGTGACACCTTATATTCATTGTAATAAACAGAAATATCTAATGTGAATGTTCTGGTATCAAATAGTCAACAATAGTTAGTCTGAACCATGTATCAGATTATCACACACACACACACACACACACACACACACTTTATCCCTCTTAAGATCTGTATGTAGAAAATAAAGTAGAAAAGAACAACAGAGTACTAATCTTTCTAAATTTGAATAAAATCTTGCCTACTTAAACAGCACATGAAGAACAACAACGGTCCCATTGTTGTCTCTCTGGTGATTGTTAATGTTTCTGAATCTCTGATTTCATAACTTCACTTTCTATAGTAACAATGTGGAGATTTATTATCAGGATTTTACCACATTCCATTCAAGATTAGGCACATCTGGTAGTGTGTGTTTGATTTGGTTTATATCAAATTGTGTATACAGTACCTGGGACACATGGATAGTTGTGGGTCTCTATATACCTCTCTATCCATGCATGTGTGTGTGTGTGTCCATCTGTGCATGTGTGTGTGTGTGTGTGTGTGTGTCTATCTGTGCATGTGTGTGTGTGTGTGTGTGTGTGTCTATCTGTGCATGTGTGTGTGTGTGTGTGTGTGTGTGTGTCTATCTGTGTGTGTGTGTGTCTATCTGTGTGTGTGTGTGTCTATGTGTGCATGTGTGTGTGTGTGTGTGTCTATCTGTGCATGTGTGTGTGTGTGTGTGTGTGTGTGTGTGTGTGTGTGTGTGTGTGTGTGTGTGTGTGTGTGTGTGTGTGTGTGTGTGTGAGTGTGTGTGTGAGTGTGAGTGAGTGTGTGTGTGTGTGTGTGTGTGTGTGTCTATCTGGGTGTGTGTGATTGTTCTAGCAGGAGCGCTCCTTAAATAACCTACTTTTGTCTGACAACAGCATTAGTTGTAGAGGTGCACATATGCAAAAAGCTATTTGGAAAGGCATCCTCGCTGCTGTCAGCTTTTATTATGCGGGAAGGTGTCATGTTTGTAACGAAGCTGAGTGCAGATGGCAGAGTGGAAGAAATGGATCACTAATTTTAACAATGATTAATGAACAGAGATGGAAAATGAATTACATTGGACTATTGGAGGCAAGGAATATTTGCAGTTAAAATGTTAACTTTGTCTGCCAGGCTGGTGTAGTATTGGGAAGGGGAACGGGTGTGTGTAGTGTGTGTAGTGTGTATAGTGTGTGTAAAATCAACACTTGTCTGCTCTTGACTGCCATTCTCCTGCTTAAACACTGCATGTGCTATACACATTGTTTTCACCCCCTGTGTATCACGCTAGCATTAAAAGAACACAATGCTTAATAGAATAAACACAGCAAAGGTTATCCTGTCTAAAAATGTTATAGTATTTCCTGCCTGCTCTGGAATCGAGCCACTGTGTACGTCTATACATTCTGGAGAACTAGTGAGGTAGAAGCTGCTTAAAGTCCTTCACCCCTTCCATGGGCCTTTTTGGCAGTTACCGTATGGCCCAAATCTCATACCATCGTTGACCACACCACTACCCACCCTAGTACCAACTATTGGCTACGCCATGACTGTTGTGCTGACTCTTTCTAAGACAGGAGAGGTGAGCTCCCCAACTCAACCCTCTCAAAGGAACATCTGAAAGACCCCCAGAGTAGCAAAGTCTCATCCATGACAAACAGCAATCTGAGAGCAGGAGTTTTCTCTCTCTGTTTCTTTACTGTTTTCTTTTTTTCCCCTCCTCTCCTTTTCTGTTGCTCCCAGTCTTGCATCTCTATCGGGGCTTGCAGGGTGGGCGGCTTGTGCGATCCAGCATAATAGGTATATGTGAACTATTTTGAATTTAATTAAGCTCCTGATGGGAAATACTTAAAGGAAAAAAATGCAACAACTTCTGGAAACAATGTGAGTGTGCGCAGAGGAGATCTCACGTTACCCGGCATATGCTAAGCACTCAGAAAACATACACAATGCCTTTGGTGAACAAGGTAGGGAAAATGCTCCTGGGAGCCAATTTAGAATGTGACTTAAGGCAAGTGTGCCTTTGTCTGTGTGTGCTCACGTGTGTGTGTGTGTGTGTGTCTTTTCCTCTTGAAATAGTAGTGGTGATTAGAATTCCCCTTGCAGGCTCCTGGGGTGGCCTTTGAGAACCACATCTGTGCCCCTGCCCCAGCTTCAGCCTCACTCACTCTGACTCGATGTGAGGCCTCAACCCAAACCCACTCACTGAGTTACACTCTACTATAGAGGGAGAGCAGGACGTGTAGTTCACATGGCTTGTGCCGACCTGATTATTTGTCTTGTGTGAACCGGCAACGGGTATGTTGGTGTTGTTTTCTCTGTCGCCATTGTGCACTCTTGTCAAACTTCAATAGCACTGGCACTGAATGTCCTGGTTTGTCTGCTTTGTTTACAGGCGCTTGTCTTCCCCCCTCTGCAAACCTGTCTGTGTTCTTCCTGAGCTACGTCGGTGAGGTGGCAGTACTGCAGGTATGGATCAGTGGCACCCCGATTGATCACGTAAAGAGCAGGATATTAAAGATGTCTGTCACACTCCCCCTCCTCTGGCATGGTTCTGGGGGGGAATTGAACAAGTGAATGTGAACTTTTCAGCTCAACGCTGTCACCCCCCTAATCAGGAAGTGAAATCTGTAGCACAGCACTCTCATTTAACTTTCCTAGATCCCCCCCCCAAAAAAGAAAAAAGAACAATTGCGCTGGAAGTAATGTGATTTCTAAATAAACGCCCGCCTGTCAAAAGCCGAGACGCATTTACTTCCCCAATGTAGCTCAAGGAGACAATTAGCAAACAGAGGTGACACGGTAAACAGGTGCACCCATTATTTCTGGAGCTGGTGGCGATATATCCCCATCTCTGAGACTGATGGTAGATCATGTGACATGGAGGGTGAAGGATCTGTCTGCATCAGGGCTCGGCTGACGAGGTCTGCCAGGAGTTTGCAATGTCCTCCTCACCATCACTATCATCATCATCTCAAACTATGTACTCTCTCTCTTTACAGTCACAATGTATAGGTTAGATCATGTCTTTTCTCGTCGCCCATTCTTTTCTCTTTCTCACTCTATACATCTCTTTTTCTTGCACGCTCTCTCTTTTCCTTGCCCGCAATCCCTTCCCTGGAATTATTGACAAGATTGTATTTTATTTTAATTCATGGTAGACCCTCGTCCAGTGAGAGGTCAAGCCGGTTTATAACAATGGATTGCTTGTAAAGTGCTAATCAATGGAAATCTTTTTTCTTTAAGCTGGAAAATTCTAGCTATAACATTTATTGAAAAAATATTCTACTGTTTGAGCTTGAATTATATGACAGCTGTCTTATATACCCCGCTGGACTCCCAAGTCAAATTATCAGACAGCCTTTATACACTATACAATACACGAATGATGCTATACTTTTTATCATTTGAAAATGTAGTTCATTATATATATATTTGTTAATATAGAGCAATCCAAAAGTATTTCAATCTTAGATTACATGAAATGCCATATTTCAAAAATGTGTGCTATGTTGTAACAGTGTAACAGCCTTGGTAATTGTCGCTGGTGTTTGGACTGCCTTTGCATGCTGAGATGTATAAATCAAATATAAAATAGTGAGTCAGTCTTTTGGCTTGTGCAGTATCAGAGGTATGTGAGACAGATCTCAGTCATATTGGATCCATCACAAACACATGCTCTCTCTGACGCATTCACACACAAGGCACATATGCACGCAATCGTCAGGCTTTCTCCAAATGATATCTGGGCCATCACAAGTACAGGGACTAGCTACAGAGAGGATTCCATAAATACGTACCGTACTTCTCAACTCACCTACTCTCTCCCCTCCAGTATGTGCTATTGATGTAAAAGAGGAATGTTGAGTCTATTTGGGTCATGTAGGGACGTTGAGACAGCAGAAGGGTTAGCTTATGGGTTAGTTTATAGCAGTTTGATCCGTATGAGGGGACTTTTTCCACCATAGCCTTTGGATGGATTCAGTTAGCTCAGCCTGTCACTGTTGTGAGAATACATCCTGCTGTTAGAAATATGACATGATTGGCATCCAAGGGACACATTTTTGTCTCTGACAGTTTTGACAGAATTAGTTGAAGGAGCGACAGTCTTGGTAAGGAGTTATAATGATAATAATTATTTAGCGTTTTTTTATTGCAGGATAATTATTGAAGAGGTTCATGTAGTCTTCACTGTAATCAGTAAAAGAGAGATTACAGAAAATCCACAGGGAAACAGATGGTACTTAGTTGTTGTTTTTATATTAAACTAGTACACTTAGTACCAGGCATAGGATGAGGACAATCAAAAGGAAAAATAATCAAATAAAAATCTCTTCACCCTCAAGAAAATAAATAAATAAATTAGATTCACATGCATAATTAGGACTTGTTGGTGTCCTTTGCCAAATCCACCCAATCAACCCACACCACGCTAAACCGATAGAAAAAAATGCACAAAAAGCCGTTCAACTCAGAGAGCGGTATTTAACCAGAAAACCCTGACCCCTTGACTTTGTCTATTAGCATAGAGTGGATTGCATTGGTCGTTCGCACGCAATCGGCACGAATAAGGTCACCATTTGTTAGTTTCACTCTTTTGGGATCCGCCTACGCCGCGTCCACCCGGACTTTCGCTGGTGCCCAGGCCTCGGATATGTGTTTTTTTAAATGATTATTTATTTTATTGTACACGACCAGCGAGGAAGAAAAAGGCTCTTGCTTTCCAGGGTCGGAGCGATCGGAACACAGAGGCTGCTGCCCTACATTCCTGACTAATTGTATAATTGGAAAAACTCTCCAAATGAGCACCCCCTTTCTCGGGCTGATCTTCCCAGCGCTTCCCCCCTTCAAAGCAAATCACAAAAGAGCATTTTGGGAATAATAATAATTGTAAAAAGCGTCCATTATTAATCTCGTTTGCCACCACCACCGCTGCTGATACTCTTGCTACCAAACATGGCACTTTCACTCATTGGGAGCCAGCCCGCCAATAGTGGCAACTTTTCTCTGACCAATATCAGCCATAACCGCGGTCAAAGTACAACCTGTGGACGACCCTGTAACTAGCCTACTCAACACATTATTTTGGGATGGCCCTGCCTTTAGTGAAAAATTCTGTGTATAAACTTTTTTAAATGTTGCCTCACTGGCGTATAACTGATGATCTACTTGTGAGCTGTCTTTGCTTTCATATTTTACTGTTACACCCGTGCTCATGGTCAAATTGGATTTTCAGATTTATGGCCCCTCTTACCCGCCTTTCATTTCCATGGATATGGAGGGACAGCGGGATGATTTCTGAGGTCGACGGCTCAAACAGGATTCCAAAGTGCAGTTAAAACGAATCTCTTAATTAACCCTATTGATCAGTAAAAAACAGAGGCAAATGTGATTTGCATACACCGAGAGTGATCAATGCATTAACTCATTTTCTTTTTTTTTCAAAATCTGATTTCCTCAGTTTTCAAAGTGAGCGAAGGAGAGTTCAGACTAATGTGGATCGATCCTGCATCTTGCAGACCGGAATACAAAGCATTTTATTAGTCACTGAAGGGTGAAACTTATCAGGAAGACTTTTGTTTGAAGTTCTTTTTATTTTTTTATTTCACCTTTATTTAACCAGGTAGGCAAGTTGAGAACAAGTTCTCATTTACATCTTTGACCTGGGTATGTCCGATTATTTTCTCCCTCAACCAAACATTGAAAGTACTCATCCAGTCTCTCTACCTCGCTTATACTCTGTAACAACAGGAACTATCATAAATCACAGATTTGCTTTTGCGAACATGAGATTTAAACAATGCTCTATTTGTTAGCTGAATAGAACACATATTATAAAGGTGATATTTATTCAGGGAAAACAACAAAAACAAAACAATTTGTTTCTCTTTTTATTGAGTGAAAAGCAACAGCAAAAACACCACCCCCACCACCACTGACAACAACAGGAAGAAAAAGCTAAAGGTGTTAAAAAAGCATATGCTGCTTTTTCCCAAGAGCAGCTTATTATAGTGTATTGATTTATAAGGCTTTAAACGCGATCCTCCATGCTCAAGTCAAGGGCAGGGAGAGCTGGCTGCAGTCAGGCTACATGACAATCATCGGGTGCTGCAGAAAGCCTGTTTCTGAATAGTTTTGGAACACAAAAGGGTAATTGTTTTAGCCCAGATGTTGCTTTCGCACAACAAGCAGGATACAATGTTCCTACTGAGCTGATGAGCCCAATCAGTGAAATGATTAAAAATTGATTTTGTCCCTGTAATTACAGTATGTAAACTACTTAGCCAGGATTGCAAAGGAAGTGATTTTCTAATTACGTATATACTCTGGTGTCTAATGATTGGTTTTTTGAAGTAATGAAGAGAGGGTCCTAACGACTCCTCTGTGTTCTGTTGTTTAAGAAAAAAAAAAAGAGACCATCGTTAGGGCAAGGCATCAGGCAGACAAAGAGCTCAAATTGAATTTTCGCCAGCGCTAACATGCACAGATTCTGTTTGTTAGCATGCGATCTGGACGCTAATGGTGGCCATGACTTCTGCGGGGTCACCAGTCCAACAATCTGGACCCTCCAATTAAAACCTCCAGAGTTGATGATGTCATTGTCACCCTCAACACTCCCGCCATTGGCCCCCACTTCTCTCTCTCTCTCTCACACACACAGAATAAATAAATCTCAATGTAAACCAGACAACAACCACAGCAGTATTTTCATCTTGTAGCAATAAGCAACTCAATATGGTGAGACAGGAATGTAATGTTAGAAAGACTATCCTATCCTTCAGTTCATCAGAGGTGATGATATCCAAACGCTGTAATAACGTTGAGTGGGTAAAATCACCAGGGAAGCCAAGCCAGAAAACAAAGGCAGATTACAACCTATGTTTTGTGATAATTGCGTTGTTTGCTCTATAACCTGTTAGTTAATATGCCTTGACATCGTCATATATAGGCCTAAGGCCGAGACAATAAGAAGACACAGTGGCAGAATAAATTCAACCACACATTTGTTTCATCACAAAACCGGAGAGAAAGCTCTGTCCGGTGAAGTCCACAAAGCATGTTGCAAGTAACAAACAGTTACATTACCTACTACATGGTCAAGCAAGTTAATGTTTCCTAAATTTTCGGACTACTAAACAACTATTGATTTAGAACCACGGAGAGTTACCGCAAGTTGCAAAGAAAACAGGAGCTGCCTCCACTATTCCAGCACCATTTCAACAACAGGAGCTGCCTCCACTATTCCAGCACAATTTCAACTTCAATAGTTCAACATCATCAAATCATCTATGCTTAGTCAAATACAGTGACAAACAGAAAAAAAACATGTTGACTCACCCTACTTGTAGAGAAACGCCATCCTCCTCTCTTTCATGTTGATGAAACGGTCTACGACTCTTTCATACAGTACACGCTTTCCTCGCTAGCCTAACACCCTTTCATGGGCAATGATGAGCCAGCTAGTTTTTAAAAGTTGTTTAAAGTTTTTTTTATTTAACCTTTATTTAACTAGTCAAGTCAGTTAAGAACAAATTCTAGCCAAACCCGGACGACCCTGGGCCAATTGTGCGCTGCCCTATGGGACTCCCAATCACAGCCAGATGTGATACAGTCTGGATTCAAACCAGGGAGTGTAGTGATGCCTGCGAGAAATTGAAGATCTCGTACAACGCTGTGTACTACTCCCTTCACACAACAGAGCAAACTGGCTCTAACCAGAATAGAAAGAGGAGTGGGAGGCCCCGGTGCACAACTGAGCAAGAGGACAATTACATTGGAGTGTCTAGTTTGAGAAACAGACGCCTCACAAGTCCTCAACTGGCAGCTTCATTAAATAGCACTATGTTTCTGGCCATTTTGAGCCTGTAATCAAACCCACAAATGCTGATGCTCCAGATACTCAACCAGTCTAAAGAAGGCCAGTTGTATTGCTTCTTTAATCAGTACAACAGTTTTCAGCTGTGCTAACATAATTGCAAAAGGGTTTTCTAATGATCAATTAGCCTTTTAAAATGATAAACTTGGATTAGCTAACACAACGTGCATTGGAACACAGGAGTGGTTGCTGATAATGGGCCTCTGTACGCCCATGTAGATATTCCATAGAAAATCTGCCGTTTCCAGCTACAATAGTCATTTACAACATGAACAATGTCTACACTGTATTTCTGATCAATTTGGTGTTATTTTAATGGACAAAAAAATTGCTTTTCTTTCAAAAACAAGGACATTTCTAAGTGACCCCAAACTTTTGAACAATAGTATATATATATAAATATATATATATATATATATACAGTACCAGTCAAAAGTTTGGACACACCTGCTCATTCAAGGGTTTTTCATAATTTGTTCTATTTTCTACATTGTAGAATAGTAGTGAAGATATCAAAACTATGAAATAACACATATAGAATCATGTAGTAACCAAACAAGTGTTAAACAAATCAAAATATATTTTACATTTGAGATTCTTCAAATAGCCACCCTTTGCCTTGATGACATCTTTGCACACTCTTGGCATTCACTCAACCAGCTTCATTAGGTAGTCACCTGTAATGCATTTAAATTAACAGATGTGCCTTGTTAAAAGTTAATTTGTCGAATTTCTTTCCTTCTTAATGTGTTTGAGCCAATCAGTGACAAGGTAGGGGTGGTATACAGAAGATAGCCCTATTTGGCAAAGTACATATTATGGCAAGAACAGCTCAAGTTAGCTAAGAGAAACAACAGTCCATCATTACTTTAAGACATGAAGGTCAGGCAATCCGGAAAATTTCAAGAATTTGAACGTTTCTTCAAGTGCAGTCACAAAAACCATCAAGCGCTATGATGCAACTGTCTCTCATGAAGATCGCCACAGGAAAGGAAGACCCAGAGTTACCTCTGCTGCAGAGGATAAGTTCATTAGAGTTAACTGCACCTCAACATCAACTGTTCAGAGGACACTGCGGGAATCAGGCCTTCATGGTCGAATTGCTGCAAAGAAACCACTTCTAAAGGACACCAATATGAAGAAGAGACTTGCTTGGGCCAAGAAACACGAGCAATGGACAATAGACCGGTGGAAATCTGTCCTTTGGTCTGATGAGTCCAATTTTGAGATTTTTGGTTGCAACCGCTGTGTCTTTGTGAGACGGAGGGTAGGTGAACAGATGATCTCCGCATGTGTGGATCCCACCGTGAAACATGGAAGAGGAGGTGTGATGGTGTGGGGGTGCTTTGCTGGTGACACTGTCTTTGATTTATTTAGAATTCAAGGCACTCTTAACCAGCATGGCTACCACAGCAGGTTTGCGCTTAGTGGGACTATCATTTATTTTTCAACAGGACAATGACCCAACACACCTCCAGGCTGTGTAAGGGCTATTTGACCAAGAAGGAGAATGATGAAGTGTTGCATCAGATGACCTGGCCTCCACAATCACCCGAACTCAACCCAATTGAGTTGGTTTGGGAACAGTTGGACCGTAGAGTGAAGGAAAAGAAGCCAACAAGTGCTCAGCATATGTGGAAACTCCTTCAAGTCTTTTGGAAAAGCATTCCAATTGAAGCTGGTTGAGAGAATGCCAAGAGTGTGCAAAGCTGTCATCAAGGCAAAGGGTGGCTACTTTGAAGAATCTCAGATATAAAATATATTTTGATTTGTTTAACACTTTTTGGGTTAGTACATGATTCCATATGTGTTATTTCGGAGTTTTGATATCTTCACTATTATTCTACAATGTAGAAAATAGTAAAAAGAAAGAAAAACCCAATAAATAGTAGTTGTGTCCAAACTTTTGACTGGTACTGTATATATATTTCCTTTATATATATATATATATATGTATATTTTTTCTAAGGAGGTTTTTTGGTTAGCCTGGCTTCCCTTGGCGTCCATGAATACACACCACTGAATATACTAACCATGATGTACTGTATCTTTGGGTGTCAGTGTGCCACTAGTATTTTTCACTGACCTTAATACTCCTTTAAATGTATCATTAACACTTTTTTATCTTTTATTCCATTGTTCTAACTCTTTAAAGCATAAGGATCATAAGAGGTTCAGACCCTCTGTCCTCTCTGGCTCCCTTGTAGAATCCCAAGCTCTGAACTGTTCCAGGTCACATGGCTTCTGTTGTAAATGCATGAACTTCTGATACTGATTTGACCTAGAATGGAGGCCATGTGTAATATGGGCAAATCTAAAAAGGGTTTCAGGGTTTTACCAGGGGAAATAGAGAGATAAAGCTCCCGGCACATAATGTATTATAAAGAAAACACAAATCATACCGCTCAAAATATGTCTTTATATCAATCCTGCTCTTCACTCTTTAGCAAAAAACGTAGTACTTTGGAAACCGTTGTCATTGAACAGGACAGAAAATAACTAACTGGAAAGGTCTGGTTATTGTTGTGCTCATGTGGTTTTAGATTTTAGGACATTTTTAGGTGACACAAATCCTGATTCATTACAGTGATCCAAAACTTGGGAGAGAGAAAATAAAGCTAGGAGAAAAAGAAAACACTGAAATGCTGCCAGTATCAAACTGTACTTTTCAGACACAGTTGATTGTAAGAGAAGCTGATAGCACAGCCAGCACAACCTTTTAATAATTAATTTAGTTAGGCTATGATCTATCATTTTGTACCTTTTGACATGTGATATTGAAATTTAATATTGCATCAATACAAATGATGTATTGCCAGTCGGCCCAAGGATGTGGATTGCAAAGAGATCTCAGAACGCCTTTTGAGTTCCTTCTCTATTCAAAGTTACATTGTACTAGAGCAGAGAAGCAGAAGAAAAACATCCATCTTTCTGCAGCTTTGATATGTATGTTTAAAAATGACATCTTAAAACGCTCAGGGAGAACTTCTTTCCTCTACCCAAAGTCGTGTCTGAGAAGGGAAGAAAGGAAAGCGAAGGGAACATGACAGTGGTGTTTAGGGGAGACATCTTATGTTGTAAGGATCTTTGACATACTGTTTAGTTTCATGAAATCCCCTGGCAAAACTCTGGAGCTCACTATGAGGGAGTGTTTGGTGCGATGTCTGTAGTCTAGGCTGTAGACTAGCCTATTTCTCGATTACTGTATATTCATACATTTCATAGTTTATTGTTCAATCCGTCTTTACTATTTACTAACTAACCTCTCAATCCCTAAGATAATGCAAACCCATGTTTCTCAAGTTGTATTCTCTCTCGATGTTTTCTTGTAATGCGATAGACAACATGTATTTGATTGTATTGAACTGAGATCCTGATCTGTTTTTATCTGTGGTGCTAATGATTTCCTGTTTGTGCGATATTTATAATGCTGCTCTTGGAGATGAGTGTGTTGGTGTGTCATTAACACTGTCTCTCTCTCTCTCTCTCTCTCTCTCTCTCTCTCTCTCTCTCTCTCTCTCTCTCTCTCTCTCTCTCTCTCTCTCTCTGTTATTTGCTTTTCCAGTGATCTACGTATGTCAATTAGAAGACCCAAAGAAAACACATTAGGTGAGGAACCATGCTTACTGTATTTCTGCTATACCACATAGAGGTGAGACTGAGAAATTGGACCCAACTGACATTTCCATATTCCCCATTTATCTCAAAAACAACACCTATCGACAATTTGAATTGATTTATATTTTAGGGACTATACCAGTTTAAATGGCTTCAGTTTGGCTCGTGGTGTGCATCAGACATCAAGCGCAGTGCAGGTTGTCAGGTTAGTGTCCTGGGCCTGTGACAGTGGGAGAGGGATGTCATGTGAGGAGGTGCTTTGGGGCTCTGTGGGGCCTCTCCCTGTGCCTTATGCTTATTCGTCTACCTGCGAGGGCCTTCTCTGGAGGTGTGCCTGCCGTGGAGTAACACCTAGGCAGGAGGGATCCTCTGTGACAGATGACCTCTGTCTGTCATTCACTAGACACACACCTCACTCTGAGAGGCAGACAGTCAGACAGAGCCCAGGTGGACTTAAGCTGGCTCACCCAAGGCTTGTTGTCAGTGAGGGATCTCATCACTAACTCTGGGTTGTCTCAATGGGGGACTGGCCGTGCTATGCGTGTATTTGTGTGAGGGATGTTTGTGCGTTTGCCGTCTAAGGGGGGATAGACTGTTGACACACTTCATATTTCAAAATGTAGGACTGTGGAAAGAAATGAAGATTGATGTGGAAACACGTCTTATACCAGTAAATATATTCTAATTTACACTTATGTGACACATCTCACAAGCATACTGTATATGCATATACATGATCAAAAACCCACACACATTCACAGGGGGCTCAGATGTTATTAAAGCTATATGATATAATTGCATTTGATCTCAAATAAACACAAATTCAGTCCATCTCCCACATAAAGATGCCAGATGTGATGGATGACCACATTAGCGCCAGGGGCAACATTAGATTTGCTCAAAATTATTGATCTTTTGTTTGAGAGCCAAGACGGCAATAAATAACCGTATAAGAGAGATGTGACTCATTATTGCCGTGCCAACTGACAGACCTCTGTCAAAACAACTCTCCTACCTCGCCACTCTCCTCTCTAACTGGATGGATTTAGTCCACTTTTAATTCTCAAACTATTACCATTGATTCCCTGTAAATGTTAATCCCACTCAGATAACCTGTATTATTCAATATTTTATACACATGCATTCCGAGGTTTTCTGTTTTATCCCTACCTTCTTAGTGAAAAAAATCCTTTTATCACACAATGGGTAATTTATATCCATTACCAACATTTTCAATCCTTTTCAGTGCTGCTGTCAGTGCCTTTGGCGCAGTCATGATTAATGTGATCTAATAATAGTATGCCATTATATTTCCTTTAGTAAAACATATACCAACATCCTATTCAGCTCCACCAAATTCATTGCCTCTTAAAATATTTGTCCTTTTCCAGTTAAAAAACAAGATCGCTTTTTTCTCTCAGGAGGGGATTATTAATGTTTTTAGTGAGAATGGTTTCCTATTTCCGGTCTTATGACTTTGTGTGAGTTTGATGAGTGGTGGCAAGATGGTGGTGTGTGAGGTAATTTGGACATGTTAGAGTCTTCTCACGCTACAGGTAACATAACACTGCTTCCCTGCCACCATTGTTCACTAGCGGCTTTGTGTTCGATCAGAGTGAGGGACATGTGAGCTTCAAGCGCACAGCAATCGTTTATCATTTTAGACGCACACTGAGTGGTTCTAGACATCATGTTCAGTCATCAAACCTACAGCCAATGGGTTCAAAATACAAATAAAATATGATATCATATAAAATGTTATATTTCTTTTATTTTTCACGAATAGTCTACACATGTTGGTGATCATACAGCCTTCAAGAACATTGTGGTTTGACACGGTAAGAGTCCTTCAAAACAAAAGACAGATTCATGTATGTCCTGGTTGGGATAGGATGGGGCCGGGGGTTGGGGGGTAATAGAGGGGCAGCATACTGACTCCGCTTGGAGCGACTGGAGGATTTGGGGGAGATGTGGAGCGGTCCAAGACTGGGCTCCTGTCCCACCCAGCCGGACGGTCTGAGCCAGCCTGCCACTCGTGGGGGCACGTTTCTGACTGGGGTGCCAACAACCTCCCCCGCTCGCTCCCCAAAGAGGGTTAACCCTTACTGGGTTCTTAGACTTGTATCCAGAATGAACAGGTGGTCGGACAAAACATGGGCATCAATTTCCTCATGACTTATCCCAGTGTGGGTAGAGGGGGAGGGAGAGATAGAGATAGATAGATAGATCGGGAGACTGTAACAGAGGGAAAGGAAGAGATAGAGGACAGAGAGAGAGACAGCGAGAGATAGCGAGACACAGAAAGGAAGCTTGTGCATGTGTGTGTGTGTGTGTGTTCCTATTTTGGTTTTGTTTATTACTCGTGTGATCGGTGGTATGGACCAGCTTGTGGAGGGTCCCACCACTGTGTGAAATTGACATCAGATGGCCGGGATGACTAGAACAATATCACATCTCGTTTCCATTTAGCAAGGAGCAGCTGAGGCGGGCAGGTGGGGGGGGGGGCACCTGACCCCAGAGTCAAACCACACTCCGACCCCCACACTCCCAGAACCAAGCACAGCTGTCAACACTTTACATCAAAAACACTATTTTCCCCCACATATGTATTTTTCCCTTCTCAAATGCTATGGTCCAGAATTTCTCCTACTCCATTAAGGATAATGTGTATTGAGCCACAGCTTTTTTTTATTTGAATTTTTTGTCTCAAGTATCCGGTTCCAAGCAGAGAAAATCAAACGAAACCATTTCAAAGCCAAACAATATGGGCCAGAGTTTAGTACATCTCAACAATACACACACTGCACATGCCTCTGACCACACAATTCATCCAGCCCTCTGTAGTTCGGATAGCTGTGGCCATTTAGACATGTCAAGATCAAACACTCGACTACGTTTAACACTGTTGTTCTTGTTATGGTGGGAGGTCTTTGTTTAGTAGGACGACACATAAATAAGCAGAGAGTAACCAATAAACAGTTGGAGAAAACAGCCTTTCCGAGTCAGCGTATTTACTCATGTCTGATTACATTTCTAGACAAAAAGCTTGGAGGTTGTACATAACAAACTGTCACAATGTTATTTACCGACTTTGATATGCACTCCATGTGATGAGTATTTTCTGCATGTTTTATGTGCATGAAAGAAATGTGGGACCAAGACTGGAAGGTTACAGTTGAAAAGTACCTTTTTTATGTCCTCATAAATGGATCACTCAAAGGAAAGATTCAGACAGATAGATAACAGAGGAGAGGAGGGATTGTGTACTGGGGTTATTACCGTACAGTAGACTCACCTTTCCCTCCTCTAGCTCCTCCCCATCGGCTCTCCTTCTTAATAGGGGAAATCCTTCAGGAGGGGGTGAGAGAGGAGGAGGAGGAGGAGGGGGAGGGGGAGGTGGGTGGTGGTGGAGGCTGTGAGCTCAGCAATTTCCTTCCAGGACCCAGAGTAGACCAGACCAGAGCTAAGCAGAGCGTCACAGTCTGGAGTGAGTCAGGCATTTAGAGAGAGAGGGGGGTTTAGAGAGGGAGAGAG
Organism: Brachymystax lenok tsinlingensis; assembly: GCA_030435695.1. Lineage (NCBI taxonomy): Eukaryota > Metazoa > Chordata > Actinopteri > Salmoniformes > Salmonidae > Brachymystax > Brachymystax lenok. Next base: position 11,903,232 of record CM059800.1, read on the forward strand.
CGAGCGCGAGGGAAGGAGAGGGGGTAGACAGAGAGGGGTAGAGAGAGTAGGAGAGAGAGAGAGAGAGAGAGAGAGAGAGAGAGAGAGAGAGAGGAGGGAGAAAGAGAGTGGCGCTGACATGGAATAAGCCCCACGCGTCTGGTGGCACCACAGTTATTCCCATGATGCAATCTGTGTGGAGTGATGATGATGAACATGATGATGATGAAGGTGATTATGATAATGATGAGTGCACAGACAACAGTTGTCGTGGCTGCCTCTCAGTTTGCATCATCTGGCCCTGTATAAATATACAGACGGCCTACATGGGCATATCAACGCTAATGCCCCTTTAATCCCATAAGTGCTCCGTTATGGCAGAGGTGGGTTAGTCTCTTAAAGTCCAAGCTGGCCCTCCTTCCCTCCATCCCTCCATTCCTCCTCCCTAATTAGGCACCAGAGGTTCTGACTTGAGGGGCTGTGTGTGGCAACAGCCCTGACCTGAGCTGAGCCTGGGTGGTGGTGGTGGTGGGAGCACACAGGACTGCAGCAACCCAGCCAGGAGGCAGGTCACAGGGGGAGAGTGGCAGGGCAGCAGTGGATACTCTGGAGGTGGGGCCCCTGGCATGCCACACCAAGGTTAGTTCACCTAGCAGCTGTTTCTAACCCGGCTGCAGAAATGCCTTCACCATCACACAATGAATATGTTGAGGAGGTGTGGGATAACATCTGTTGATAGTAGGTAAAACACAGTGCCCCGCATGTTGATTCATATCTATTTATATTAAAGTCAGGATGGCTTGTGAGCCTGACACCTAAATATAGTAGTGTGATGGAGTTAGCACCGCCCTCTGTCTTCTCTGCACCGCCCCCGTCTTCTCTGCACCGCCCCACCTTCTCTGCATCGCCCCCACCTTCTCTGCATCGCCCCCACCTTCTCTTCTGCACCGCTTCTCCACCTTCTCTGCATCGCCCCCACCTTCTCTGCACCGCCTCCACCTTCTCTGCACCGCCCCCACCTTCTCTGCACCGCCCCACCTTCTCTGCACCCCCCACCTTCTCTGCACCACCCCCCACCTTCTCTGCATCGCCCCACCTTCTCTGCACCGCCTCCACCTTCTCTGCACCGCCCCCACCTTCTCTGCACCGCCCCCACCTTCTCTGCACCGCCCCACCTTCTCTGCACTCCCCACCTTCTGTGCACCGCCCCACCTTCTGTGCACCGCCCACCTTCTCTGCACCGCCACCCCACCTTCTCTGCACCGCCCACCTTCTCTGCACCGCCTCCACATTCTCTGCACCGCCTCCACCTTCTCTGCTACGCCTGCCTTCTCTGCACCGCCCCACCTTCTCTGCACCCCCACCTTCTCTGCATCACCCCCACCTTCTCTGCACCGCCCCACCTTCTCTGCACCGCCTCCCACCTTCTCTCTGCACCCCCACCTTCTCTGCACCGCCCCACCTTCTCTGCACCGCTTCACCTTTCTGTGCACCGCCCCACCTTCTCTCTGCACCGCCCCCACCTTCTCTGCACCGCCCCCACCTTCTCTGCACCCCCCCACCTTCTCTGCACCCCACCTTCTCTGCACCGCCACTCCCACCTTCTCTCTGCACCGCCTCCACATTCTCTGCAACTGCCCTCCACATTCTCTGCACCCCCACCTTCTCTGCACCGCCCCCACCTTCTCTGCACCGCCCCCCACCTTCTCTGCTACGCCCCACCTTCTCTGCAACGCCCCACCTTCTCTGCACCGCCCCACCTTCTGTGCACCCCCCACCTTCTCTGCACCGCCCCACCTTCTCTGCACCGCCCCCACCTTCTCTGCACCCCCACCTTCTCTGCACCGCCACCCCACCTTCTCTGCACCGCCCTCCACATTCTCTGCACCGTCCTCCACATTCTCTGCACCCCCCCACCTTCTCTGCACCGCCCCCACCTTCTCTGGCACGCCCCACCTTCTCTCATCTTTTCCTTTTCTAAATTTGGACGATGACATTAAATGGATTTACTATAATTCTGTGTGTGTGTGTGTGTGTGTCTGTGTGTGTGTGTGTGTGTGTGTGCGTGTTCGTGTGCGTGCGTGTGTGGGTGTACATAGTTCTGTGGTTATGAAGTGAAGCATTATGGCAAAAATGCTTAAATAATTTAGCGACCACATTATTTTGCAATGCCATTCTTTAGAAGACTCATTCACTCTAATAAATGCGTTTCTAGAAAGTTCCAGGGATTTTGTGGGGCGCCAGTGAGCGATAGCAGCCACCCGACTCCTAGCTCCAGTCTCCCCCTCGATGCTACCATGTGACCTGCGCCATATTCCTCAGGATCAACATTGTGGCCAATTGAGAAAAAAAAGGCCAATATTTTATTTATGTGTCAAAAGTGCGGTGGAACGATGGAGGGATGGAGGGAGGGCGGTATCACTCCATCCGCGTAGATCAATTCTCCCAGATGGAGGGCGGATGGTGCACTGAAATGGTAGGGTTATTGATTTATCAAAGAAATACAGTGTGCGTGTTATGCTTAAACGGCCACGTAAACCTGAGCTGTCAGGAGCAGAGGCAGAGCGCTGACATTTAGCCACACAAACGGAGCGGATGGATTTACCGCGCCACACGCCCGTCTCAGCCAGATCATGTTCTCTATTGTGAGCGCCTGGGAGAGGCTCACTTATGTAGGGGATTTTTCACGTTACACCACAGTGGCATAAAATAGTTGCCCCCCTCTTTTATTGCAATACATACCTGGCATTAATACAAGGAGTAGGAGGGCGAGAAAAGGCACACAGCGGAGTCTGGCCCATAAAAAGGATAGTTTAACAATTGATCGAGAGCAGTAGTGGAAATGGCAGCTGTAAATCTATTTAATCTCTGAGCAGTTAAAGTGCATTTTCTAATGAGGTTAATGTCACATAATGACCAAATTCCTCCATTTAAAAGATGCCCTCAAGGTGTTGGAAAAAGATAGATGTCGCCTTGCAACATTAACTCGTCATGACGCAGATGACACTGAGGGGAAAAGTTTTCCCACAAGAAGAAATGCATGTTTTATCAAAAGAATAAAACGTGGAACATTTAAGTGGATGGCGGTTGGGAAAGCAAGGGAGGGAGGTTTGGGAAAACGCTGGGCTGGCTGGCTAGCACTACAGGATGGAGGCTCAGAAGAGAAGCCATGGCTTTAGAGGAGAATGAAAAGACGGAATGACCCATCACTAATACACAGTGAATCGGGTTTGCCCTCCAGGCTTTCAGGGTGTTTATGAATCTCTTATGTCATGGGAGACGATACTGGGAGGGGTGGCGTGCACTTTGCAGAGGGCAGTGAAATGCCAACAGACATGCCGACACAAAAACAACGGGTAAATGATGAGATCATTATTCGACCCATACAAAGCCTTTACTTTTAATCGAACATAAATCTTAACAGTACTAACATTTGGGCTCTGTCTGTTTGGCAAATCTAAGGCTGAACCACTGTATACGCACAATGTTCACCACCTGAGACTGGAGAAAGGTTCCGATCCACAGGCCAACCATTCATCACTGAGGCCCTAAAGCTATTATCATGATCTAATTAGGTTTAAGATAAGTCTGTGTCATGCCCCTGTCCAAGGCTGCCATGTCCCCAATTCTACAAATTGAGAACATCCCAATTTCAAAATGCCACTCACGCTGTATGTTAAACGAATACAGTAGCTACTAATGCAATTTCATACTACTACATACAGAAGTCCATAAACACGATGACACAGATTTACACACATTAACGCGGACAGTAGTGTGCGTGCATGTTCACAGTGGAAGTAGATCAGATACAGCAGGTGATGGAGGCCCATGTCTAAGTCTCTCCATTACTCACTAGAGGCATCATTTTCTCAGCACTGTGCTCATGCCCCTTCTGTGTTCCTCTCCTCTTGTGCTGTAATGAATTGAGGTGCAGATGAGATGATTTTTGGGGGGGGATTACACGCAGGCACTGACCTATAAAGAAGCCCTTTAAGGAGACCTATTAATCCACCTGTCCAGAAATACTATATTTATATGTGTATCGTAAATCTAGGCTGAGGTAGTCAAATGCCATTTGGAATTACCAACACAGACACGCAATTCATTTTTAGCATGATTAGCGACAGTGGTGCGACTGGCTGGCTCAGTGGGTGGCAGGGGTGGTCATTACACCAACTAACTGCACTGGGTGTGTAAAGAACACACACGCACGTACGTGCACACAATAAAGTATATATATATATATATATTATATATTTATTTATATTGTACAGTATACACACTCATCAGAGATGGTCCTGCTGACATCGTGTTCTAGCCACGCTAATGTAATTACACTTCTCTATTCCGTGTGGCTCAGTTGGTAGAGCTTGACACTTGCAATGCCAAGGTTGCGGGTTTGAATCCCACTGGGGACCAGTATGACAAATGTATGTGCTCACTACTGTAAGCGGTTCTGGATAAGAGTGTCTACTTGAATGTAAAAAAAGTGTTTCTATAGATTTGATACACTTAACTAAAGATATAGGTCACACTAGAAATCATGACCTGATGAGATGTGTTTCATTCTCTTTGTCATGCCCTGTTCTCCCTTACTGCAATAGGAAGAGAAATATGATTACGAATGAGGGCTCTCTTTCACTTACTTCCCTCATCTGATAAAACACAGCTGGATGGCCACAAGAAGAGGGAAATAGCATTTACTCCGTTTTGATCTGTTCAGGTTTTCTGAAGGGCCACTTTTATCCGACGAGGCTCTTTCTCTCCTCTTTGATTGATATGTGAAAATACGTCTCCCTCTCCAGCTCTAAAGGCAGACCCTGTGTTGGGCTGAAAGGTGCTCATTGTCAAGGCAGGGACACTTTGTCAGGAGACAATACTGTTCCCAAGGCCTGGAGAATGTGTCAAAAAGACAGACCCATTGTGTACTTTAGGAACTTTCATTTTGCGTCTGAGGTCATTTTAATCCTGATGAATTTTTATAGACACTGTGGCGTTCAATGGCTAGCCGGTCTAATGCCTAAAAAAAGAAAACCCACCCACATACCCAACTAACAATCCTAAACTTAAAGCATTAAAGGGAGGGTAAAAGGGAGAGGTCTTTGTTGAAGGACACATTGGGGTGTATTTAAGTTCTACAAAGACCCTCTCCTGAATAGAGCCTGATTTCTGTGACCAGATTTAAAATTCGGGGCCTAAAAATAGCAGTGTTGTGATGAAACAGGGCTTGTAAAAAAGAAAACTCTCATGGGACAGGGATCCTGATGTGAGTTAGACACCCAGGACGCTCAGACATTGCTAAACTGAAAGAGAACATCAAGAAGAGAGACAGCTGGGGAGTATCTGGTATGATGGAATGATGGAGCATGTTAAATCGCACAGTGGATTCTTTTACCTTGTTTTTATCAGTGTTTTTAAAAAAACCTCACAATGGGGGTTCTGTGTGGGTTGAAGGATCTTTTTTGTCATGTACTTCTCAATAACATCCCAGTTTGACTCCTAGAATCAACCTTATCCCTATTTAAACAGCCGTTGTTCTTTTCTGGTTGGATGTTTTTGTTGTCTGGGTGCCTCTCGACCTCTTTTTCGGCGTCAAATTGGAGGCACATTTATGCAAATGCAGTAGACACCTACAACCAGAGGAATATGTGGCAGCTGTAGAGGAGAATTCAATTAAGACACCCCTGAGGTGTGGTAATTGATCCGCAAACATTTTTTTTTCTGCCTCTCTCGTTCTTCTCTCCCCTTCTTTTTTATTGCCTTTTGCCGTTGTTGTCTAATGAAAACCCAAATCCTGTTTCAGGATTGAGGAGCGCAAATGCCACAGTGACTCATCAGCAGTTGTTTAATTCATGTGAATCTCTCTATAGGTGCCAATGCTATGCTGCTTACCAACGTGATCCCTTTCTTTAGCGTTTTATTTCTTGCCGTCCAGTGTTTATGACCTGCTCTTTGCGTTGTCTACGTCCGACGTGCCATTATGTCCTGATTTCATTTTGATCTTCGGAACTCCGGGGTGATAAAAGGAGTGCCTGAATCTGTCCGTTTTTAAGAAATAAAGGACAGTTCAAACAGATGACCTGTTGCCACAGACAGAATGAAGATCCCCACTGATGATTCATCCCAATGTGAAGTTTATGATGTTGTCCGCCACAATGTAACCCGTTGACTTGTTTTCTCGTTATTCTAATTGGTTGAAACTTTCTCTTTTACTGACTTAGCTCTTTCCCTGTGCTCGCCCCCCCTCCTCCTCCTCCTCCTCCTCCTCCTCCTCCTGTACTGAGGTGCAGGGTTCCAAGTGCTCGATGGTGCATTAATACGGACACCTGCTTTGTTCTGGCGGCCGGCGTATCGCCTGTTTCACCCGCTCCCCCTCTTTCATCATCCTTCTGCGGTTTGACTGGAACAGGCCTACCTGATCTGAGAACATGGCTGGCTTGGGTTTCACTCTCACATTCATCTTCAAGGGAGGTGGGCATGCAGGCAGAAGGCTGTGGATGTAGGGTATGGATGTGTGTGTGTGTTTATGTGTGTGTGTGTGAACGGACTAGGACTAGTGGTCCACGGGTCTGTCTGAACTCATTCCCCTCTAAACTCGTATGTGACTTACATACGACATGTGGTGGACTTCCAGTGTAGCACGCTGGCTTAAGGTCAGTGTGTTCATTCCCCAGCTTAGGCAGTACATGCAAGAATGGAACAGTGTTAGAATCCATCCCACGTCCTTGAAAAATTCAGACTAACCCTCCCCTGACTTGTCATTCCATTAAATCCAAAAGAACGGGAAAAAAAAGTGTAGAATACTTAATATGGCACAATATGTTCTGTTACATTATACTTTCTTCGCTGGGAGAGAGGCAAAAGGCCAGTGAAAAGGAATACTTGCTATTTAATTACTGTCAGCTGAATGAGCTCTGTTCTGTTCGCCCCCTCCCTGATGTAAAAATTCTTATTCACTTAGTATGTAGGTCACATTACAGTGGTGTCTAGTTATTGGACATGGGCTTAGATAACTGTTTGTTGACTATTAAATGCTTTTGCTGCCTCAGCACCCTTTCTAACTGGTATTTTTCACACAGCTGTGCTACTGAAAGGAGGCAACGCTGCAGCAAAAATCGTGTCACCCCCTCAGCCTCCTCCAAAATGTGGAGCTGGGTGTTTTAGTGCTGTAAAAAGCAATTTAGTGACATACATTCAAGTTTTTCCTACGATGTAATACTTTTAAGTTCAGAAGATCAATTACTTATGAAGCGCAGGTACAACTATAAAGCTCGTCGTTGGAATGGCAAAGAATAAACAGAGATGAGCTCTTTGAAGGAAACCCAATGACCTGTGGTGTTAGCCAAGCAGGTGAATCTGGGCTTTAGGTACTCTTATCCATGTTTGCTTTCTGTGACCTTGCACTCAGCTAATGCCGAGCTGCTTTCGCACAGTGCCGCCTTAATGGTGCCGATAGGCCCCAATGTTGCCATAATGCTTTTCTGAGGTTTGGCCTAGCCTGTTGTTTCTGGCCAAACGGGAGCTGTTGGTTGTTCCTCTCTCTCTCTCCCTTGTATGAAATGAGCCCAGATGGTGATTGATTTTTCAAGTGCTGACATCCCTGCTTGAGAACACGCTCTCTTCCCGCTTTTGTGCCGAGCAAGTCAGGCACAATAACATCATGATGCGATCGTCAGCTTTGTGCCGCCAACATCCACCGTTGATTGACAAAGGACCCACACACAAACACACACACACCACACAAACACACACACACCACACAAACATACACACCACACAAACGCACACACACACCACACAAAAACCACACAACTCGCATATTCTGAAAGCATCTTCTCTTTAAAGAAGAAGATGCTGACAATGAAGACAGAGACACCACCGGAGTGATCTTGGGAGACCTACTGGTTCTGAAAACACCAAATATGTCCTGTAATGCAGAGGGGCGATAGCACAGTAGATATGAGACAGACAGTTCTTTGACAGAGCGAGCAGAGCCTGGATGGGTGGACGTGGCAACAGTGCACATTTGCTACAGCCCCATTGAGTCAACTCTGAAGCTAAATGATGTCATTGGCTAACTCGCCATTCTCAGGCCATTGCCTCGGTTTGCGTGACTAAATACATACAATTAAGGCCCCGGCACTTCTCAATCTCTATGAACTCATTGTTATCCCGGGTTCAAGTGCACTGATAATGGGGGCCGGAGGAAAACAGGCGTATCATCGGGGCGCTGCACACAGAGGGCTGGTGGGTAAAATAGATGTCTCATTATTAGTTGCATTCTCTTTCGCCCAACAGCACAGCACAGCTCTCACTCTTTCTCTCACTCTGTCCTTTCTCTCTCTCTCTCTCTCTCTCTCTCTCTCTCTCTCTCTCTCTCTCTCTCTCTCTCTCTCTCTTTCTTTCTGTCCTTTCTCTCTTTCTCTCTCTCTGTCCTTACTCTTTCTCTCTCTCTCTCTCTGTCCTTACTCTCTCTTTCTCTTTTGTTTTCTGAGGATGCTGTGTGGAATCAGTGTCGTCTTTTACGATTCATATTTCCACGTAGGTTCAGTATGAAAACTATGGCACAGGGCTGTGTGCTAAGCTCTCTGGCCAGCTGTACACTTGTAAAAAGTCTGTTTCCCCTCTGCTCTTCTGCTAATTCTCCCTTTAAATGCATCATTAGTTCTTTAGGGTGGTGTGAAAATGGCTGGACAGTGGACAGGAAGACAAACGAAGAGAAAATAGCTTGGTTAGATACGGCTTATTATGGATATGAACTTCGATTTTATTAATTTATAGTTGTTGTCTTATCAGATCTTTGTGGTTTATCAGATCTCTCAGTAAACTGTAAACAATTTATAATCTATCCAAAACCATTATGCAAATTGTAATACTAATTTAGCTGATGGTTTATAGTTATATCCACACAAATCATGCAGAATAGTTTATAATGTTCTACTCATGGAAGTCACATTCTGTCCAATCGAACCACACAGTCAAGTGCAACATTTACAGGGTCGCTTCCTTGACTGTTTCAGTCCCCTTGACAGCGATGCCTTGAAGTCATGTAACACTAGAGCTCAATTGCTTTTCTGTCTGTCTGTGTAAGAGGATCACCCCTCAACTCCTCCTCCTCTGACTGACCCCCGCGCCTCCCAGAGATAGATGGGCTGACCACAGAGGCAGAGCAGACAGAGCTCAGAGTTTTTTCGAGGGGTGGGTTCACCTCCTAGATTGGGGGGCGGGGCAGGGGCGGAACGTCCCCTCCAGTCGCTAGCGGCCGTGTAGGTAAATGGATCTTATTTTGCGGCGCGTCAACACGTGTAAGGGGGCCCACGGCTCATTACACGGCCCTGATCCCACTGCAGACACACTGATGGATGGAGAGGAGGCAGCCGGCCCCAAAGACTCCTCTCTCTCTCCTTCCGTCGCTCTTTTTGCTCCCTTTCTCTGTCTCTGCTCTCTCCCTCCTTCTCACTCTCTCTCTCTCTCTCTCCTTTATGTATCTCTCTCCTGTTGGAGGGAGGCGGGGTGGAGGGGCGGGGGAGACGAAGAAGCGGTATTGTGTACCAAGCCTGGGGCTGATTACCAGGGCCACACCACAAGACACGTAAATCGTGGTCAGGTTTGATGGTTTTACCAGGTTGTGTTGGATCCCAGTGTTACCATGGAAGGCTTTAACCCCATCATCCCCGCTCACCCGCTCACCCTTCACTCGTAACCCCTCCCTCAGTTGTCGCCACCACCAACACGCCTGCATCCAGTCAGAGGTTTTCCACTGCTCTGTGCATTCCTCCCATTCACGGAAAGCAGGCTTTGCTAGTCAAATGGTTAATTGGTTACAGATTGCTCTTTAACCTCGGGGTACTCACCACTCACAGGCTGTTAAAGTATGATGGGAAATGGAGTGTGGTTTACAATGCAGCCGAGGGGGAAAGGTCACCGGATTCCCCACACCACATCTCCAATGCTCTGTCACTCACTCCCTATGACAGTCACATGACGCTATGGGTTACCTCGCTCTGCACGAGGAGAAGATTTACCCGTTATTGTTCTCACCATAAAACACAAACATGAACAGAGAGACATAGAGTACCATTGAAGGGGCCGGTCTCAAGCAATGTGTTACTTCAAGGCGTCTGGTGAGGGTGGTGTTTTGTCATTCGTCCTCCTCTGTGTGTCATGACAAACATGCCCCGTTGGATCTGCGACAGTCAACATGGCAGAACTCCTTTCAAAACTGGGAGGTGGTTTCCGAGAGTTGATCCTCTTGCCGGTCACTTTAACCCCATGTCCATCTTGGACTGCTACACCAATCATTCCTTCACATTTAAGACCCAATTGTCCACACCAGGCTAGGGTCTGGGAAGAAAGGACAGAAAAAACAGAGCAGACGTATTGCCATGCGCACTTCTGTGAGCACAGGTCCCACGATGCTTTGTTGTCACGGTCTCTCTCTCTCTCTCTCTCTCTCTCTCTCTCTCTCTCTTTCCTTCTATACTTTCAATCTTTCCATGCCAGGTTAGTACATAGCTCAGAGTATCTATATCCCAAACGCATTTGGCCTCTATAGAACAGGTAGATACAGTATATCTGCAGACAAATAAATAAACCAAACCAATGTACGGTAAGGGGTTAACATGGTGAGTGCCAATTCTTTTATGATGCACTGGCTGTTGGTCTGAGAGAATGAAATTAAGCACAGTGCCTGTTTGTGGAGGCGCATCTCCTTTGATGCAGAAGAGGGGTGTCATAATCAATATCATGATAAGCATTCAGAAACCTGACCAAGGGGAAACATTTCAGAAGACTCAAAAAAGCCCTGTAAGCCATAGTGTCAAGGGCCTTAGTAAAATAATAGAACGAATGCCACTCCAGTTGTCGGGGAAAAACAGTTATTATCTATGTACGTTCCATGAGATGTCCATCACAGAACGTCTATTAATGGTCTAATGTATTAGTTTCTTTCTTATCAAAAGCAGTCTGAAGCTGATTACCAAGGACATTGGATTATCGACTGATTACGCAGTATCTCAATACGCCCCAATAAGAGTGGGTGCTATTGTTTTCACTTGTCTTTCCCTCTGGGTCTGAGTAGTGCTGTGTGGGTCAGAGGTCAAACAGCGTGGCATAGATCCACTTCTGTTGTCCTCCTCAGTTTCCTCTTCATTATCATCTGGTGAATATGATTTTCCGCATGACTACATTTTCCCAAATAATTAAGATGCTTGTTTGTCACCTGAATTAGGTTTACACTCCTATCCGAGCGTATGAAAAAGCCCACCGTGCGTGTGTATGACTGTGTGCACGCTGATAGTGATTCTGGTAAATAGATTTTGTTAAACACGGAACATTACTTAACATAGCAGTTGAAATCAAACAACACATGGAAACTGATCGCTATGTCAGAAGATAGTTTGCGTTTGAGATGATCATTTTTATGTGTGAAAAATATCTCATGAATGATTAAGCTATCATTAAGGGTAGATCATATTCTGACGCCATTTTGTATCTTGCCTCTACACTCCTCCACGTCTCTAATCATGTAAGCGATTTATCCTGAATGAGATGGACGGTGTCCCTCTGTGTGCCAGGCAGGCGGGCAGCATGTGCTGGTTTATACACGGTGCGAGATGGAAGGGGATGGCATGCTCACAGTTAATGCCATGGGTTGTTTTTCAGGTCCCCTCTTATACTGCATTTGGACAGGAAGGGAATGAATGTGATTGGCTTTGTTCAGTCTTCCTGGCAGTCGACATGCGCTGACATCTGTTCCCTCCTAACCATTCAAACTAATCTCGATCAGAGCGCACACCAGACACATACATGGACACACACACAAGACACACACATGTAATTGTGGCACCAGTCATGCAGGGTTCAGTGATGAGGAACAGGCACAATGGCATATAAAAAGTGGCATGCATTATTAGCAGTGCTTGAGTCTCAGAGCTAGACGGATAGAGGGATCATTATGTGACTGAGTAAAAAGCAACACTGGCATGGGTGGGTGAGAGAAGGCGGGCGATTTGCTTATGCATTCAGGGCTGATTGTGGCAGCGGTGCAAATCCTATTGCATTGCTAATTTATATTATTGGCGGCATAGATGCTGGCACCGAAACCATCATATATCTTAGACATGTGGAATTTGAGGCGAGAGCGGTATGAGGGGGGGGATAGAAGTATAAAGAATGTCTGTCAGTTGTCCCTCTTAAGCAAATAACCGTCTGGATATCTGTGTGTTATAAAAGAAACTGCACAGCTTTCAGAGAGAAAAAAGATGAAAAGTCCATCGATGGGAAGCTGTTTCAAATTACTCTCAGTTGGGGCCTGAGAAATGGATGTGACGCGTCCAGATTTCATATTTTTGTTGCAATTACCCAAACTCTAAATTAATTCTTTGCAGGCTCTGTGTGATTGTGTTGCGCGCCCTTGAGCAGGTGTTCGCCATATTTGAAGAAGACAGTGAGGGTAAGACCCACGCCTCGGCTAATAAAGGCACTCTGTGATGGAGCGCATGTGACAACTCCTCTCTAGGGTCTGGGGGATCTACCCCCCCTCTCTCTGGCAGGGATCCCTCTCTGACAGTTAAGGCTGCAGTCTTTGATTACAGGGGATTGTGTAAGGCATGTGTGAGGTCCTAGGACATGGCTAAGTTAAGTTCAACTCAATACCATATTGATTTATCCCACACCCACATATCGTCGTGTACAGAACAGGTACATGCACATTATGCCGACGTATACAGTCTGCTAACATAGACTTAGATGTAACCCGCAACATAAGTCATCACATGCATGATGCATGAGCTCTAGCTGGAGGATGTGCAGTAATGAAGAATGGAGCTGGACTGTTGAGGTGATGTGTTATCATTAACTAATCCAATTGCCTATGAGATGAGAAGGAATTTCCTGCTCTTGAGAAAGCTCTTTCTCTCTCTCTCTCTCTCTCTCTCTCTCTCTCTCTCTCTCTCTCTCTCTCTCTCTCTCTCTCTCTCTCTCTCTCTCTCTCTCTCTCTCTCTCTCGCTCTCTCTCTCTCTCTCTCTCTCTCTCTCTCGCTCTCTCTCTCTCTCTCTCGCTCTCTGGTTGCTGTTGTGTCACTGTGACTGTGTGGCTGTAGTGTAGGACTCAGCTCTTCGGTGGGGCCTGCCCTAGGTGTCTCAGTGTATTCCCTGAAGGTGCAGCCAAACAGGGGAGAAGCAGAGTAGTGCGCTCCGTCTCGGAGAAGCGTGACAGTAATTCCGTGCGGCAGACACAACTATTTCAGAGGGAGCTTAGCGTGGCTGTCGGATGATGTATTCTGTCACCGCTACATAGATCCAATCTGAACTCGGCACAACTTTCCAATATTCCCGATGGCTTATGTCTTGGGATGACGGAGAATCGTGAAGACATGGGAGGGATTGAGAGAGAACGAGTGTGTGTTTGTAATCCTTGGAGTGGAGTGTGTGCAGCGCTTTAGTCTCTTAAAGAGGAGATGGAAGGGGAGAGGGATGTAAATGAAGCAGGACAGCTGGAAAGGGGCTGAGAGTGATAGGATCTCTCTCACACAATGCTGTCATTTAAGTTAAGAAGACCTCTAACACACTAGCTGGGTCATACCTGGGCTAGCCAGACTCTTTGCATCCTCAAACTGACAATTACAATCAGGAAACATTTCCGATATGCCCACCTTTAAGCAGCCTTTCTCAAACCACGAAACATTCTTAGAAGAAGGACTAAATAAGCAACAACTGAACAAAGTGAAACAAAGTTATTCTAGATTTCCTTCCCATCTGGTGATTATTCTGCTAGTGGGGAGGGGGACACAGAGATCTTAAAGGAGGACAGTAACATTCTGTTCTGCTGAACAATTCTCGGTTAAAACAACCAATCACGCCACAGCCCATTTGATGCGATAATCAGCCAGGCTAAAAAAGTGATTAGAATATATCAGCACACCTCTTTTCAGCAATGCAGCTGCTCGGAAACACAAGTCTTACAAGATAACGTCAGACTGACTGGGCCTCGTGTGTGTGTGTGTGTGTTTTTGTTTGTGTTCATCCATTGTCTCACTGAGGTTTCTGCTAAGCCTTGAAATGTTGCACATTATTTTATAACTCAAGCTCCACTGAAGATAAATACGCAGGTTTAATTGTTTAAATTCAGAATAATGCTCCGCAACCTTGAATGTTATTTACCATGACACGTCTATCTTATAGAGATAGCAGTTTGTTCTGGTAAAACAAAAAATGTTTGTTCTGGTAAAACAAAAGTTTTGGAAATGTTTTGTACATTTTACAATGTTCACTTTTTGAGGCGGTAGATGTGATTTCTTAGTATGTGGAGTGCCTTGTGATGTTGCAGACTAGGCGTGTTTTAAAGGCCAGGGGCGATGTGTGTGCTATTGTGGAGATGTGATTTACCTTTGAGACTTTACCTTTGTGTGTTGAAAATCCTGGCTGCCATAGTCCCCCAGAAAGGACTTCTACAACCATTACCAAGGCTTCCGTGTCACCTTTTAACCCTTTCAACACAAAACATAGATCTCCTTTTTGACTGGGCAGAGACCCATCTCATAGTGAATGCTCTTTCTTTCCATGATAATATTACACTGGTCTTTCATACTCAAAAGGAGCAGAGAGAGAGAGAGAGAGAGAGAGAGAGAGAGAGAGAGAGAGAGAGAGAGAGAGAGAGAGAGAGAGAGAGAGAGAGAGAGAGAGAGAGAGAGAGAGAGAGAGAGAGAGAGAGAGATTACCATTTGTAAGATAAACCCATTCCAGCCCTGCCCCAGTTTAAATTACACTCTGTTTTTCTTTTTTGATTTCCATTTGCGCATTATGCTCTCTCTCAGCATGTTTAAGTTATATTATTAGCGTGTGAGCGTTTCTCGAGAGATTTTCTTCTCTCCCTTTATTTCAGTGGGATTCTCGCCTCCCGAGATGCATTAGCCTCCAGTAATTGACAAATGATCTTTAGATGGTCTGGAGATTGAGAGGCGGCTCGCTAGCCTGACTACAGTACAGGGCTGCATTACTTTAGTCTATTGGGACTGGCTCTTTTGGTACAGGGGGTTGTTCAGGTCACTGTACCTTCCAGACCTCTAATCGTCCCTCTCTCTCTCTCACAGCTCATTGTGTGAAATAACAAATGGCTGGGCAGCTCCTAGCACAAAGGGCTATCACCACATTATTCAAGAGAAGCCGTGGAGCCTTGCCAGGGTCTGCTGTTAGTAGGGGAGAACAAATCTGCGTATTGTGATTTGCCATTTATAATTGGCTGGTGATGCTAAATGGTCGGTGGCCAGAACTTTTTGAAACGCAATCTGTGGCTGCGTTCGGGCCGATGTATCGCTAATGACAGATCGCCACGAACGCTTGGGAACAGAATGGTGCTCATGTAAGGCTAGAAAAACACAAATATGTTGATGTGTTCCGTCCAGAGATGTTTGGATGAGTCAGAGGTTATAGTACAGCAGTTTGACATTGTAATAGAAAGTATATTAAATAAACGAAGGGGAAAAGATAGGAGTGGGACAGAAAGATAACTGATGACTATACGTTGTGGCTATTAAGCTATGCCAGAATCCCTGTGACTATTTTATAGAGGACACGCCCTCTGTTTGTAAGCCAGAGTAGCTGCCCCCAGTGTGAACAGAGTAGTATTTTTGAGGTATGGGATGACAGGGCTCATGGCTGATACTCCTGTTGGCAGTGAGAGGAAGATACCAGGCTGGTTCTCAGGGGCAGCTGCCTCTACATAGTGAGCTCAACGAAAGATACTATTTGATAAAGACTCCCCTCCCCGAAGACTCCATAAATAATGAAAAGTTAATGAAGAGGTAACTTAATGATGTAATGAATATCACTAAGCAAGGTCAAGCTGAAGGGGAAAAGTTGGTGGGCTTTCTAAAAGCCATGAGATCTATTGTATGAGACTGTCTGTGTGCCTGATGTGTTTTTTTCTGGTCGGTTGTGCAGTCTAACCTTGCTTACAGTAAGTGTGTGTTTGTGTGTGTGTGTGTGTGCGCGCGCATGTGTGCGTGTGTGTGTGTGTTTGTGTGTGCGTGTGTGTTCGTCTAACCTTGCTTACCGTAAGTGTACTGTGTGTGTGTGTGTGTGTGTGTATGCATGCGCGCGTGTGTGTGTGCATGTGCAGCCCAGTGGAGGGACTGGATCTAGTGTTGAACTGGTGATTAAAAATTGAGAGGGTTTGAATGACACTGATGAGAGTGTGTCGGAGCCAGGTGCGATCGATAGTGCTCTGGGTGGCGTGAACTGTGTGTGTGTGTGTGTGTGTGTGTGTGTGTGTGTGTGTGTGTGTGTGTGTGTGTGTGTGTGTGTGCGTGCGTGCGTGTGTGTGTGGACCATAAACCATGCCATCGCAGGTCTTCAATGGTCAGCGACCAATGTTCTCTATCACCAAGAAACATTTAACATCAGAATGATCTGTAATATGAAGCTGCCTGTATTTACCCATGACATTATTTTATGTAGTGTTGGGACTTGTCCCAAGATTATATTTTCAACCAAAATTGTTTTCCCTCTGTGTCCTGTACTTAAAGATGAATGGATGTTTGGTCCATGTGTGCTGGTGACATGACACTGCAGAGTGGTTCCAGTTTCAGCGCTCTCGTCTCAGTCCGAGAAGTGCTTACTTGGCGGTGGCCAGGTGGCCTGTTCGATCTGCTTCCCTTTGTCTGAGGTAAAGAAATGTCTGCCCTGACTCCCTATGCTGTGAGGCTGAGGTAAAGAAGTGTCTGCCCTGACTCTCTATGCTGTGAGGCTGAGGTAAAGAAGTGTCTGCCCTGACTCTCTATGCTGTGAGGCTGAGGTAAAGAAATGTCTGCCCTGACTCCCTATGCTGTGAGGCTGAGGTAAAGAAGTGTCTGCCCTGACTCTCTATGCTGTGAGGCTGAGGTAAAGAAGTGTCTGCCCTGACTCTCTATGCTGTGAGGCTGAGGTAAAGAAGTGTCTGCCCTGACTCTCTATGCTGTGAGGCTGAGGTAAAGAAGTGTCTGCCCTGACTCCCTATGCTGTGAGGCTGAGGTAAAGAAGTGTCAACCCTGACTCCCTATGCTGTGAGGCTGAGGTAAAGAAGTGTCTGCCCTGACTCTCTATGCTGTGAGGCTGAGGTAAAGAAATGTCTGCCCTGACTCCCTATGCTGTGAGGCTGAGGTAAAGAAGTGTCAACCCTGACTCCCTATGCTGTGAGGCTGAGGTAAAGAAGTGTCTGCCCTGACTCCCTATGCTGTGAGGCTGAGGTAAAGAAGTGTCTGCCCTGACTCCCTATGCTGTGAGGCTGAGGTAAAGAAGTGTCAACCCTGACTCCCTATGCTGTGAGGCTGAGGTAAAGAAGTGTCTGCTCTGACTCCCTATGCTGTGAGGCTGAGGTAAAGAAGTGTCAACCCTGACTCCCTATGCTGTGAGGCTGAGGTAAAGAAGTGTCTGCCCTGACTCCCTATGCTGTCAGGCTGAGGTAAAGAAGTGTCAACCCTGACTCCCTATGCTGTGAGGCTGTTGTAAAGAAGGGTCTGCCCTGACTCCCTATGCTGTGAGGCTGAGGTAAAGAAGTGTCTGCCCTGACTCCCTATGCTGTGAGGCTGAGGTAAATACATGTCTGCCCTGACCCCCTATGCTGTGAGGCTGAGGTAAAGAAGTGTCTGCCCTGACTCCCTATGCTGTGAGGCTGAGTTAAAGAAATGTCTGCCCTGACTCCCTATGTTGTGAGGCTGAGGTAAAGAAATGTCTGCCCTGACTCCCTATGCTGTGAGGCTGAGGTAAATAAGTGTCTGCCCTGACTCCCTATGCTGTGAGGCTGAGGTAAAGAAGTGTCTGCTCTGACTCCCTATGCTGTGAGGCTGAGGTAAAGAAGTGTCAACCCTGACTCCCTATGCTGTGAGGCTGTTGTAAAGAAGGGTCTGCCCTGACTCCCTATGCTGTGAGGCTGAGGTAAAGAAGTGTCTGCTCTGACTCCCTATGCTGTGAGGCTGAGGTAAAGAAGTGTCTGCCCTGACTCCCTATGCTGTGAGGCTGAGGTAAATACATGTCTGCCCTGACCCCCTATGCTGTGAGGCTGAGGTAAAGAAGTGTCTGCCCTGACTCCCTATGCTGTGAGGCTGAGTTAAAGAAATGTCTGCCCTGACTCCCTATGTTGTGAGGCTGAGGTAAAGAAATGTCTGCCCTGACTCCCTATGCTGTGAGGCTGAGGTAAATAAGTGTCTGCCCTGACTCCCTATGCTGTGAGGCTGAGGTAAAGAAGTGTCTGCTCTGACTCCCTATGCTGTGAGGCTGAGGTAAAGAAGTGTCAACCCTGACTCCCTATGCTGTGAGGCTGTTGTAAAGAAGGGTCTGCCCTGACTCCCTATGCTGTGAGGCTGAGGTAAAGAAGTGTCTGCTCTGACTCCCTATGCTGTGAGGCTGAGGTAAAGAAGTGTCTGCCCTGACTCCCTATGCTGTGAGGCTGAGGTAAAGAAGTGTCTGCCCTGACTCCCTATGCTGTGAGGCTGAGGTGTCTGCCCTGACTCCCTATGCTGTGAGGCTGAGGTAAAGAAGTGTCTGCCCTGACTCCCTATGCTGTGAGGCTGAGGTGTCTGCCCTGACTCCCTATGCTGTGAGGCTGAGGTAAAGAAAAGTCTGCCCTGACTCCCTATGCTGTGAGGCTGAGGTAAAGAAGTGTCTGCCCTGACTCCCTATGCTGTGAGGCTGAGGTAAAGAAGGGTCTGCCCTGACTCCCTATGCTGTGAGGCTGAGGTAAAGAAGTGCCTGCCCTGACTCCCTATGCTGAGGCTGAGGTAATGAAATGTCTGCCCTGACTCCCTATGCTGTGAGGCTGAGGTAAAGAAGTGTCTGCCCTGACTCCCTATGTTGTGAGGCTGAGGTGTCTGCCCTGACTCCCTATGCTGTGAGGCTGAGGTAAAGAAATGTCTGCCCTGACTCCCTATGCTGTGAGGCTGAGGTAAAGAAATGTCTGCCCTGACTCCCTATGCTGTGAGGCTTCTACAGCACATGCAATTGGGGGAGAGGGATATACAAGGCTACACTAAAGCCAAGATCTGGTAGTATGGCTTCGATCTGTTGTTGGGGTAGACCACATTAGCATAGTGTTTTCGAGCAGGTTGTGGTAAAAGGCTGTGTGTGTGTGCGTGTGTGTGTGCATGGGTGTGTGTGTGTGGATTTGCCAATGTATGAAACTAGGTGTGGGGATAATGGTCTGAGGACCTGTGAGGAAAGTGACAGAGAGAGAGACAGCCTGTGTGCTGCAGAACAAGCCTCTCACGTGGGCTTTGCCTTGCTCCAGGCAGGGCCAGGGTCTGTGCAGGTTATACAGAATGTTTGCAGACACACACACGCCGTTACGCTAGAACTCAACTCCAATGCAATGTGGGAATAGCATGATTTGTAGCACAAGTGCAAACACGTTGCTGAGCGGTTTCCTAATGTGCCTGGAGAGACTGGGGTCTCCCTCTCTGGCGAGTTTATAGATGACTGGTATGTCTGTGCCTGTGTGTCATGGAGACACAATCCACCCGTCTGGTTCCCTTAACAAGCCTCAGGTCAGACTGCCTGGCACTCATCTACCCTTAAGCACAAGTCAAGCTATTAAACAGATGGAGTCAGTACTGAGAACGATTTTTCCGCTTTATTTAAACTACTCAAATGTAGCTAGTCAACCTCTGATATACAGTATACACTTTTAGTATAGTAGCAAGAGTATGAGCTCATAGTAGCTTTCTAACCCAGTCATTAACAGGCCAGTCATATAGTAAATATGCTCAAGTAGCAGCAGACAGAGGGAGTGAAAAGAACACCTGAACTCAGAACAGTAATGAAGGAACTAGCAAGGTCGGGTGATGGAATAGCAGAGCAGGTCTTAAAAGAGAAATCATTTCATTTTCTTCATCAAAAGACGGCAAACCCAGGGTTCAGAAGTCCCGTCTGCACAGCACAGCCCCGAGCCCTTAGATGGCCAGCGATTCATAGGAGATATTCACCCTGTTATCTTAGAGGACAGGGCATGTCCCAGGCCAACTCCTATGCGACGGCTATGGGTTACAAAGGGAACGGCGGTAGAGAACGTTCTATTAAGAATAGAGAATGAAAAAGCATGCTTACGGCCAAAGCCTTTTACCAACATTCATATCTGGGATTGGGTTTTTCTTTTCTTTGAAGGGCAAGCGGATGTTTTTTTACACCGGATAAATAAGGATGCACATTAAATAGAACCTTTTTGAATGTTGTTGTATAAAGTTAGTGTCTGTATGGTGGCTTTTAACAAGGCAAAGAGTACAGTACATGTGACTGCTGGAGTGTGACCAGTCCACCCTTTTCCCATCCTTGATTGTCGGCATCCTTTTCTGTATGTTTCAAAAAATCAGAATAGTATGGAGCATCAAAGGTGTGAAAGGTTGTGCATGTGTAAGTGGTAAAAGCAAGCCTCCTTGACTGGAAGCTTCTTGGATGTGCCCCGTGCTCCACCACCACCTGACTTGCTGTGATGTGTCACACTTAAATTGTGCATGGTGGTGTACTGAGCATCAGTCATCAGAAGACACCATTAAAATACATCTGCTCCGGAATCTGATCCTGTCTAGTGTTGTCCAAACACAACTCACTTTTCCTTTCAGCCTGGGCCTGTCTAGTGTTGTGTCTCCAAAAACACAACTCACTTTTCCTTTCAGCCTGGTCCTGTCTAGTGTTGTGTCTCCAAAAACACAACTCACTTTTCCTTTCAGCCTGGTCCTGTCTAGTGTTGTGTCTCCACAAACACAACTCACTTTTCCTTTCAGCCTGGTCCTGTCTAGTGTTGTGTCTCCACAAACACAACTCACTTTTCCTTTCAGCCTGGTCCTGTCTAGTGTTGTGTCTACACAAACATAACTCACTTTTCCTTTCAGCCTGGTCGTGTCTAGTGTTGTGTCTACACAAACATAACTCACTTTTACTTTCAGCCTGGTCCTGTCTAGTGAGGTGTCTACACAAACATAACTCACTTTTGCTTTCAGCCTGGTCCTGTCTAGTGTTGTGTCTACACAAACATAACTCACTTTTGCTTTCAACCTGGTCCTGAAACCACACAGAGACTGCCAAAGCCACTCTCTTAGACAGCCAGACACATAGTGACCCCCACAGCCTTGTAGGCCCCCAGACAACCTTGATGTGTGTTTTTGGTTTGTGGATATGCAAGTTTGCAGTGTGTGAGTGTGTGTGTGTGTGTGTGTTGGGGATACTGGAAACCACTTTTTCTATGGGTAGATATTAGATATTACTACCCCAATAAGATGATAATAAGCATTTGCTGAGCCTACTATTATTTTTGTATCACTTCTGATGAAGTGTAAACATGAAATCTTTCCATCAAATTCCATTAAACACAGTGAGAATGCAAACATGCACGTGCACTCTTAAAAAGCCCCAAGCAGTGAATTTAAACAGCCGTGCGTGGACATAAATAGTTTAATCTGAGGTCCATAAATCATATGGAGAATGTACATTTGGCCTGGGTAAGGCCTTCAGGTTCACACCCGGATTCTGTAAACATGTCTTTTAGCCGGTCGCGTCGAGTCTTAAGAGACTGCCGTAATCAAAAACAATAACCGCTCTAAGCGTAAACTCTTCAAAAAGTCCTGGAGAAGTATGAAATAATAATCTGTGTGTGGGCCCCGCCGAATGCTGAGAACGCAAACATTTCACAATAAAGTTGTTTAAATAAAGTCCTTGGCACATAGATGGCTGAGAGATAGGACATGCTGCCTTAATTACACACGGCCATTAAAATAAACCGCCGGTACAAAGTATAACTCTCCGATCAACAGGGTTTAACCTATGAAATGTCAGTGAGGTGTGTATCTCAGATGTGAGAGGGGATGTATTGTTTGGAGAGAAAACAACAGGCTCTGAAGGAGAAAAAATATCCACAAAAACAAAAAAACGAAAGACTGTACAATCAACAAAGAGAGCAGTGTTTACTCTGAATTTAAAGACTTTCAAATTCTTCCCCCGCCATTGCGTGGCATTACAGAGAGAAAACTGCTCTAGACCAGCTAAGCACCCCGTTTATTGTTCTTAAACTCTGTGAAAGGTAATATGCTTTAAAGGCACAGTAAATGTATTGGTATTGCTGGAGTTTGCTCTTATGGACGGTGTAAGTGAGTAAAGTTACATTAGGCTTTGGAGAGAAATAGATTATTTTTCCTGAAGCATGGACTTAAGTTTCTACTGCTGGGTGGGCTCACTCCTCTTTAGCTGTGTTAACATAAGAATAGAGGGTTGGCTAGAGGGTGAGGGGGGGGTTAGCTGGTTTAAATTATTCTGCGTCCTCCGCTGCTGCATAGCAGGGGCTGTTGTTATCCACTTAGAACATCAGACATTCACTCTCTCTCTTTTTACTCCCTCTGTTTCGTATTCCTCCCTCTCTTTCTCCCTCCCTCTTTTCCCCTCTTTGCGCCACTGTGTCGTAGAGCAGTTCGGGCATCAAATGGGGGCCTATATACTAGTCTTATTTTGTAATGCCTGACTCAGTCCTTGGCACACCTCTGTCCCAGATCTCCTCAGGCGCGTGGCCTACAATGTGACGCGGCGTCACACCGACGTGGAATTTTCAACCCACGAGAGGACAAAACGTCTCTCCTGTTCACAGCCAGAAGGCCCAGAGCAGGCATACACACAACACAAGACAGGAACTCTTAATCCCGTTTCATCCTCCAGTCTTAAAGCCCTGGATCTGAATGGTAATTCACCTTAACACGAGCTATAGTCTGGGGAGTGGAGGGGACCGGGACACTCTTAAGCATGGAGGAGGAATGCAGTTAGATATAAATGTTTGTATACATTTTGCGTACGTTTTGGAGTGCAGGGATGGTGGATGAACAGTGCTTAAAGACATCTGGATGCGATGAAATGCCATTTGTCTAAACAAAAGTGAGCCCGGTCTCTCTGCCTAGCAAGCCACCCAACGTGCGTTCTGCTTTTACTACATATTTGTGCAATGTTTTCTAATGTACTGTATTGAAAAATATTTCATTGCAACAGTATTAAGCTTTCCAACATGAGATGATTTTCCTTGCTCTAATTTCCCCCTAGATGAACATTGGAAGTTGCTGTGCACTTGATGATTGACTGAAAAGGCAGTACTTTAGGGCTGGTCAAAAGAAAAGAAATACCAAAAAACATTGTCATTGGATTGACGTTTTAGAACAGCAATAATATTATTTTCAACTTCTATAGCGCTATTCATTACATAAGTCTCAAAAAGGAGAAGCAATTTAGAAAACAACAACATCATTCATGAGATGTAAGTTCATGGATTGAGTTGTCATCGGAGGGAGGTGGTCAAAGGGGGAGATCAAGCAAAGACAGTCTCTGGACCGTCATATATATAAACAAGCTCAGAACATTGGAGGCCATACAAAGTGTTAACTTATCTTTTTATTTTTATGCATGAGCTAGTTTTGTGCTTTTTTCCCCCAGAACAATCTGGACATCAGCTAAGTTGTAGAGTGCTACAGCATATCCGTCAAGATTGATTTCACTCCCTATTTTTCCACATCGTTGGTGATCTGCAGATCAGACCAACTATGAGAGAGAGAGTGAGAGAGAGTGAGAGAGAGAGAGAGAGAGAGAGAGATAGAGAGAGAGAGAGAGAGAGTGGGGAGAGGTGGCATGTGTGTGCATGAGAAGCACACCTATAGATTTATCAGCTCTTTCATTCTATTTAAACAAATAGTCTTGGAGCCTTGGAAGGCAGTGTAGGGACATGCCTAGGATAATAAGCGTCATGGAATCTAATCAGATTTATAAGAGGAATTGATTGTTGTGTGGCAGGAGGAGCAGGAGTGGGGTTGGCAATAAGCTGAAATTTAAGTGTTAATTTTTATGCTAATCCGCTGGCATCTCCGTGTGATGCAATTTGGTTCCCCTGCACCGCAGATATGAAATTGTCCTGCTCACAGAGAAGATGTCAGCTTGCCAGACCCTGAAAGCTTGTTATTTATTAGGTATGTTTCTATTAGTATGTGTCACAGTTGTTAGAGAGCCACATGCACACGTATAGACACACACACACGTGCGCGCGCGCGCACGCACGCACACACACACAAATACACACACACACACACAATGGTGCTTCATGCTTGTTCTGCCCAGCTCTCTGCCTTAAAATCGTCTCAGCTCACTGGCTGCAACACTGGGGCATTAATGTATTATCATATATCGGGTGGTCCTTGCCCTCTGGACAAAAGGCTATTTAATACAATTTAATGACATTCCCAAGCAGGAGAAAGGGAGGGAGACAAGGAGGCAGAGCCTAGATGAAAATAGCATCTGTGTTTCTCATGGCTCACCCATGCAAACGTTTCAGCTTAAGATGCGTGACTTCTCTCCTTTCTCCGGCAGAAAGGGGAGAAAGAGGGAGAAGCTAATGGGAGGGAGAATTAGAGAGGAATGAGAAGTCTAAATATGAATATCCATGAAGGCAGTGTGCTGTAATCCAGGCCTTAATGCTGCGTCCAGTAACATGTCACAGACGGCATTGCTCTCTAAAGGCCGTTAAGTGATCCATTTCCACAGTCGCACAGTGATGTCATCCACACGAGACAGCAGAGGGACAGTGACAGCCAGGCGCCCGTGTTTGGGTTTCATCCGGCTCTGACAGCTTCCTGTCAAGACGCCGCTCTCCTTTGAAACACCTCTTCTCTCCGTCTCTCGTGTTCAAACTGTTTCGTACTCTGTCTACTCCCCGTTCACACTGCTGTTCTGTGTGCCAGTCCCTGAATCCAGTTATATTGTACACTGGGCGTAGTAACAGAGTAAAAGGTTTGGATGCAATTCACATATAGGTCAATTAAATGCACCAACATCTGCTCTCTCCTAACCATTTGCATATAGTATTCATATGTTAATGATGTCCCTTGTTTTTGTGTTTGTGTGTGTTTTTTCCTCCCCTCCACCCCATCTCTTTGTAAAAAAAAAAAGAAAAAAAAGAAGATGCTTCCTAAAACCGGATACAGCCGTCCTATTTTTACTTCCCCTCTCACCAATGCTTAAAGGAAAGAGTTTCTTGAGCAGACAAGTGCCGGGGTTGTTCTGTTGCCATGCCCCTGATTTCAAAAAGAAGAACCCTTTTACTGTAGAGGGAAGGCCTTCCTTTCCAAAGCAGCTTAATGCCTTATAAATCAATGATGACACAGATGGACCAGCGATAATCTATTTAGAATGCCTCACAGCAAATATTGTCGTACAGATGATTAGAGATTGAGCTATTTTAACTCACCCCCTTAACAAATCTTCGGCTCATTTTAATACTTTGAATTATAGGGGGACTTCCCAAATGTGGTTCTTTGAAATGAATCTCAAACATTAGAAACGGGGTCTAATGTGTAAACGGTTGAAGTCTGTCTTCTCTTTGTGGCGTTATGGGTGGGGATAGAGGGAACAAAGAGCATGTGAAGAACGTGGTGGTCTGTTGCCAAAACCATAATGACAACGCATGTTTCTTTAACCAGAAAAGGGGGGGTCCTTTAATGGAATTGTGTCTGGGGGTGTAAATGGCAAAGCTAGAGGCCTCAGTCTCTTTTCTGGTTGATGGCTCCCGATTTAGCGTGAGGAGGAGGAGGAGTGAGAAAATGAAGTGGAGGTTGTCAGATGTGGCAGCTGCTTGGAATCCTGATAAATATAAGCCCTTATTGATCGGATGAAAATGAAAGATCCCAGAGTGCCGTGCAGTATTTAGCATCTTGTCTGCCGCGCGTCAGCGATGGCCTTGCCTTGGAGGGATAGATTTTCAGCCCGCTGCAAGGCACGGCTTTGATTTCATCTTTAACCTTTTTCGGCTGCGTTTCCTTGACCTCTACGCATCGCTGCCTTTCAGTAAATTTGTTACATTTCACTTGACATCATCTCCCTCTCTCTCTCTCCCTCTCTCTCTCTCTCTCTCTCTCTCTCTCTCTCTCTCTCTCTCTCCTTCTCCCCCTCTCTCTCTCTCTGACAGGACAGAGACACATCCCTCTAGGTCGGTCGTCATTGCTGTGTGCTGTAGTGACTCAGTGGCAGTGATCTGCCTGGGTCTCCTCGAACCTGACAGGCTCCAGACCAGTATGCAGTTAGTGTGTTAAGGTACGCCCCCACCCCCACCCCCACCTTCTGTTACACACTGTCCCACTGGCACAGCTCTATCACACTCACATCGCTCTCTCTCTACGTTGCCACCATAGGCTTCTGCTAATGCTTGTAACTTGTTACAATCTGGATTGTGATAATCTACCATAATCATCAGCCATCTAAAAACACACTGAATGTCATTCAGTTCCCACACTGAAACATGTCTGTTCCAAATCTTCCCCTTCCCCTTGTGCCACCTCTCCAATGTCACGATACTTCCACTTCATGACTACCCACCTTATTTATTTTTTCATTTATATGAGCTGGCTAGCGATATAACATGGAAAATATGGGACGAATCATGAACAATTTATGTTTGGCATTAGTGTAATTGAATTCTACTCATACATCACAGAGAGACGTTTCAGGCTTGAATTAAACGAGAGGTACGGATCCATGAAAATAAGGCTCCCTTCCTTGTCTTTTGAACAATGCTCCCTTCCTCTTTTAGATGGATGATAAATTCCCTGTGAGGGAGCCTGCAACAGCTGTTGGCAGACAGGCTAGATATGAGAATAGCAGCATAGGATGAGCGAGCATTAAAAATTAATACGCTATTTAGCCTAGGTGTATTTTAGGTATTTGACATTTTCATGTCCGGGACAGACTAAATTTATTCATAGTACAGAAAATAAAAAAATATAGAGAAATGGTGAGGAAAGAACCGTAAGTGAAGGCCATTCTGTTTTTATGGTCACTCCTTCCCTACATTAGTGATCCGTGTGAAGGCTTAAAGCACACTGTCTGTGTCTATGGAGGAGAATAAAGCTCATTATGACTGGAGTAATAATTAGCACACTGCAGAAAGGAAATGATTTGCCTCTTAAGCCTCCCAATATCTTCCTTTTTTTGTGATTCCTCTTCTTTGTTTCCCTTTCATTCTCTCCAACACGGACTGGGAAAGCTACACACGAACACAACATAAGCAGGGACATTGGGCAGTGTTCTTAAAAAGCTGGTAGGGTAGCTAGCTAGGCCCAGGCCCCAGACAGTGAAAGTGGAAATCCCAGACCTCGTAGTGATGAATTACTAATGCTCCTTTTGAACATCTCCGTCTCCCTCGCAAATCTAACCGCACTGAAATCTAAGACATGTCCTGTAAGGAAGGATCAGACTAGAAGAGCCACCTCACTTCAACCTCCCTCCCTCCATCTATGTCTCTCTTCCTTCCACTGTCTGACTCTCACTCTTTTCCTTTCCGTCATTTTCTCTCTCCGCCCGTGTGTCACTAGCTTTTTCTCCTTCTTCACACACTATTCCACATGTATCCGCTGAACCTTTCTCTCCGTGTGTTTCTCTTATTGTCTCTTCTTTACCCAAATCCCCCCTCTTTCTTTCATTTCCTCACGCTTCCGATCGTCATATGTACACTGTTGTTACCCTGGGGAATATTTAGCAGTAACGTGTTCAACACCACATACCACCCTCTAGTCTTAACTCTGAACACAAACCTGGAAGGCACAAACCGGAGAAGCATGTGTAAGTATACTGTGCAAATGATCGCAAGGAGAAACAGAAAGCTTTTATTTAGCATTTTAAACCTATTACTGGATCGCTAAATCTCAAGCCTGGGATAATTTGGGGAGATATCTCTCCGACTACAAAGGAAATGGGAATCGAAACCATTCACCGTTTAAAGGAGATGGAGGCACATAGAAAGCAACAGTGTCAACAACGTCCTTCATTTTTAGATTTCATTGATTTCACATTGCCGGAGTTCAATGCTACTAGTGCTTGAGACAAGGACCTACATTACCTGCAGCTTTGTAGAGATACACTCGTAGAAAATGCTAAAGATTTGAAAGCTGTCAGTGGAAAATATCCTCAATCCCTCAGTCTCTCAGAAAAACAAAAATTGACACAAAAAACATGTCCAATGTTCTTTGTATAATCAGTGACATAAATGCCCAGGATTGAGTGATCATTTTTAGCCTAGCCGTGTGTTTTTGTGAAGGAAACGTGGAGTTCTTACTGGAGTGTGACAGTGCGACATGTGCAGATAGTTGGCCTCCCTGGGTCTATAGGGGTTTACCGGGGAGCTGCTTCTCTGTGGCGCGAGGGTTTCAGTGTCAGAGCCAATGTGCCTTTGAGGCCGTATCCTAGCAGATTAGCGTCTCTCCTTATCATTCAGATCAAGCCCTGCTCCCTTTGAAAACATATTGTACATATCTACCCCTCCCTCCCTGCCGTCGTCCATGACAACAATCTGTAGGCGTGATGTCTGTCTCAGAGGAGCAGTGGGAGCCCTTGACAGATAGCAGGTCTGGCGCTGGAGTCAAAAGCAGGCACGTCCGTCCTGCTCCCTACCCGGCGCGGGGGAGAGAGAGAGGGACTGTCAGACGACAGAGGGGACCGAAGGGGGCTGAGCTGGGGGGCCTGGAGCCCAACACTCAAGCCCTTCATCATCCTCCTATGATAGCAGGGGTAATTGATATATGGGCACAGCAGTCTCTTCCCCTTCGCGTGTTAAGGTCGACTTATCTACATTTCACCCCTGATTTCTCCACTCCCATTATATTTTCTAGATATTGACTGACTGGTGAGGGTGGTGTGTGAAAAAAAACCCAGAGAAAAGAAAAGAAAAGTGCTTTTATTCCGGCGCCTAACCCTGCCTGTTATCAAAGTAACTTTGAGCTTATTAGCGACAAAGGGCCTTTCCCCCCCCCTTCCTGCTTTGTGCGGCCGTGTACGCCAGCGCTTCCTGAATTAAACTGCTGGCTTCCTGTTCTTTTATATGCACGGCCACATCTGGGGAGCTTGCTCACAGCCCTGCTGCCTAATAACAATCACCTTCCCTTTCAGTCCCCCCTGATTGTTTCTAATTCACTCTGACAGATAGTGGCTGACAAGCCGCCCGCGCCTCCCTCCCTCCGTGACCCCGGATCACTCACCGCACTTATAAGGCCTGTCATTTTTAATATTTGATTTCAGTTTTAAGTTATGTGTTTTACCCAGATGATGAAATCAGCGTTTAACTGAACACAAAATGGATCTCCCTCTCTCTTTTCATCTTCAATCTCTCCCTCTCTTGCCCTCTTTGCCTTTTCTCTCTCTCCTTCTCTCCTCTGTTTATGGAGATTGGCGGAGAGGAGGATATTATAGATAATATAGGCACACAGACACAGCAATGCGCACAGCCACAGACAGACACACAAAGACACAAAACTCACAGCCACACGGACACACTACTCTGCATTGCATTTTACATTGTGATCTGCCCAGTGGGTATTATACATTAGGACTTGATGCATGGCCATTGACAAATATCCAATTTTGTATATGTCCTCAGGCCTGCAAGTTACTTAGTTCCGACATTCTTTGCTTTCCATTGATTGCCAATAAAGGTGATTAGACATGGGTAAAATGCATATCAGGTAGACTAATCACTAAATGAATGGATAGATTCATCGACAGGTAGATGGATGACATTTTGCAGGGCAATCCATGCAGTCCCTGAATAAAAAACACAATTTAGAGTTAAATGAAAATAAGCAATTACCTAGTTAGCCAGTTCAATAGTTTGCTACCCACATACTTCACTATATATATATAGATATATATATAGATAGATATAGATATAGAAGAACAAGAAGAAGAAGACCAGAGAAAGAGATCGAGAGATCCATTGTAAACTTGTGCCTACTACACCCACCGTCTCAAATAGACATATCCACCGTCTTACGAACACGTTGACTGTTCACCTCACAGCAACAAGACAACATCTCCCAAACTCATCCAGGCACCAACACTCTGCACCCCTATCAACCCAACGTACCCAGACACCATCTCAAAAACACACCCACTTCATACCGCCAAGGCATTGTGTCATTCCGGGACACGACGGTGCCTTGGGCATGCCCGATTCCATTTTTTTCTCTCCCAATGACAAAAACAGAACTAATTGGAGTACCACTGCATGTTTTCACTAAAGGCACAATTTAATTACATTTGAGCTGGGAATGAGTATTTTGGGAATGTCATATGTTCGTTCAACAAATGGAGCGAACGAAAAGCAATATTTGTTTTGCTTTGATTAGCAAACCGGCAGGGTAGTTTGTTAAGAAAGGGACAGAAAATCTCTGTTTAACCCCTTCCTCCCGAACAGACTCTCACCCCCGTAGTCGCTTTCTGCTCTATCTTAAACGTTAATGAACTTTTGCCCCCAGCATTTTGACTTTGGACCGCAGTCTCCAGTCTCCAGTCCCTAATCTCTGTCCTTTTGTGGCCTTGTTGATAAATACTTTCTTAATAATGTAAAGAGTATTGTTTTCTCCAAGGTTGTATTAATAAACATGAATGAATGTATTTGTCTTCGCCAGAGCATGATTAATGCACATCAGCCTGCGTACTGCACATTCTAGCTCCCACCCCCAGTCCCCCAAAAATGACCCATCAACGTAAAATATTTATGGCATAATATTAATGGTTTTGTAAAGAAAATAACAAGTTATTAATCCTCTGATTAACAACTGATTAACCTTTTTATTAAACACGTGATCCGTGCATCGTCGATTCAGGATATGTCGCCTGAGTGTGCTGCAGAATAATTATTTTTGTGTCTTTTCTAATTGCAAAAATCGCATGGCTGAACTGTTGTTTTTTTACACATGCACACACACTTACACTTGCTCGCACAACGTGAGATATGCAGTCCAAGTGCAGAAACACAAAAACATTGGCAAAAGTCTATTGCATGAAGCGAAAGCGACTAAATATAGCAGCAGATCTTTAAAACAATGGGGTTTAATTCACATATCCGTTTATTCCACAGTTATTGGCATGCTGTGGGAAAGTACAGAGAAAACACTGTGCTGAAGGACAAACGCTTTCTTTTCTCTTTTTGTGTGTTTGCTCATCTCTATGCTATTGTGTGTATTTTTAGTCACCGTCTCAGTCCGCTAAAACACAATTATGTTATTTTTTGAGATATGCCAAGAGTGACTTCACTGGGCAGCCTAGAAAAAAAGGCCTATATTTGGTGCCCCCGATCTACCAGGTGCTTATGCAAGTAGGGCTTTTTCAGTGGACATTCACCATAAGAATTGGTGAAGTTTTTTAGGGATTGGCTTGTTAGAAAAAAAGACATTACCATAGCAGTCCAAAGAGAAGTACTAAGAACTACCAACTCTAGACTGTTTCTCATAGGATATTTACAGGGGCTTTCTAAGTAGTCCTCTGTAGTGTGCATATGAAGTAGGTAGGTAAACAACGATAGAATAGACATTATTATTAACATTTCTTTATTTCACTAATGATAAAACTAATTCTATAGTCTTTGTGAGAAGGCTTTGGCTTAGTGCTCAGGCCTCGGGCACAGCTTAGGGACACTCTTCAGTCCTGGGTCCTTGGGTCCTGGGTCCTGGGCCATCTCACAACTTCTTTTAATGTAATTCATATCTTTGTTTAAGCATGTTTTTTTTTCTTCATACACCCTGCCTTTCATTCGTGCCCTTTTCTATAGCGGGCAGAATCCATCAAAGCCCAATGTGTTGTGAAAGGCCTCTTTGTGGAAAGATGTGTGAGGGGATAAGTGTGTTGGGGACACTTGTTGTTTTTTATGGCCTGGTCTTATGATGGATCTGTGCTTGTTCGGCAGGGTGTCTTTGATCGCTTTCTTTTTTCTCAAATACCAATGGAAGATTTCACCTTCAGTGACTTTCCCTTAACCCCCGTCTCACTTTGGACTTGCTCTCTTTCTTTCTACTCTCCTTATATCTCTCTCTTTAATTCGCTTGTCTCTAGTCCCTCTCTCTCTCTCACTCACTCACACACTAGTCTCTATTTATGTCTTTCTGTCTTTCTCTCTCTCTTTCTCTCTTTCTCTTTCGCTCTCTCTCTTTCTCTCTGTTTCTCTCTCCACCACACAAACTGGCCACCCTGGGATTCCTCACAGTCAGTCACACACCCCTCTAAAAACAATTATCTTTGAACTTGCTTTTAGTGCTGTTTGTCCTAATTACAGATCATTTTCTCTGTCAGATTTCTACTTTTATTGCAGTTTTGCCCTGAATGTTGATCCTATTGAGGTTCAACCTTATTTTACTCGCTGGAACACCCCTAAGACCTGGATTCGTCACATATCCCCCTAGGACTTCTCTCTCTTTCTCCCTCTTCAAATTCCTTTTTTTTTTTCTCATAATTTCTTTTTTTTTTAAGATATCATTTTTTGTAGTATTATCCAAATGAATTAGTGGGATCCCAAAATACACAGAAGGACGTATGGCTTGTCCCAATTTCTGTGTTACGGTTCACATTTTGGGCTAGGATTTCTTTTTTTGCTGAGGTATATCTCTGTGAGACATTGGACTGAGTAACTTCAGTGCCACTTGGGATTCACTATGTATTTATAGATCGGTGGTACAGAGGTGGACTTCGTAGTAATTAAAGACGAGTAAAGGTGGTTAATTCCTTCCTGTGCGTCGTTCTGTTAACTATTTATGAGACGGTCTCGACTGAAAACACACACACACGGTACATGCATGCACCTAAGCTTCCTAAGCTTCCTTGTCACCATGCAGACACCAAACAACATGCGCTGCGGTTGCAGAGAGAGGTTTAGATATGGTGCAGGGCTTTTTGAATAATAACTGGATTGTGTGGCAGATATGTTCATGGGCCGGGTCAATGACCGTCTATGGGATTAGTATCATAAAGTGGTTCCAGCCACAATTTTATTTATTTAAACCAGGCAAGTCAGTTAAGAACAAATTCTTATTTACAATGACGGCCTAGGAACAGTGGGTTAACTGCCTTGTTCAGGGGCAGAACGACAGATTTATACCTTGTCAGCTCGGGGATTCGATTTAGCAACGAAAGCTCTAACCACTAGGCTACCTGCCGCCCCAATGAGTGTGAGAAGTCCTCTGCCCCAGATGTACAGTGAACCTGCCCTACCTGAGGGAAAGACTGCGACATACAATGCTGGAATCTGACTGTCCCAAATGCTGGTGCATGATGCAACCGCTCCCAATCTGTTCAGGATGAATCATGTCATCATTCATCATAGTGACAGCACTGTAGCACATTTCCTGTACTAGACTTAAGCAGTCAGTGACTCTCCTCTATTGCATGTTTAGGCAGTTGTTGTCCTGACTGTCTAATCACACAGGATGTCTGGGTTTGTTTGGCCTTAGACTATATACTTGAGCCTTTCTCCTCCAATGAGAATACAGCAATTAAATGATGTCTACTTTGCATTATTTGATACAGTATATGGATCCTAAAGATACACTTTTAGCTATTTTTGCTGACCATTAGAGTTAACTTAAACAACTAATTATTTCCTCCCACGCGCTCTTACTCGACTGTTCAGTCCCATCCTGTTGTGTTCAGTTTTATTTCTTAACAAAAGGCAGAGGAGAAGCTGTTTACGTTCGTTCAGTGAGTGAGCGATGGCAGTTTTTTGAAGTACCTCCTCGACACGACACACACTAGAGAGATGTTCATTTATTCAGGGCACAGTGTGAGATAGAGAGGCAGCGCTCTCCTCTCGTCCCTCTCCAGTGGCCCGCCTGCCCGGCCGCCTGGCCCACGGTGGCCTGAACTTCCACACCGATTGATGGCCCCGTGTAGACCCCCAGCTCCTCCAAACTCCCATAATGCTCAGGGAGCGCATCTTTACACACACACACACACACAGGGCCTAATTGAATTACATCCCCTTCAGCTCTGGGGTCCTCTACTGAAGGAAAGAGATGGTCTGTTTCACTGAGACCGAGCTACGGAGTCGTAGTTCTCCCAATGCCTATCATCCACATTAGATTTGTCACCAAGACGAATAGAGACATAATGCAGGCAGGCAAAGAGATCCGTCACAGGGACTTTGGCAGCGGTTTGCGACTGTTTCCGAGCGTTTCTTCTTGCACCACCACTGTGCTCCTCATCATAGAGAACGTTGGTGACAGCCAGTGAAGGCTGCTTTGTTTGTGTAGTCATCTACTCTCTTTAATGAGCCATTATTGTGTGTTTTGTATTAGTTGTGTTTGTTCGTTTTTCCGCTGGTTGAGTTTCGGGAAAGAGAGGCCTTGTCTTCCTGGACTCCTTTAGAATGTAGTCAAACCGCCCTGAGAGTGACTGGGGCTGCGTGTTTGGAGCACGTCAAGTTCCGACGCTCCGTCGCTCTTAACCGTTTCCCAAATCAAAGCATCAGAGCTGCAGTCAAACTCTCCTCCTCCTCCCCTTCGTCTCGTCTCACCGTGTGCCTGAAGCGGCGCGGCGCTCTCCACAGCAGGGGAAAGGCAGGGCGTCGGGTAGGAGCGGGACGGGGGGAATGTAGCAGACTGTGACACGTACCTGTCAGCAGGTACTCAAAATAATTGGTAAATTACTACCGCGGGATAGGAGGAATCTCTCTTTTCTTTCTGTTTGATGAATATTTGAAGTCGTAGAACAACCCTGCGTGTTTGGCTCGGAGAGGTGGGCTATCACGCGCATCGAGGAAGAAGAGCAGCTAACGCACAGAGAACAGAAGGGATCCTACTGTACTACTTAGTGTAGACAGACACTGAACAGAGAGCACGGGAGCACGGCGTGGAGACTATCCTCGTAATCGAAACAGGTCTGAACTAACAAGCAGCATAAACGTATACATTGAGACAAGGCTATACTAAGTGACATATGCTCTCTGTTACACACACTGGCTGACACTGACACGACCGCAGACTGACATACTCACTTTCACACACTTGGAAGCTAAACCCTTTCCCATTTTGAATGGATACCATAGAAAGTTCACTTACTCTGTGGACCAATGTGTTTTAACTTTTGGGGATTCTTCACTCCCTGCCAATTCGATGGGAGCCATTGGGCTCTGTTTGTCTCTCAACGAAACATCT
The DNA here is from genome assembly GCA_030435695.1 of Brachymystax lenok tsinlingensis. Classification (NCBI taxonomy): domain Eukaryota; kingdom Metazoa; phylum Chordata; class Actinopteri; order Salmoniformes; family Salmonidae; genus Brachymystax; species Brachymystax lenok. The sequence goes on from CM059800.1 coordinate 11,938,166, forward strand.
TCATGTTGCTCTTTCGTCGGCCTCAAACTCACTTTACACCACAGTCAATTAAACCCCTTAGGGCCGCTCTGTGCATAAAAAGATATATAACGCGTTTGACATTTCAGCTCGCTCGTGTTAGGCACACCCATAGAACACTTTGCTTTGAGCTGTATGAAGAAAAAAAACACAGAGAAAGAACCCATTAGGACATTTAAAGGGCCGTGCCACAACACTAGTATGAGGTGGAGAAACAGTAGCCCCAAGCACGGAACAGTCTCAGAGGGAATGTGTCCTATGTAAAGTAGCCATATCTATAGAAATGACACTGGGGGATGGCCACTTCATAATGGCAGGTTTTGGTATAACTGAGGCAAGTGCGAGCTGGGGACATTGGATGCTATTGGTCAAAAGACACAGAATGGACTAGACTAGATTGAGGTTTTGGCACTAAAGAACTGTGACAGGGCTTGAGGACCTTGGTCCATATCGCCTGCGTGATGTGGTTGTGCTGGGCGTTGATGCAGTCAGTAAATGCCTTAGATATGGCCAGTGGGCCAGAAGTGTAATGAAGCGTATGGGACACATACTCGATTCTAACCCCACAAAGCAAGACCTCCTTCAGGGCTGACTGGACCTAGGGTGGCCCACGGGCCTGTAGTTTAGTCCATGTTTCAGTGGTGTTAAACAGCTTGACATGCGAGCCACTTCCCCAGGGTATGAGACGTTTTATCTGCCTTTTACCCTGTCTGCCATGGTGAGGCAATGACGGCCATGTCTGGCCAGTGGACCTCATTGGAAGTAGCCGCTGTTGTGTGCGTTCGGTGGTATTTTCTTATCCCCATCACGATCCAAATCACATTTGATTTTCTATAGCGTTCCATACAACATGTCCATCTCAGATTGCATTTTCTGAGAATAATGTGATTGTTTTGTTGTGGAGACTTTCACGGTGGTACGTGTTTCCTTATGTAGGTTGTATCAATAGATCCAGTGTATTAGATGTCTAAACTCTGTTTGGTATGCTCAACAACCAGTAACCTGAACAACAGATCCTCCATTGCATTGTTTCATGTTACTCTATGGGGACTGTGTCCGGCCTGCATATAAACAGGGGCGTTTTATATGATTGTTTTTTGCTAGCGACCTCTTTGGGTAGATGTTCAAGAAACGTCCCCCGTTTTGATTTAGTCATCTCAGCGGAGGATTTATGCAGAGATGTTAAAGACGCAGATCTCGCACGGACTGACGGAGGATCTATTATTCATGAAAGCTAATGCATTGTTTCTGTTGCTTTATATAATTCCCCCTTTTTCCCTCACCAGCGTTTTCTCAGGCAGGTTGGCAGTAAAATCGGTATTGAGATGAGAAGTTTGAAAGACAAACCACTAGCTTCTATGTGTAAACTGCGTTAAATCACACTTTGAGCTTACAGAACAGAGCTTCAAATGTTAAATCGGGGTTGAAGTCTGCCTGAACTAATTTGTAGGGCTTTGCACCATGTTGACATTTAAATGTGATAAGAATAGAAAACTGTATGCCGACCTATTTTGAAGATGCTTTCGGAATACATTCACATCAGCGCCGGTCTATAATTAATAAAAATAGACAGGCTTTCTTGCTCCAGATTTGATTATAATACAACCTTATAAACACTACAGGGATGGGGGAAAAAAACGCAGAAAAAAATGGATGGGGGCAGGAATTAAGAGGGAAGTGGATTGCACACACCTGGTTTTGCAGGAGATTGCGTTGGCTGGCTGCTGTGCTATCACATTACTGTGATCCAGCCCCTGTGTTTGTGAGAGAATTGAGGAGAGGGACCGGCAAAATCAGCATGCAAATAAAGGCACATTGTTAACTTAATCAGATGCAGGAGAAAAACTATGGAGAGGGAGGGAGAGAGGGAGAAAGGGATAGGATGGAGGGTAGGAAGGAAGGAGGGATGTAGAGGAGGTGGGGCACATAACTAAGAGTCCGGGCCCTGAGATGGCAGAGGGCAGAGGGGAAGGGATATGTGTATGGGGGTGAGGGGTGAGGGGCCGGGTGGGGGGATGGGGGGATGGGGGCTAGTTTCAGGGCATGAAGACGATGCAGCCTCTCCAGAGGTCCGTCAAGTGGCTCAGACAGGCAGTCTAGCGGTGATAGCAGAGCGCCGTCCGTGTTGTGAGCCCTGCTGTCACCGGCCCCCGACAAGAGATCACCGCTGTAGGACATGGGTGATTTAACACCTCGCGTTATCTAAAGGCTGAGGGGACAGGGAGGGGTGGTGGGGTGCGGCAGGCAGGCAGGCTAAGCATGGCAGGCGCCCCCATGCTGCTGGTGACGGTCTAGGCTAAGCTATACGTCACAGTGCCATCCTTCAATGCTTATTCACTAAAAATGCATCCTAGCCTCATCATGGAAGAAATGCAGTACATGTAGTATTTGTATTTGAAATTCTTTCACCAAAACATGAATGCCCTTTTATATGGCTGTAAGATCATTTTGATTTGTAAATCTGGAAATGTCTTTCAATGTGTTGAAATGGCACAATGTATCCTTAGAGTTCATAGCTGCTACAGTAGTCACCACTATAGGAATAAAAAAGAGAGGTTACGACCCATGATGCATTGATCATGCAGTGATGCCTCTTGAATAGAATATGTACAATCTGCAGCCATGGTAACATAAACAACATATTGGCATCATGGTGGAGGGGGTTAGCGATGACGAGGGTTCAGAAAACAGAGAATGTGAGTAATATCACTTATCACCGGCCACACGGCACTACACCGGGACAATTAGAGAAGAGGCCTTGTGCTGCTTCAAGAGCGAGGCATCTCCAGGGAGGGAAGCACTGAATGCACTATACAGAGAGGTTATTTTTCATTCAACATTATCGCCTTTATGCACACACACACACACACATGTGCACACACACAGGCACACACACAAATACACACGCAGGGAGAAGTTGTAGAAATGCAGACAGGTCAGAGAGAGAGAGGAGTGTGGAGAGACACTAGTAATCCTGGGCCAAACTGGCCCTTCAATACACACATGTCTTATTGACCTTAGTAGAATGAAACATAAAACAGTTTTTGTAAAAACCTCACCAAAAGGAAGCTGCTGTTCTGGGTTGGGTGTCTCATAGAGGAGAACAGGATAAGAGGATTTTGTAGTGGAGTTCAGAGAGAGGCCTGTTTTGAGGTTTGACCAACTTTGCCTTATTCCCCTAATCAGAGTCTTGTCTTAGTGAAGCGTTGGGATGTAGGCAAACAGTTCTGTCTGGCCCGCAAAATGATTACACTCGGTCTCTCTTCCCCTTCTTCCCCTCTCCCTCCCTTCCTCTCTCACTTATTCTCTGATCCTAAGAGAAGTAGCCCCACTGTTTCAGATAAAGTGAGATAAATACACATGTTCCCTGATGTCCCGAAGGCTTCCCGCCCTCCCTCCTGAGAGCACACCCTCCGAACGCACTTCCTCTGGCACAATTAGTCCGTAATAAATACACTTTACTCTTAATGCAGATAATGTGCCCTGCTCTCGGAATCTCCCTCTCTTCCTCTCTGTCTTTTTTCCCTTTCTTATTAAGCTACATTAAGACGGGATCTGACTTTGGGTCACACGAGAGGGAGAGAGAAAATGATGAATTATCTCAGGGCTACTCACAGCTGCAAACAATAGCGGCAAAGAAAATACAGATATTGTAACGTATGCAAAGAATCAAGAGCATTTTCAGTCACGTCTCACTTCCTGATTGCTTTGATAAGATTAGTTGCTTTCTTAAACAGGATGTGTGCTGCTTTTAAAAAACCGCTCTATGGACATACCGAGTACAGTTGCGTAACGGCCTGCCTTGACAGAGTGCCTGCAAGAATTGAAGGTTTCCTTCACACGACGTCTCTCCAGATTAGCTTGAGATAGTTTATCAAAGTGATGGAATAAAGGAGATTTAACATTGTCATATTAAAAAGACATGCAGTGGTTCAATATTTAAAAAGCCCATTTGCCTTGACAGAAGTGCTTTTTCATTCAAGAGCATATGGCTCCCCTACCTGTTTATAGTCTCCCCTTATCTTCTCACAGAGAAAAAGGGAGAGAAAAATGTATTTTTTCAAAGATATTGAAGAATCGTTCAATTAACGGAGGCATGATGTAAAATAATTACTTGACTTGCTTTCCATAATGAGTATCTCTAATTAGCCATACATTTGTTTTGTGAAAACTCCTAACTACAGTTGTGAGGAGATGGTAAGTACGTTGAAGTAGCACCCAACCCCCTCTCCTCCCTTCCCTTTACAAAGGCTGCATCACTTGGCTTCAAGGCACAATTCGCATCCCCATGTATGCATACAAGCGACGGCAAATAGTCAGGAGTGTAAGGGATCTTTTTTTAATTAGCTATGCGACAATTAAAGGATTCACAAACTAAATTGAACCTTGTCTCCGTCGCCTCCCAGTTTGATTTCAGCACCTGTCACAACAACAGCCCCTGTTCAGCCATTATGCAAAACTTCCTAAGAACAGAACCAGCATGAGGAGGAGAAAACAGCAATTATTTCTGATATTCACTTGTTTCAGGTGATATTGACATTTAGAGTTTATAAGGAGAAGAAGGAAAAAAAATGACCTGAGAGGGAAGAAAACGTGGCCCGGTTGAATTTGTCAACTGGCGCTAGGCAGATATGGCTTGATTTTGCCAACATTAAAGCCGTTCTAATGCCTGTGAGAGTGTGATGATGGGTGACTCACTCAGCACTACCAGTCTGCCCTTCTCATTTCCCACCGTAGAGTGAAAACAATCGCTGGGTTGATTGTACTGTTAGCATGTGCTCGCTGTTCTCTCTCCCTGTCTGCCTTTAAGAAACAGTGTCGGCGGTGCCTTACTAGCGATGTGTCATTGCATTCATTTTCCAGTAAGTAGTATTCAAATGCAGGCAGGCAGCCCAGGGGAATGATGTAAGCCATGATCGACCCTACACGGACAGCTACACTGTGGTCATTGTTCGGTGGCCTTTCTCTGCTGTAGAGTAACCATGCGTGATCAGCGATTCGACCGTGACTACTGTAGGACATGGCCCCGTTTTTTCCCGACAGAGGGTTGTGTCACAAGAGGGGGAGGGGTAGGAGGGGAAGAACTGCACACGACAGAATACGGACAATCATTTATATGTTGGAAATTCTTCCCCATGATCTAAAATCATGCACTTTTCATCACTTTTTGTGCGCTAGTTTGTCCTCTGTCGTCTATCTCATCCATCTCCCTTCTTATTGTGAAACACGGTCTGGTTAACTAATGTTCGAGACAATTAATCCCCCTCTCATCACAATGCATAAAATCTACTGGCAGGAGTCTTTCCACACCGCTGTGACTACTATTGCAAGATATACACATGAAAAAGGCACACACACACACACACACACACATCTGCTGGTCATCAAAATAATACCAGGAATGGTTAGCATAAAAGGAAGCTTTGAGCTTTTGGCCCGGCTCTGGATGGTGATGCGGCTGACCAGGACAATGAACTGTGGGAATTTGCTTGTCTCCCGTTGATCTTCCTCCTTGGCATCCCGAAAGCCTGTCAGACGCAGGGATAAAAAGACAGGCATTTTTCTTTCTCTCTTTTCTTTCTATTTTTTTCTTTCAGTGGGGGCCTCATACTGATCTGTGGAGATGAGCTGAAAGCCGAACTACCTGTTGACAAGTCCTCTTAAGAGACCTCAATGACATATTGTGTGGGACTACAGAGCAGAAAGGAAAGGCCCAGCTAGGTCGATTCATATTTGTCACCGTTGTATAGCGTTCAAGTTCTTGTATAGAATTTTTGTTTTGATGTATTGGTTTACTTCATTCATGCTATGTTATGAAGTTAGAATCTTGGTTCTTAACTCCTATGTTAGCGTAGTTGTTGTGTGGGGCCTAGGTATGACGTTGGAAGAAGCGGACTGGGTTTGTTCTACTTTATTTCACTTGTTGTGCTGGGAACCTTTCTGTTTTCGCCTCATTACAGCATGTAATAATCCAGTTCAGTCAAAGAGCAGGGAGAGGAAGAACAACAACTCGCGTTCTATTGGATTAATTAGAAGCGTTCCGAAGACCACCTGCACTAGACTAAACAAGCATGAGGGAAAATTCATATTAGCTTCAATTTACTGCCATGCTTAAAAAGATCCTAGCTATTTCTACTTGTGTTGGTATCTGCTTTCCTTCAATATTTTTTTAAATATGCTTTCCTCAGAGTATGTAACATATGGCAAACACACTCATTTTCCATCAGATTGTTTTTCCCCTCTAAATGCGTTAATGATTTGGTGCGAATATGACGGAATTTCGTTACTTTGTGAATAATGATTGATTTATTAAAAGCAATGGCCTTCATTATAACTTAATGAGGTATTTCATTGTAATTAGTACATGGATTCTTGTCAATACATGCCAAAATAACAAAGCAATGTCTTACTAATGGCTTTTCCATTTGTAATTTCTCCTTATAAACCAAGAACCCGCAGTTAAAACAACAAAGTGGTCACCCTATCTCAGTTTTTTTTTTTTTTAAGGCTGAGGGATGGGCCGGGAGAAATGTAACCGCTCTCAAGTTCATAGACAGAGCTATGGATGCAAGGACTGAACATCCATGATATCAAAATGATCGTTTACATCGTTTTTTTTTTGCATTATATTGTTTACTAACATTGGAGTAAAAAATGATGTACAACAGTTGAACTAAGCTCCTGAGTTATATTATTCAAAAATCAATGGGTGTATATTATTCATTTATAAGTCCAAAAATGGTTGTAGCAATTAAGGATTCTAGCTTTAAAATGTCTAAAAAGTTTTATTTGGCCTGCATACAGTTGACCCAGTTCATACATTTACCATCAATATCACATCAAGCAGTACTTCAAAACTGTCTTTTATCAAATCCAAAACCTTCACAGGAGCATGTTTAGCCTTACTCTACTTATGTGTTTTAGCCTTAGAATATGCAAATGTCTGTGGTATTCAGTGTATACATCATTTGTAATACTCAACCTGACCAAGTGCTTTCTAATTCCTTCAACTTTGCATGCACTTTATAGCATCAGAGCACATGTGCCCTCATATGTTTGTGATGATTGTTGCTTAGATAATGACACGTACTGAGTACAAATACATTCAGACAGAAATACACTTCCATTGTGTTAAAGATACCGGCCGTAATTAAGCTGTAGGTTGCAGAGCAATTTGCTCTGAAAAAAAAAGAAGAGAAATCTGGGTTTGTGCCGCTTTACTAAAAACGATGAATATTAACCACAAACTGTAAAGAGGAGCGCTACTGCACCTCTGTGAGAGAGTGCAAAAGGAAGTGTGGTGACTTTGCAGGCGTCATTTGAGCCTTATCGTTAATGAAAGAGCATTGTTGTAGACACCAGACAAACGTTAGATCTGTTTCAGGTTAGAGCAAGCGCAGACATTGCTACAGTGTGCTGTTTGGATGGCGGAGATGTCAAGGTCAAGCATACAGGTGTACAATTACTTGGGAGCTACTTGTAATGTAAACTATGACGGTAAGAAGTTACAACTGGTGACCTTGTGAGTTTATAATGCTAACCACACAGACTTGAATTGCATACTTGTGTACAAGAGAGGGCAACGTTGGATTACTGGTACTTGCTGTGGAACTACTGGTACTGCTTGCTCTATGTGTGTACATCAAAGATTTAGCTTTTTCAGAAACGGAATTCCATATCAATGAAATAAGACTGTCATGATTACACTGAACACTCATTGTGTTATTGTTCTAAGAGCATTGCTACCTGAATTGTTACTCATAGAGGGCACTTTGATATCGAATTATTGTCAAAAGCAATGCATGTGTGTGTGTGTGTGCTTGCGTGTGTGTTGATAGGATGGGGGTGTCACATAAGAAATGCCCTTTTTAATCAGGGAAAAAATATAAAATGACTTGGAAGCAAGGGAAGCATATTAATGCAGTTCATTTGCATACGTTCGTCAGCAAGGATACATTCAAAAAACAAACTGGATTTGTCAGTTCATTTCACATTATTCCATTGTCTATCTGCCTTTGTTATATGTTAAAGATAAAGCCGGAAATCAAATTGAAGAAAAGGGCAAGCTGCTATCTCTATAAATGAGCAACAGCTCATCAGTCTTGTTTGAATCATATATTTCTATGGCAAAAGGCAACGTGCATGCAGGGCACTTTCAAAAAGGGTTTGCAAAGGATTATGGGTGGCACATTTAAGAGTCACTTCATTTTGTCTGGCAATGGACAATCCTTCCTAAGAGATCAGGATGACAAAGTTGTCCAGGAACTGGTTTTATCTACCTATGTATTCTCCCAACATTGTATTTTGAAAATATACTCATATCAATGTAATATTATTACAGTATTACAAAGACATTTTCTGAATGGTATTTGCAATAGTGCGGGATAGTATATTCGTGTCTCAGTTACGTGATAAGAAGCTCATACAGTCGTGCGTGACCTCGTCAATGTAAGTAGGCTCTGCATACATGAGGCATGCCCAGTCATCACATAGTCTACATAATATATCCATTCAATCCTTAAAGGGTTCATTTGATGGCCTTCACCTTTTATACTAGACAATGATTGCAGTCAAGTTCTAGAGAAGAAGAAAGTGTTCATGAGCAGCCCACAGACCTTATTCATATTTTAGAGATAAGAGTCAACAACAACCAACAGTATTGGAAGAACGGTTGGCTAAAGAACAGCCAGGCCTTATAAGTCTTCCAGATTGCGTCAGCAATGTGCTTCACTCCCACGTCCTCTGTATCGTGTGTGTACTGTACATGTGTAACGGTTTGATTCAAAGCTCTGTTTTTTGTTGATGTTGTTCTGTCTAGCCTTGTCAGTTGGTGGGTGTCTGGGTTAGCACTAGTTATGAAGCAGAGAGAGATAGCTATAAGCTAGAGAGAGAGAGAGATCTGAAGAGCGAGAGCGAGTTGTCCTTGAGCCCTGTGAAGTGTGCGTGTGTGTGTGTGAGTGTGAGTGTGTGTGCAGGTGCGTGTGTCTATGTGTGTTTAGGTTGGGGGTGTCCCTGACTTCACAGAAGTCTGGACATAAACTGGTCTCACTCCACTAAATGTGAACTTGTGTTATTCTAGTGCTTAGTCCCTGAAAGGACATCTTTTTATGATTATAATCATGTGTTATAGCACGCTGCCACTGTTACTAGGCAGCATACTAATCAGCTTAATGAGATATTATACAGTATTTTGTTGACCAAGGCAGAACTCACTTTATTGTGTCGGAAGCTTGACCCCGCCAGTTACAAGGGAGGAACACGCCATTATCCTTCTTAAGAGAGGGGAGGGCATCACAAACAACCGGCAAGCAAGGAGACAAAAACAGACTCTGCTTGTGTATTCCCTTCAGCTTGACGGTGTATGCTCTGGGCCGTTGAAACCATTCTTAATGGCTGGGAGGCCTCTGATACATTGGGAACCCATTCAATAACACCAACTGTTGTTTTCCTCCTTATTGGAAGCCATGAGAGGAGGGGAAGAGAAGGCAAGAGCAAAGTGATTCACATCAAATGTAATGTGCCTCTTTAATGGAGAATTACGCCTAGACAAGTGTCGCAGTAGGGAGATAAGAGCGTGTGTTTACTGAAGTAACCCCTTGGTTTTAAGTGCTATTGTTAATATCATAATTGTAGCATTGCGGCAGCTTCATGACAATGGCATTGCTCCGTTTCATTAAGGCGTGTAATTGGAGGAATTCTGATAGGATGGGCCCAAGTAGCATAATTATGCAGCGCCCGCCGTGTTTACTGTGTAATTATTGCATCCAAAACTGTGTTACAGTTTGAGAAAGTTCTGAGAGTTACAGTCTTCCAACCACAAGTGTGAGAACATAAGCTGTACTGAAAATCAAAAGAAGAAAATTACATTTCAATGGGCGGCAGGTAGCCTAGCGGTTAAGAGGTTCCCCGAGCCGACTAGGTGAAAATCTGTTTTTGTGCCCTTGAGCAAGACACTTCACCCTAATTCCTTCTGTAAGACGCTCTGCTAAATTACATCTCTATTTCCATTCATCATTCACTGACTATTTACTCTAATACGTCTCCTTCTCTTCCGGTGTTCATATTTTTGGATGAGCAATAGCTCTTTTTTAATGCATTGGTTATCAGGTTGATTGACTGTGGTTGACCATTGTGATATCCTTCTCTCTTACAGGATGGAGGACTCTAGTTTGTGCCTTGGTGTGTCTTCAGCAGTATCGGACGCTGACAGAGACCATCTGAGCAACGCAGTGCTAAATGGCCGATATCCCATCAGTCAGAAGCTCCACCAGCTGACGGCCCAGCTGGGCCACGCCTTTCCTGACCTACAGAGCCGACAGCAGATCCCTGAGGAGAAAGCTGCCACCCCATTGGACGAGAAGAGCCACGTTGCCCTGGCCAGTCAACCAATCAGCAGTCAGATGGCACTGCTCGCCAACCAGCTCAACCGGGACATAGATGCAAGTGCCCTGGCCAACCTAAATGGGCGTGTGGACCTCCAGCAGTTTCTCAATGGGCAGAACCTGGGCATCATGTCCCAGATGAACGACATTGAAGATGATGCTCGCAAGAACAGGAAGTACCCGTGTCCGTTGTGCGGCAAGCGATTCCGCTTTAACAGCATCTTGTCACTGCACATGCGCACACATACAGGTGAGAAGCCTTTCAAGTGCCCCTACTGCGACCATCGAGCAGCACAGAAGGGCAACCTCAAAATCCACCTACGCACCCACAAGCTGGGAAACCTTGGTAAGGAACGCGGCCGCGTCCGTGAGGAGAACCGTCTTCTACATGAGCTAGAGGAGAGAGCCATCCTGAGGGACAAGCAGATCAGGAGCAGCAGCCTCCTTCAGCCAGCCCAGCCCCTGCAGCACCAGCCACACGTTGGCCCTCAGACCCAGCAGCAGCAGCAACAGCCTGGCTCTGCCTGTGGCCTCCTCACCCCCACCAGCCTGGGCACTCCAGACTCCCTCTCCCAGCCGTCGTCCTCCCCCAAGCCGGCCGGCGCCCAAGATGACCATGCCCTGAACCCACCCACTGGATTCCGCTGCACCTTCTGCAAGGGCAAGTTTAAGAAGCGTGAGGAGCTGGATCGTCACATCCGCATCCTGCACAAGCCCTACAAGTGCACCTTGTGTGAGTTTGCTGCCTCGCAGGAGGAGGACCTGATCAGCCATGTGGAAAAAGCCCATATCACGGCCGAGTCAGCTGCGGGACAGGGTGCAGCTGGCGGCGCTGAGAAGCCTGCCAACGAGTTCCGATGTGAGGTGTGTGGCCAGGTCTTTAGCCAAGCCTGGTTCCTCAAAGGCCACATGCGCAAGCACAAGGACTCATTTGAACACGTCTGCCAGATCTGTGGTCGTCGCTTCAAGGAGCCCTGGTTTCTCAAGAACCACATGAAGGTCCATCTCAATAAGCTGGCCATCAAGAGCAAGCCCCCAGCAGAGGACATAAACGCTGTCAACACCATGAACAGCATGGCCCAGGAGGCCCATGCTAACCTCTACTCACGCTACATCTCATGCCTGCAGGGCGGCTTCCTATCCCCAGACAAACAGGCTCTGAGCGAGCAACACCAGATGCTGGCCAAAGCCGGCATTGCCATGAAGGAGAAGGAGATGCTGGGTAAGCTGCTGGGCCCAATGGCAGGGATGGGCCATGGCCTTGGCGAGGGGGAGAAGCGCTCTCTCTTGGGCTGCCTGAATCTGGTGCCCCCCCTGAAGTCCAGTTGCATGGAACGCCTCCAGGCGGCTGCCAAAGTTGCAGAGATGGACCCACTGAATAGCTATCAGGCCTGGCAGATCATGGCACGAGGCATGGCCATGGACCGCGCCTTTATGCCCAAGGAGCAGCACCATGAGCAGCACCATGAGCAGCACCATGAGGAGAAGACCAATGCTGCCGGCATGGCCTTCACTAAAGAGAAGCATGACTACCCTATGATGGGCTCCAACGATGGCTCCAAGCAGAAGCAGCACAGCGAAGCTCTGCATGGCTCGAAGGCCGGCAGTGGAGCCATGATGCCCCTGAAAGACGACGGAGTGGGCTTCGACAGCCACCGTGACTTCATGCCCCATCATGGCGGCCATGGCCTGGGCCTGGGCCACGGCCTTGAGTACAACCACCTGACTAGCCTAAAAGAGAAACCCACAGAGTGTCCTGACTGTGGCCGCGTCTTCAGGACCTATCACCAGATGGTGGTCCACTCACGGGTGCACAACAAGGAGCGGCGGCCCATAGAAGAAGCCATCCAGCAGCAGAACAACACCACAGGACTGGATGAGCGGCGTGGCTCAGCCAGTGACCCAGAGTCCCAGTCCATCAGCAGGTCCACCACCCCTGGATCCTCCAACGTGACGGAGGAAAGCGGAGCCGGAGGAGGCCACTCCCAGACCGGCAGCGTCCAAGACGACAGCCCACACCCTTCCTCCCCATCCTCAGGTAAGACTAAGTCATTACTATAACCTGAATAATGATCAATCCCATAGTCACATTATCCTTACTATCAGGACTTCTTCCAATGTATTCTTGATTATTTATATCCGGAGGAAACGTAAGGGGGAGACCATTGTGTCCAAAGAGGATAAGTCCTTACACAAAGATGAGTTTGTTGATGGCTCGCACAAGATCTCTGACAGACGCCATTTGCTTTGACATCCCTTCTACACAACACTGGACCCTGAGGAGTCCACTTAGACTGGAGAGAGAGAGGGGGTCTGATCAAAACTGCCTGTTCAAAAGCAGAAAAAAAGCCTACCACAAATCCTAGCTGCACATTCCGTGCATAACTGGGATACTTAACGCCCATGTTCAAATACGCATCAAACACCCTCACAGAGCCTGCTTCTATAGGACACTTTCTGCACACTGTTTTACTGGAGAGGGGAGGCCTATCTAAACACACACACACACATGAACACACAGACACACTTTGAGTCACACACTCGCGCAAAACAATCGTATGAAGATGCTCAACTCCCATGACGGAGCTTTGACTTGTGTCGTTCACACTGGCACATAGAACACAGACACAGTGTGGTGAAGAACATGCTCTATACAGACTAGCATGTGTCCCCGTGTAACATCAGTCAAGACTACAAGCATGGGCCAGACATATTATGAGTGATTAAAACAGCTCCTTAAACATGGGAGGGAAAGCGATTCCACCATAGCCAAATAAGAAAAAGCTGATGAAGTGTATGTTTAGCAGGATTAAGAGAGGCTGTTCCTAATGATTAGAGAAGTTTTAAAGGTAACTTTCTCATTCCTCCGGGCGGAACACCACAGCTAAGCAGCGCGCCCGTTAATTAGGCCATGACTATGTGATAATCAGTTGGTTTAAGCTAAACAAGACACTAATTAAAGATATACATATAAAGCAGGTCAACATTTTTTTTTACTTCATTTGCGGAGTGAAATGTGCTTTTAAGCCGTTTGAAAAAAGTGGCTTATGCTTAAGGCTCGAAGTAACTTAATTCCAACAGTACAGACAAAATTGTTTATTTATTCACAGTAGCAGAGAGTCCTTATCATCCTAATGTAGTGTGATGGGTTTGAACATGGAATGGGCTATGTTTATTTTAATCTAAGAAATAATAACAGACAACCCCCCTCCCACCCCAATTAGGAATTAATGAAAACGAGAGTGAGATAAAAACATATTTTCTTTATAGAGACTATTAAACATAGCACTTTTCAGCGGGGGGGGGGGTGGGGGGGGGTATGTTGCGGAAGTAATTATCTTCTGAATTTTAATGCAGGAAGTTTCATTTCTTTTTCTTCTGGTTCTCAAGTAAATCAGAAAAATGTAGCTCATGGCATTTAGTTTACTTTATAAGTATTTACATATGTGTGGTATGAAGAACTTCCCCATCATCAAAAACTAGAAAAATCTCTGAAAAGATCATGTTCTTACAAATATTTCCAATTGAAATTATATTTACAATAAAACCTACATCAACTGGAATATTTTGGGTATTCATGTTACAAAAAACGAAGTTGAATATCACACGCACGAACACTCTCTCTCTCTCTCTCTCTCTCTCTCTCTCTCTCTCTCTCTCTCTCTCTCTCTCTCTCTCTCTCTCTCTCTCTCTCTCTCTCTCTCTCTCTCTCTCTCGCTCTCTTCAACTCTCTCTCTTCAACTCTCTCTATCTCACTCTCTCTCTCTGTAGTCCTACCTCATCTATCAGTGCTCTCATGCCCTGCCTCCTCCTCTGTCCCTCTCTGAGTGCTGTGATGGAGTGTGATAGCCAGCTTAAACCCCTGTGTTTCTCCACCGTACAGGGGGATGCGGGTGTTGTGCCAGCTCCCTCCTGCTGGCTCTAACGGGCCTTAAGGTTGACCTTGAGGGCCCCCACCTGCTTTCTTTTTTTTTTTTTTGGGGGGTTCTCTGTGCGTGTGGGGCTGACATTGTTACAGGTACAGCCTGGTTCTCTCTCACAGTCTCTCCATTCAGACACAGTTCACCGGCTTTGTGTTGTGAGACTCAGGAAGCTGTGTAAACCCCACTCCACCACAACAACAGGGTCAAAGGGGAAAGAAACACTAAAGATGCACGACTGTAAAAAAAAAAGAATGAAAGGGTTTTGTTTTGTTGTAGTCTGTATTTCATTAGTGACAGCACGAAGCCCTACAAGTTTGTCTTCCTTCATGACATTGAGTATGATTCATATTTGGAGCTTTGGGACACCTAATTTAGAAACTGAGGTGTGTGAGAAAATGTGTCTGCAGCTAATGTGGAGGAAGGTGTCATTTGTGTGTGAGTGTGAGTGTCTGTGTGTGTGTTTGTTTGTATATGAGTGTGTTTCTGCTTATGTGTGTGTGTGTGTGTTGCCTGAATGTGTCACTGTTTTTAAATTAACAGGATGTGGCTGACTATACCTCTCTGTTTGGTCTTAATATTTCACTCTTGCAATTTTGCTTGTTGAGAATTGTTTGTATTTTATTGTAAGGCTGTGTGTGTGTGTGTGTGTCTTGAAAACATTGCTAACCATCACCATACCGCCAACCTCGTAACCACCTTCCCACTGCAATTTTGAGTTAAACTTGAATTACAGTGATCAACAATAACATCTCAACTGTGAGAGAAGGTCGAGACGATCTCTTTTGTCTTTGACACTGCGCTCGTTTAGACTTGCTGAAAAAGATGTCCGCCTCAGAAATGTCCTTCAGAGACCTTCCTTCTTTCACCCACAGTAGTAAAACCTTAAATGCTTTGTATTTCATAGAAACGTCAGAACCTTTCGCCTCTTTTTCATTCGTACAGTATTGCATTTCTTTCATTTGTGTTATTGGGCTAACAGATTGGTTTGACTGCGGAAGGAATCTATTATTTCCGATTTTCAGAGGTCTCCAGTCTGAATTGGGCTTGATAAACAAGAGGGTTCCTCCTTGATGGCGTCTCTCTCTGAAAGGTCTTAAACAGAGGCTTACCCTGAATGGCGGAACAGAACCCATTGAAACCTGCTGTAATACTTCGTCAAGCAGAGCTGCCAGTGTGTTGTAGGATGGGGGGTATTTATGTTCACATCTATTGTAGATTCTAAAATGTAAAAAAAAAAGAGAGATGGAGAGATTAGGACGAACTAAAGGCAAGTTTAAAGTTGTTTCTGGTTGGGCCTCTCACAGACTATGAGGATTCCGTTGGTTGCTAGTAAGCGTAAGTAAGCAATTCACTGTTGAAGGCGCTGCATGGTCAATCCGACGTCTGCATTGGCCGTGCAGCATTTAGGGTGATACGGCCTCTGCATTCACACTTCTTGCGCTTTGTGGAGCAGAGCTGTTGTGAAGGAAGTTGTCAAGGAAGTGAGTTTGTGTTTATACAGGACCTACCGCCCCCACCTACCATCAACCAATCATGCCAATGCGGAGCTATACGAACCCCCCCGCATTGTTACCAAATTTTGGGAGGCGCACAGCGATGCGGCACGGAGCTCAATTTGGCCTCTGTGTGCCTCAGGAGGCTCCGCAATTGCGCCACACCCTCCATACGGAGTCTCTGACCACATTTTCAGATTGAGAATAAATTAGCTACTAGTCCACTGCTGTTGTATACGAAGCATGCGACAAATACAATTTTACTTGGGCTGTATGGAGAAATAAAGAGAGCAGAGACAGAAAGAAACAGAGCGAAGCAGAGAGTCAGAGAGAGACCGAGAAAAGAAGAGGAGAGAGTGAGGCAGAGAGAGAGAGAGAGCGAGGCAGAGAGTCAGAGAGAGACCGAGAAAAGAAGAGGAGAGAGTGAGGCAGAGAGAGAGAGAGAGGCAGAGAGTCAGAGAGAGACCGAGAAAAGAAGAGGAGAGAGTGAGGCAGAGAGAGAGAGAGAGCGAGGCAGAGAGTCAGAGAGAGACCGAGAAAAGAAGAGGAGAGAGTGAGGCAGAGAGAGAGAGAGCGAGGCAGAGAGACAGAGAGAGACAGAGAAAAGAAGAGGAGAGAGCGAGGCAGAGAGACAGAGAGAGACCGAGAAAAGAAGAGAAGAGAGTGAGGCAGAGAGAGAGAGCGAGGCAGAGAGTCAGAGAGAGACAGAGAAAAGAAGAGGAGAGAGTGAGGCAGAGAGAGAGAGAGAGCGAGGCAGAGAGTCAGAGAGAGACAGAGAAAAGAAGAGGAGAGAATGAGGCAGAGAGAGAGAGAGCGAGGCAGAGTGACAGAGAGAGACCGAGAAAAGAAGAGGAGAGAGTGAGGCAGAGAGAGAGAGCGAGGCAGAGAGTCAGAGAGAGACAGAGAAAAGAAGAGGAGAGAGTGAGGCAGAGAGAGAGAGAGAGCGATGCAGAGAGTCAGAGAGAGACAGAGAAAAGAAGAGGAGAGAATGAGGCAGAGAGAGAGAGAGCGAGGCAGAGTGACAGAGAGAAACCGAGAAAAGAAGAGGAGAGAGTGAGGCAGAGAGAGAGAGCGAGGCAGAGTGACAGAGAGAGACCGAGAAAAGAAGAGGAGAGAGTGAGGCAGAGAGAGAGAGCGAGGCAGAGAGTCAGAGAGAGACCGAGAAAAGAAGAGGAGAGAGTGAGGCAGAGAGAGAGAGAGAGAGCGAGGCAGAGAGACAGAGAGAGACCGAGAAAAGAAGAGGAGAGAGTGAGGCAGAGAGAGAGAGAGAGCGAGGCAGAGAATCAGAGAGAGACAGAGAAAAGAAGAGGAGAGAGTGAGGCAGAGAGAGAGAGAGAGGCAGAGAGTCAGAGAGAGACAGAGAAAAGAAGAGGAGAGAATGAGGCAGAGAGAGAGAGAGAGAGGCAGAGTGACAGAGAGAGACCGAGAAAAGAAGAGGAGAGAGTGAGGCAGAGAGAGAGAGCGAGGCAGAGTGACAGAGAGAGACCGAGAAAAGAAGAGGAGAGAGTGAGGCAGAGAGAGAGAGAGCGAGGCAGAGAGTCAGAGAGAGACCGAGAAAAGAAGAGAGAGAGAGTGAGGCAGAGAGAGAGAGCGAGGCAGAGAGTCAGAGAGAGAGATAGGAAGAGCAAAGGGAAGGATGGCAACCAGTTGATGCAAACTACTTGCTGCTGAGAAAGAAACGTACAGTATGATCATGCAGCTACTCAGAACCTGGTCTCATCAGAGGGGCTTTTCTCAAGGCCTCGAGCAGGAGCACCTCCACTCCACCCCTCACTCCCACCTCTCCGCTCCGGCTACAAACCTACTGCTCCTTTTCACTGGAGAATCCCCCATGTCTAAATATTTTTAAGAGGAACAGCATTTTAACATGGCAAGGATTAGTCGTATATCCCCAGGTCTTTACAGCTCTCAAACATGGAGGCAAAACGCTTGCTCCATACAAATTGGAATTGGATTTGCCGACTGACGCCTTAGGTTATAAAGCATGGATATTCATCTAATTACGTAATTACAATGGGGGGGTAATTACACATGCAGACTTACTGTTACATTGTAATTGCTGTGTAATTAAAGCAAAAAAAACTAGAACTGTTCATGCCCAAATTGATAGAAAAGCTTGGTGAGTGTCAAAACGGTAGCTATCTGAAACAGCTCTACATCTGTCTGCGTTTGTCTCTGTGGAAACCAACTCCGATATAAGATTGCTATTCAATCCCACCTTAACTGTCATACTAAGACTTACATTCTATCCATCTCTCATCATCTTTCTAGCCTAAGAGGCAAGACTGCGGCCTCTGTTCAGATATGAAGTGGCAACCAAGAATGTGACCAAAAATAGATATAGAAGTGAAAGGAGAAACAACTAAGGGCATTTGTGTCATACAGTAGATGGCATTGAAAGTGTGATTTAAAAGCCCAGTGGTTTGAAGGCTAGGTAGAGCTGGCCTGTGAAACCCCACCCCAGTGTTAGATGGATGAGAGCCGTCGGTCTGGTTGGCTTCTTCAAAGGCTGGAGCTAGTATGGCGAAGTAAACAGGTATCTGTGGGATCATAGAGAGTCTCCTACAGTACATTCTTTCTCACAAAGATACCGTTCCTCTCTCCCAGTCAAGCCAAACCTTTGAAATGGGAACAGTGTTCTGTGTGTTTGTGTGTGTGTTTTTTTTCATAGCTAATTACGGGGGATATTTGGATGAATTATGTCAATGCCTTCTCTCTCTTCCTATCTCCATCTTTCTCCATCTTTCTCTCTCACCCTCTTTCTCTCTGTCTATCTCTCTCACCCTCTCCCTCTCTCTCTCTCTCTTTCCCTCTCTCTCTCACCCTCTCTCCCTCTCTCTCTCTCTCTCTCTCTCCCCTCCCTCTCTCTCTCTCCCTCTCTCCCTCTCTCTCTCTCCTTCTCGCTCTCCCTCTTCACTTATTTCTTTCTCTTTGTAATTGACATCCGTTTTTTTTTTTTCTGGATTTTTCTTTCTTGATCTGAGAACTTGCCTGCTTCAAACCTATGGTAGAGCCGCTCTTTTGAAGACTAGCGCCTCAAACTGGAATGTCATATCTGTATTTTTTTATGTGTCACAAAACTCAAATAGATGTCATTGTATGCGAGGCAAATTCATTACAGAGCTGTATTTCAGTACAGTAGGTCAGGGTTCTGGTGTCTTTAAGTGACAAAAGTTCTATTCACTAATTGTCAGTGTGCTCTACTGATTAACATGCCATGGATAAATGTAGACTTAGTATTTTTGTACATGCTTGCACAATATAAAAGGGCAATTTATTTCTCTCATTCGATTTCTCTCCCTTTTTCATACTCACTGTCTCCATCTCTCTCTCTCTATCTCTCTCGCTCTCTCTCGCTCTCTCTTAGACTCAATTTGTAAATATTACCCATGGTGGAAATAAGCTCAGCATTTTTAGATATTTAAAAATTCCAATTGTATTCCAAAGTGTATTTGAAAGAGCAGCAGTCAGTGTCGTTTTCTCTTGCTCACCGTATTCCTGGGTGGTTATCACCGGGCAGTCCTTATGAAACATTTATCAGGGTGTTTTATGTCTTAATGATCACGTTAGGATTCCCCACTTGGTTATGGAGCTGGAGAAAAGAGATGCGCTGTTGAGAGAGAGAGAGAGAGAGAGAGAGAGAGAGAGAGAGAGAGAGAGAGAGAGAGAGAGAGAGAGAGAGAGAGAGAGAGAGAGAGAGAGAGAGGAGAGAGGAGAGAGGGAGAGAGAGAGAGAGAGAGAGAGAGAGAGAGAGAGAGAGAGAGAGAGAGAGAGAGAGGGAGAGAGGGAGAGAGAGAGATAGTATACTCCCTGCATTATACCAACCACTCTTTCATTCCACATCTTTGCCAAAACATTGCTTGCCTTTCTCCTGAACAAGCCTCCTTGGCACGTCACACATTTTCTTCCTCGTTCTCCCCATTTCTGTTTTATGTTTTTATAATTAAAACATAATATTTATCTTTCCATAACAGAAGGCTGCCTTACTGTGGTAGGTAGACTCTTTGAATATTAATATTCTACATGCTATCTCCTCCAGTGTCTGAGGAAGTGTCATTGGTAAAATAGTGAAAGTGAAGGTGACTCGCCCTCTGTTCTGTCAGAGAGCTGGGAACCAGAGCCGGGCTGCAAAGTTTAGCTGATTGAACATGGAAGAGATTGTGAAGAGGTTTGACTAAATGAACACGAGGGACACGTTGTGGGAATGCTGTATTTACCTAGCCACAGTCCAGATGCACAGAGTACTCTGACAAAATAACCCTTTATCCAAAAGTTGAAACTTAAACTGAAACTTTGAATGCATAAAAGCCTTCATGTAGGAGTTTTTTTGTTGTTGTCTCTGACAGGGATAGTTAAATGAGAGGAACGTAGGGTTTCTTGTTTCACTGGTGACAGCTGTCTGACTCCGTCAATTCTGAATTCCTCCTAAATGAGTCTGGGCTCAGACAAAGAATGCAAATGGATGGCAGGGTGGGTGGCTGGGTGAGAGAGCTTTGTTTGAACAAGTTAACTTGGGCATGATTGGGGTTCCTCCTGTGTGAAAGAGCAAGTGAATACATTGACCTTTGTCTCATTAAAAATGTAGGACCAGCCATATGATACCATGACAGAGGAATCTCTCTCTTTCTACCCCTCTTTCTTTCTCTCCACACACATACACGCACGCACGCACGCACGCACGCACGCACGCACACACACACACACACACACACACACACACACACACACACACACACACACACACACACACACACACACACACACACACACACACACACACACACACACACACACACACACACACAAAAACAGGGTTATGGGTGATGTCATATTTGTTTTGTTCGACTTGGATATCACCACTGGCCATGGCATGGGGTCACTCATTACAGAGAGATGAGTATTTGTCCTTTCTCTCCCAGTCCTAACCCCAGTGACAGGTCACATAACAGCTCTTTGTGTCAACATCGGGGTGCTGACATGAGCCAGATAATGGCATGAACATGTTGCCTCTTTTTTTACCAAAAGTTATCTCCTAATCAGAAAGAGGAAAACAAAGAGGTAAACAAATGAAAAATGAAGTCTAAGGATTGAGATCTTAATTTTTCTTTTTGCCTGCACATTCCAATTGTTCTTAAAATATTTGGCAATGTCAATTAGTAAGTGAGCAGAGCTAGCTGATGAACACAATTTTCCACTAGACTGAGCACCCTATTGTTGTGGAGTGAACAGCAGATTTCTGAGGTCATTATCATTCCCGTTAGCCTGGCCCAGCTGCTCCTCTCGGCTCCAGCCAAACTCTACACCACGACTCAGGGTAGCACGCAGCAACAGGGGGCCGCCAGGGAGGAGGGGGCTGGCAGGCTGGAGAGAGAGAGAGAGAGAGATAGAAAGAGAGAGACAGAGAGAGAGAGATGGAGGGCAAGAGAGAGGAGGGGAGAAATGAGGGACAGAAATAGAGGGAAGGAGTGAGGGGCATGATAGGAAAAGGACATGAGAGAAAGGGAGAAATACTCTTTGCGTTCTAGGATAATCAAATATTTTATCTGGACTTACAGCTGAACTCAGAGGCTTGGAAAACAGAAACTAAGACCTATCTAAGACATGTGAGAAAGCTGTCTCTACACTAACATCCTGCTCTGCTTCATAGGCCCTTAGATAAAAATAAGTCTCCCACCGTGTCTCTCTGCGCACTGTCAATTCCATGGTGGTGTGTTGAGGATATGTTTGAGCTGGTGTTCAGGTTGGAGCTGGAGAGAGACAGACGTAGGGATGTTCTATAGAGCAGTATCCACTGAGCCCTGGTTTCCGACCCAAACCCTGCTCAGACTCAGCTCCTCTGTCCTGGATCGGGAGCTCAGAAGTGCTTAGACACTAGCAGTGCTCATGCCTCTACCCCAGCAGGCTCCACTCTCTCTCTCTGACTCTCTCTGTCTCTATCCCTCTCTTTCTCTCTCTCTCTCCCTCTCTCTCTCCTCCTCTCAGCCTGTTAGTGTGTTGTAGAGTGAACCTGGTTTCCCTGGCTGAGTACGGATCCATGTTTGCAGGAGATTTGAGCGTTGAGCAGGGAGCTTGTGCTATGTGTGCATATATCACCCAGGCTCAGAACAGCCAGGCCGTTTAAGAGAGAGAGGATGACAGTAAAGCTGCTAAGGGGACAAGGACTCACAGATGACAAGGCAAGGGGAGGGAGGAGAGGGGGATAAGGGGAAGGAGAGGGCGCCACAGCGTGCACTGTTACATGACTCAGACATCCACTCTGCCACCTCCCCCTATAAGAGACATTATCTCTGATAGGTCACCGCTTCCTTTGAACGCACAGTGAGGTTTAAGAGGCCAGCTGTAGTAGTATCAAAGATAGGTCTAGGTCAGGGACAAGTATAGGGGGCTCCGCCACTCAGGAGAAGTGTCATTTGACAAGTACAACTATCTTAGACAAAGTGTCACATGAGTAACTGACACTAGTGAGTATTGACTTTGACTTTGACTTTGATTGCACAAGGACATACAGCATGGTTCCCCAACTGGCAGCTCGCGGGTGGTTTTATTTGGTCCCCCAAGTTTTCTGAGCAAAAGATATACAGTGCCAGTCAGAGTTTGGACCCACCCACTCTTTCCAGGTTTTTTTTCTAAATTTTTACACATTTTTATATTGTAGAATAATAGTGAAGACATCAAAACTATGAAATAACACATATAGAATCATGTAGTAACCAAAAAAGTGTTATCCTTTACCTTGATGACAGCTTTGCCCACTCTTGGCATTCTCTCAACCAGCTTCATGAGGTAGTCACCTGGAATGCATTTCAATTAACAGTTGTGCTTTGTTAAAAGTTAATTTGTGGAATTTCTTTCCTTAATGCGTTTGAGCCAATCAGTTCTGTTGTGACATGGTAGGGGTGGTATTCAGAAGATAGCCCTATTTGGTAAAACACCAAGTCCATATTATGGCAAGAACAGCTCAAATAAGCAAAGAGAAAAGACAGTCCATCATTACTTTAAGACATTAAGGTTTTGAAGAACTTTGAAAGTTCAAGTGCAGTCGCAAAAACCGCTGAGCGTTATGATGAAACTGGCTCTCATGAGGACCGCCACAGGAAAGGAAGACTCAGAGTTACCCCTGCTGCAGAGGATAAGTTCCTTAGAGTTACCCGCCTCAGAAATTGCAGCCCAATTATATGCTTCACAGAGTTCAAGTAACAGACACATCTCAACATCCACTGTACAGAGGAGACTGCATGAATAAAACCTTAATGGTGGAATTGCTGCAAAGAAACCACTACTAAAGGACACCAATAAGAAGAAGACACTTGGACCAAGAAACACGAGAAATCAACATTAGACCAGTGGAAGTCTGTCCTTTGGTCTGATGAGTCCAAATGTGAGACTTTTGGTTCCAACGGCCGTGTCTTTGTGAGATGCAGAGTAGGTGAACGGATGATCTCCGCATGTGTGGTTCCCACCGTGAAGCATGAAGGAAAGGTGTGATGGTGTGGGGGTGCTTTGCTGGTGACACTGTCTGTGATTTATTTAGAATTCAAGGCACACTTAACCAGCCTGGCTACCACAGCATTCTTCAGCGATACGCCATCCCATCTGGTTTGCACTTAGTGGGACTATCATTTGTTTTTTCAACAGGACAATGACCGAACACACCTCCAGGCTGTGTGAGAGATATTTGACCAAGAAGGAGAGAGAAGGAGTGATGCATGAGATGACCTGGCCTCCACAATCACCCGATCTCAACCCAATTGAGATGGTTTCGGATAAGTTGGACTGCGGAGTGAAGGAAAATTTGCCAGCAAGTGCTCAGCATATGTAGGAACAAAGAGTGTGCAAAGCTGTCGTAAAGGCAAAGGGTGGCTACTTTGAAGAATCTAAAATCTAAAATATATATTGGATTTGTCTAACACTTTTTTGGTTACAACATAGTTTTGATGTCTTGACTATTATTCTGCAATGTAGAAAATAGTAAATAAAATAAGAAAATAACCCATTGAATGAGTAGGTGTGTCCAGACTTTTGACTGGTACTGTATATACAGTGGGGAAAAAAAGTATTTAGTCAGCCACCAATTGTGCAAGTTCTCTCACTTAAAAAGATCAGAGAGGCCTGTAATTTTCATCATAGGTACACTTCAACTATGACAGACAAAATGAGGAAAAGAAATCCAGAAAATCACATTGTAGGATTTTTTATGAATTTATTTGCAAATTATGGTGGAAAATAAGTATTTGGTCAATAAAAAAAGTTTATCTCAATACTTTGTTATATACCCTTTGTTGGCAATGACAGAGGTCAAAAGTTTTCTGTAAGTCTTCACAAGGTTTTCACACACTGTTGCTGGTATTTTGGCCCATTCCTCCATGCAGATCTCCTCTAGAGCAGTGATGTTTTGGGGCTGTTGCTGGGCAACATGGACTTTCAAAGACTTTCTATGGGGTTGAGATCTGGAGACTGGCTAGGCCACTCCAGGACCTTGAAATGCTTCTTACGAAGCCACTCCTTCGTTGCCCGGGCGGTGTGTTTGGGATCATTGTCATGCTGAAAGACCCAGCCACGTTTCATCTTCAATGCCCTTGCTGATGGAAGGAGGTTTTCACTCAAAATCTCACGATACATGGCCCCATTCATTCTTTCCTTTACACGGATCAGTCGTCCTGGTCCCTTTGCAGAAAAACAGCCCCAAAGCATGATGTTTCCACCCCCATGCTTCACAGTAGGTATGGTGTTCTTTGGATGCAACTCAGCATTCTTTGTCCTCCAAACCACTGACGAGTTGAGTTTTTACCAAAAAGTTATATTTTGGTTTCATCTGACATTCTCCCAATCCTCATCTGGATCATCCAAATGCTCTCTAGCAAACTTTAGACGGGCCTGAACATGTACTGGCTTAAGCAGGGGGACACGTCTGGCACTGCAGGATTTGAGTCCCTGGCGGCGTAGTGTGTTACTGATGGTAGGCTTTGTTACTTTGATCCCAGCTCTCTGCAGGTCATTCACTAGGTCCCCCCGTGTGGTTCTGGGATTTTTGCTCACCGTTCTTGTGATCATTTTGACCCCACGGGGTGAGATCTTGCGTGGAGCCCCAGATCGAGGAAGATTATCAGTGGTCTTGTATGTCTTCCATTTCCTAATAATTGCTCCCACAGTTGATTTCTTCAAACCAAGCTGCTTACCTATTGCAGATTCAGTCTTCCCAACCTGGTGCAGGTCTACAATTTTGTTTCTGGTGTCCTTTGACAGCTCTTTGGTCTTGGCCATAGTGGAGTTTGGAGTGTGACTGTTTGAGGTTGTGGACAGGTGTCTTTTATACTGATAACAAGTTCAAACAGGTGCCATTAATACAGGTAATGAGTGGAAGACAGAGGAGCCTTTTAAAGAAGAAGTTACAGGTCTGTGAGAGTCAGAAATCTTGCTTGTTTGTATGTGACCAAATACTTATTTTCCACCATAATTTGCAAATAAATTCATTAAAAATCCTACAATGTGATTTTTTTGTGTGGAATGTTTATTGTTGGACATAAAATACTGTTAAAACACCGGGAAATCAACTCCAAGTGATTTTAATTTAATAAATCTGTTCCAAAGTATTCCCACGCATAATAGATAAACACGTGATCATACACAGATGTAAGCAAGGTTTGAAATGATTAGATGTTTTAGTCAAACTTTATATCTGTTCGGGCTTCTTGCAGTCAATTTTCAGTCCGCAAATGATTTGTAATTATGTTCCGGCACCCCGACCATCCGCTCCAGAAAAAAATTGTGATTGATGATTGATGATCCCTGACATACAGTATGCAAACCTTCAGGTTGGGGTTTGTGGATTCATATCTTCTGTAGTTATTAGCAGGAATAGTACTTGTTATATTGCATGACAGCAGACAGTGATTGATCAAGGCTGAATGATGGAATCAGGGATGGAATCAGGAATGGAAGGGACTGTGACATCCCCAGTGAAGTGCATGCAGCCCCACTTTCTCTCATAAAACGCTGTCCTCTTTCTCCTGAGAGTCAGAACACAATATCACTGTAATTGGCCAGTAGTCATTGATACTGTACATACAGTGGTATCATAGTCACATATCATATAACATCCAAAACCTTGCTGTTCTACATGAGAAAACGGGTTTTCCTTCATATTACACAAAGCATCCTGATACCTGCATCTTAACATCCAACGGAGGAGTCCTTTTTAAAAATGATGAAAGGTTCTTTGACACAAAGTACAACAAACTATGGAAGAGGAACAAGCTCTCTCGCTTTTGTACTTGCCACCTGTATGTTTTAATGTGCTCCCAGTAGCATTTTCACCCCCTCCCGTCACCCCCTGGCACCCTGTCCCTCTCGCACCTTTCCATATTCTACTGTATATGTCTAATCCCCCCTTGCCTACCTATAGAAAGTTTGCATTAGTTGTGCGAGCAGCATCAAAGCGTTGCTCTCAGCTTGCAGCTGCCAAGCTCCCCGTCCCCAGTTAGCAGGCATCCAGCTGTCAGGCTCAGAGAAGAGGAAGAGAGGGTGGAAATCTCTCACCAGCCATATGGTACCGAGTTCTGCCGGAGCCTCGCCGCTCCGTGGGCAAATGGCAAACTCATATATCTCATCAACACTCTTAATATCCAGGGCTAAGATGGAGTATATATTTTTTTTACAACCAATACTAGATAGTAGGTGGCGTGCGGTACAATGTTGATGTGACCTTCTGCCCACTCTGATGTGAGTGTGACTATTAGCATTGATAGGAGTCGGTATTACCGAGCATTATGTTTTTGATTAATTAGCATTCAAACTCGCTTGATATCTCTCCCTAGATCAGTAACATGTTTCACTTTATAGAACCCCTTCCGGAAGGCCCAGGCAGTGAGATTTGAGCGGGCCTAACCCCAGAGACATTGGGCTTTCTCATTTTTCTGTTAGCAGGATGCTACGCTTCCTCCGTTAATCCTTAAAGGCCTGTGCATCCAGGATCTCCTGCTGCAGTGTAAGTAACGCCTTATGGCACCAAAAGCCCCAGCGAATCGCAGGGAATGTTGGCGGTATTAGTGTTACATTACCGCATAAAGCTCAAAAACACTGTCACCCTCAGTGGCGACGAATCCCCCCCTGTTCTTTTGCAAACACCATTACGTTGCCCTGAGTGGAAGTTACACAATCTAATTGGGGGAGAGAGACAGCTAGAGAGAGAGAGAGAGAGAGAGAGAGAGAGAGAGAGAGAGAGAGAGAGAGAGAGAGCGCTATATATACCCCTCTTTTACGCTGCTGCTACTCTCAGTTTATCATATATGCATAGTCACTTTAACTATACATTCATGTACGTACTACCTCAATTGGCCCGACCAACCAGTGCCCCCACAAATTGGCTAACCGGGCTATCTGCATTGTGTCCCGCCACCCACCACACGCCAACCCCTCTTTTACGCTACTGCTACAAACTGTTTATCATGTATACATAGTCACTTTAACCATATCTACATGTACATACTACCTCAATCAGCCCGACTAACCGGTGCCTGTATATAGCCGGAGAGGGTGAGGGTGAGAGAGGGAGAGGGTGAGGGTGAGCTATATAGAGAGAAATAATGTGTGAGAAATAGAGAGATCAGGAGAAAAAGAGGGAAAGAAGTGAAAAACACATATTTTCTCAACCCAACCTGAAGCAGTCGCCATTACAAGCGAGGCTAGAGGAGATTGATATGGCGGCTGCAGCGTTTTGGAGGGACGGTAACGTTAATGGCCCCACTGGGTTTTTAATGAGTGTTGTGCCCCAAACAAAATGAGCTAATTAGTGTTATCATCCATATATCAGACCCTATACACACACACACAACCACACACACACACACACACACACACAGATAGACAAAACCAATATGGTATGCTAAGATGGCTGATAATTTTTCTTTGAGCCATCCTGGTGTACCTACATTTAAACCCATGATTTAAGTATTCTCGATCAGTTGTCCACCTTGCAGTGAGAATTAGGAAACTATATATAGTATATACACAGTGCCTTCGGAAATTATTCAGACCCCTTAGTCTAAAATGGATGAAATAAATAAAAATCCTCATCAACCTACACACAATAAGGTCCCAAGAACACAGTCGCCTCCATCATTATTAAATGGAAGAAGTTTGGAATCACCAAGACTCTTCCTAGAGCTGGCCGCCCGGCCAACCTGAGCAATCGGGGGAGAAGGGCCTTGTTCAGGGAGGTGACCAAGAGCCTGATGGTCACTCTGACAGAGCTCCAGAGTTCCTCTGTGGAGTTGGGAGAACCTTCCAGAAGGACAACCATCTCTACAGCACTCCACCAATCAGGCCTTTATGGTATGCCTAGAAGGCCAGCATCTCGGAGTCGCCTCTTCACTTTTGAGACTGGTGTTTTGTGGGTACTATTTAATGAATCTGCCAGTTAAGTACTTGTGAGGCGTCTGTTTCTCAAACTAGACACTCTAGTGTACTTGTCCTCTAGCTCAGTTGTGCTCCGGGGCCTCCCACTCCTCTTTCTATTCTGGTTAGGGCCAGTTTGCGCTGTTCTGTGAAGGGAGTAGTACACAGCGTTGTACGAGATCTTCAGTTTCTTGGCAATTTCTCAATTTCTCAGAACAAGAATAGACTGACGAGTTTCAGAAGAAAGCTCTTTCTTTCTGGCCATTTTGAGCCTGTAAACAAACCCACAAATGCTGATTCTCCAGATACTCAACTAGTCTAAATAAGGCCAGTTTTATTGCTTCTTTAATCAGGACAACCGTTTTCAGCTGTGCTAACATAATTGCAAATGGGTTTTCTAATGATCAATTAACCTTTTAACTCTTGTATTGTCTTAAGGGTCAAAAAGGACCCGCCACTATGTTTAGCATAGTGGGGTGGCAGGGTAGCCTGGTGGTTAGAGTGTTGGACTAGTAACCGAAAGGTTGCAAGTTCAAGTCCCCGAGCTGACAAGGTTCAAATCTGTTGTTCTGCCTCTGAACAGGCAGTTAACCCATGATTCCTAGGCTGTCATTGAAAATAAGAATTTGTTCTTAACTGACTTGCCTAGTAAAATAGAACAGCAGAGAAATACTCCTAAGTTATTAGAAAAGTGAAACATTGCCTTTGTTCATATTTCTGTGAAAGCTGTACACCACCAGGGTACAAAGATTGTCAGGGTCATTTTTGACCCGGCAGTTATAAAATCATTTACACACCACAAAGACACACACACACATGCATGCACACACACACAATGAGAAATTGAGATTAGGTGTGCTACTGATTGAGCTCAGCCAGCTGCTCCTGAAGAGGAAGATCACCATGGTTGGCACAGTTAGAAAGAACAAGCCTGAGCTCCCCCCTGCACTCCTCGCAACAAGGGGGAGAGAGACCTTCTCATCAAAGTTTGCCTTCACCCCCACCACTACTCTAGTTTCTTACCTCCCAATAAGGAACAAGAATGTGGTCCTCCTGAGCACACGGCACAAAACAGCTTGGATCAGTGATCGTGAGGACAGGAAGCCAGCCATCATCCTGAACTACAACCACAACAAAAGAGGTGTGAACATCCTGGACAAGGTGATTGGAACTTACAGCTGCAGGAGGATGACTACCCGCTGGCCCCTGGTCATCTTCCATAAAGTCTTTGATGTGTCCTCATACAATGCCTTCGTGATATGGAACAAGATCAACCCTACCTGGATGCCTGATAAGTGGAACAAGAGGAGGGTGTTCATGGAGCAGCTGGGAAAGGCACTTGTAACCCCACACATTCAAAGAAGGGAGCGCCTACCCCGCACAGCGGCCTCTGCAGCGCTTGTGAAAGCTGTTCAGGGGGCTGGATCCCTTCCTTATCCACCTGAGGCTGCAGCTGAGGCAGGCAAGAGGAGAGATTCCAATTCTGCCCCCCAAAGAAGGACTTTAAAACAAATACTATGCGCTGCACATGTGAGATTTACATCTGCAAAGTCCGTGCACACACACTTGCATACTGTCCTACATGTGGTAATTAGAGTTGATTGATTTATGTTCTTCACGCTTTTGTTTTGTATCTATTATCTTATTTTATAACTTATTTATTGTTGTTGTTTATACATCTTGTGGGTGGGGGCAATGCTTAAAAAAATGGGAGAAGACTAGTATTTTGTAGTTGAATTCCTCATTGTACAGTATATAATAATATATCACTGTTGCCAAAAATGTTCAAGACTGTTATTGTTTCCCTTCAATAAAATGCATTCAAAACTACTTTCTGCACATTTCTGCTACTTTCTTAGGCTATACAAGTGCTATCTCTTGCAAAAAAATGTGTTTACACCAATGCAGTACCTTTAGCAATAATAATAATAATAAACCTCTACCTTAGTAATGAAAACAATTATTATTGTAATACAATTATTATTGTAATACAAACGAGTGGTATCCACTGATTAAATGCAGTCTTTCTGCATTGTGAAGAGGAAAAACCCAGATATTCACAAAGTTTGTGATGAATGACAGGTTGTTCATGCAAATTAGAGGTTTAAAATTCAATAAAGCTGCTTTATTTTAGGTGTTTAGTGAAGGCGAGTAATTTTTTACCCTTAGGACAAGGGGAGTATACCGAATGTTAAGACTACACAAGAGTTAAAATGATCAACTTTGATTAGCTAACACAACGTGCCATTGGAACACAGGAGGGATGGTTGCTGATAATGGGCCACTGTACACCTATGTAGATATTCCATAAAAAATCTGATACAATAGATACAATAGTCATTTACAACATTAACAATGTCTACACTGTATTTCTGATCAATTTGATGTTATTGTAATGGACAAAAAATTTGCTTTTCTTTAAAAAACAGGGACATTTCTAAGTGATCACAAACTTTTGAACGGTAGTGTATATATATATATATATATATATATATATATATATATATATATATATATATATATATATATATTTGACTTCTGTTGTGCTGGTATCATCAGCCACAATGTTCTCCTTCTGTATCAGTCATACTGGAAAACACAACAATTGCTTAATTTCCCAGTGTATGTGGATGGACTAAAGATATATCTGTCTTGAGTTGTTTTATCCTTTTTTCATAGTGCTTTTTCCTCTGAAGACCATGAAGCCGTGCCCTGTTTGTGAGTGGAGCGATTATGTCCACAGGTTTAAAAGCAGAATAACAATGCCACCAGCAACGTCGGGGAAACGAAAGGGTCCGCCGATATCCTGGCATTTGGACTCAATCCCTGTTACCTGCGAGTAAGCCTGTGTTTGTCACGCCACTGCTTCTCGTTGACCACGTAGACTGACCCCCACTTTATTTTTCTCCCGTTAAGCCTATTATAAAATCAATAAACAATCGTTTTTTTTTTGTTGTTGTTCTTGAAATCTTTTTTCTCCTCTGTATATCCTCTGCGATGGAGGGAAACGGGCAGAGCTCTCTCTGTAACCTGTTGCTTTCTCTTCTCCTGCCTGCCAGAGCAGACTCAATTGAGTCTTTAACCAACTGGCCCCCATGTCAGAGTCATTATCCGATTGTGTCTATTCTACCAGTGAGCGCATGTGACCCGAGGATCCATCATTTTCACTTAAAACAGTCATGGGGAAAACCTCTCTTCTGACAGCCGCTAACAGAGGAATAGCTCTGTACTTGAAAGGGTATATTCTATACAGGGGGAAATGAGTTCCAAATTCCCCCTGTATAATTTGATATTGATGAAGAGATTCTGTATTTTATTGGAAAGTTTAGACCGGGACAAATCACCAAATATTTTATACTGATCCTTTCTTAGTAGCTTTTCACTAAGTTTACATCCACTGATATGCTGCTTACCATAGTTTATCATTCCACCTGCATGTTACAGATTGGTGTTTGATGGCTGTGGCGTGATAGACATTTTTAATTGTCACTTTCTGAAAATGTAATAATCCTCTCGATAAAAATCAACAAACACTGACTTTGACAGCTGATTTTTAAATTG
Organism: Brachymystax lenok tsinlingensis; assembly: GCA_030435695.1. Lineage (NCBI taxonomy): Eukaryota > Metazoa > Chordata > Actinopteri > Salmoniformes > Salmonidae > Brachymystax > Brachymystax lenok. Next base: position 11,969,936 of record CM059800.1, read on the forward strand.
AGCATAAAAGTAAAGCAGCGTTTACAGATTTTAATTCTCACTGTCAGTTTCAACTAATGTGTCAAACACAGCGGTAGTGAGATCAACGTAAACCAATTTCATTCCGCCAGCTTGAAAGAAGAATTTTGAAATGAAAATGTCTGTAACATGTCTACATACAATTTTCTCCCTTGTTGTTTTTTAGGTCTTCTTGGAGTGTTCATAATGATGGGTAATCATAAACAACTTAGGAGTTACTAATGAGACTGTGTTGTGCTGTATGTTGGGTTCGTTTGGGCCCTCTCCACAGCCGTACCAGTGTGGGTAGAAGAAACAGCTCTCTGTTCTGTGTTAGGTGTTCCTTTTTGCCAATTTGATCTTGTGCCTTTACAATAGATTAATTTCCCCCTTACCATACTGTGCATTAGATACTAGAACAGATTTCTCCAAGCTGTTGAATCCTCTGCTGTGGGTTCCCACTAGCCTCCAGATTGGCTGCCTCTCTTCACTGAAGCCCTGATAGGTTATCCTAATTGGGAAGGCTCTGACCAGCAGGCCCTTGCCCAAACGGTCCCCTGGACTGCGTTATGGGCCCCAGGGACCAGGGAGGGACACACAGGGGCCGCTCACAGGGAGCTCCACCGTGACACTGAGTGGGCCGCTGGCTCCAGCCCTGGGAGAGGCAGGATGGTGCAGGCATGTGTTTCATCTCTCCCATCCAAAGCAGACGGAGGATTGTATCGTTGTCATTAATGTGTCACGCAACCCTGCTCAGTGTCTGCACTGTCAGAGCCTGCCTTAGCGACAATTACCGTGGAAACCAGCTTTTGATCTGCCTGGTTCGAAAGGTCTGATTGGAGGCTGTTTTATTTTCCTCTCCTCCGCTCCGTCTCTATCTCCGTCTCCTTTACCCTCCCTCTATTCCTTTTGGAGCATGCTCAGTTTGTGTCATCTGTTGGATACGGGTGTAGAGTGCTCATATTATGGCATTAGGTAATGAATGCTTCTCACCCTAATTTGTCTGTTTAGATACTAGTTCCTGGGAAAGCAGTGACAACCCCTGGACAGCCCACCTCCTCAAGCCCTATTTACCTGGCCTCTGCCACTGTGTCATACTGCTCTGGAATCACAGAGAGAAGGGCTCTCCTCTTGCTCTCTGTCTCTGTTTCTCTCACTATTCCCTTATTTCCACTGGGAGGAACATTGACCTCATTTGTAAGGACAATAACCCCCTTGACTTTGGGGATTAAGACATGAAACCTTTGTGGATTAATTAGGTTTGGAGCTGAATTCATTTTGTCGCTATGGAATGCAACCAAAAAAAGAAAGGAAAAATGTGAAAGTGTGTGTGAGGTCTAGGTTGTGTTGTGTTTTTACTGTTTGCCCAGGTGGATACTAGTTGAACAGTCTTACTGGCAATTGGCTACAGTGGGTTGGAGCTGGAGTCAATGCAGTCGACTCTCGAGATCTCTACTTTGGCTTGTCACACACAACGAGCAGGAAGTAGCAGCTCTGACAATGCCGCAGGAGTCGTATTGTCTCAGTTGTCTTGGTAACAAAGCAAAGTGTTTGTTTTTGTAAGATCTAGCACAATTGCAATTGAGATGGTTAACACCTATTCTTTTTTCTTAAGAGCATATGTTACTTGAGATTAACTTTCACGTGAAAAGAGCTGTTAGCAATGTTTGTTTACAAAATACCAAAGGTGTTTAATTCACTGAAGATGAAACAACATGAGCTCAGAACATTGCGTTTTTTCTCTCTGTATATATTGAAACTGTGGGGTTGTTAAAGTCACACCAAGATCAATATACGTTGTGTCAGCTCCTATAGTTCCAGGCTCTGTCTCAAAGTTTCTTCCAACTCTCAGTGGATGCTGCTCTGCTCTGAACATCAGGCCTCGGCCCTGTCTGAAGTGAGCTGTTCCCTCTGGAGACAGGACACAGGTTTAGCCAGGGCTTTTGGGGAAGCTCAATCCTCCCCTGTGTCCCCCTTAAGACATGGGGCTAAGTCATGGCTGAGCCCTCGTGGCGGCGGATCGGCCAAATGCCACCTCTCCCGGCGTGGGTTGCAGGTGAGGTGTAATCGTGCTGGTGCAGCGCTCCTGTGGCCAGAATCAGGTATTTGCTATTAGACACAGAGATGAGGATTCAGAGGAGGACGTGAAATCCCTTTTGGTCCCACACTCTCTGGGTCTTTGAGCCCCAGCCTCACATTTCATACCTTTCTGCTGGTCCTCAACAACACAGGATCAGCCTTTTGTCCCGTTTCTTTCATCTCTTGGAGAGAAATTAAAGGGCGGTCTGAAAGTTTGGAGAGAAAAGTTTGGAGGACATTTCTGGATTATGTTCATGAGACACAAGCTGCTCACAGTATGAACATGGCACCCATTCAACAAGATCTATTTCCATAAAGATTATTTTTACATCATGAGAGTCATTATGCAGTTATTGTTGGATTGAAGTTGAGTTACCATAAGAAGTCTAGTTGACTTAAGCTTTACCAAACACCAACTGGAAACACCTCCCATTTCCATTTGACCTAAATAGCCAGCAATGCAGCCATCCGATAATGACCAGATGCCACCTATCTCGTTCAGCATTTCAAAGCTACGTATCTGTCCTGCAGAGTTGACAAGTGTTGTGCTCTCCTTTGCCTCCCGCCTGTTTCCTTATCTGATGCTCTCTACTGCTCACTGTAGCGGTAAGCCTAACATCTGATGGCTTTCCGAAATCCAACGTGTTGGACAGGTGAGATGCTGTAGCGTGCGACACTTTTGAGATGCGTGTTAGCGCCGTGTCACCGTTCTCCATCTGTAAGCTTTCTGCAGTGTCTATCTATACAAATTACAGTGCATCTATAAAAGTAACAGCCAATCATTTGAATTCCAACTTGTTTCACCTGCTTTAGGTACAATTAATAGCTCAAATATTAGCTATTTCAGAGGAAGCAGGAGAACTGTCTATTTACTTAAAATCCTGTTGTGATATTATTCATTGGGATTTCAATGGTACACGTGTCTACTGTCAGACTGAGACAAATGGATACTTGGTTCAGAGACCATATATATTCCTTACCCAGTATCCCCATATACCCCTTACTAAATGAAGTAGCAGCCATTGATTGCATTGTAAAATCACTCCCTCATTGTGGAGATGTTTACTCTTTAACTGCATGCTGCGTGGGCTCTTGGAGGGGCTTTGCCTCAACAGACGGGCTCCCACTGCAGCGTGGGGCCAGGTCCAGACATTTCTATGCTTTTTGGGGTGCATCTCCGTCTCTCTGGAAACGAGCTCACAAGAACACACCATATTTTCCAGCATGGTGTTGGTGAGGCATCTAGCTGCTATCTCAATCAGTGTGTTTTTTTGTGCTGTAGCCTGCTGCCTGACGGAAATAGCCCATAGATTGTGTTAGACCGTTGCCAGTGTATAATTCTCTATGTAGCTATTTATCTCCTGTATTTATCACAGTCTGTTTATCTGAATTTAACAGACTGCCAATGGAGATTACCCAAATCTACAAATGAACACCTAAATGAATCCAGACTAAATTGTAAAAAAAAAAAAAAAAAGTTTATTTAGATGAAAATGTCTGTTCCCTGTTTTGACTGTTTCCTCAGACATTGTAATATAAAAACATGGCTCTACTGTAAACACCACAGTAGTAATTGATACTATACCATGGTCTTTCTTCATTAAGTATAAATTGACTTGTTTTGTCTCGCATACACTTGACGTATGGGTAAATTGTAATATACAAACCAGTGGAGGCTGCTGAGGGGAGGACGGCTCATAATAATGGCCGGAACAGAACAAATGGAATGGCATCAAACATAGAAACCATGTGTTTGATACCATTCCAATTATTCCCGCTCCAGCCATTACCACGAGCCCGTCCTCCCCAATGAAGGTTCCACCGGCCTCTGTGATAAAAACATGTCTCTACTGTACACACCACAGTAGGAATTCTTACTATGCCATACTATGCTATGTATTTCCATAGGCATTACTTATGACAGAGTTGACCTATTCCTGTGGGAATCAGCCAGGTCCAGCTGTCCCGGAATCAATCTGCAAACACCCTGCGCTCCCCTCCCCTCACCCCTCCCCCTACCCCCTAAATTAAAGCCACATAACAGAGATCGACGGATCCCTCCTAATCGTGTTAGATGTATTGTTTTCAAATACCAACGCCCAGCTTGTGAATCCTGTTTGTCTCATGTTTTAGAGATCAGGCCTCTTTGCCTTCCCTTCTCCATCTCTCCATCCATCCCTTTCTCTCAATCTGTTTGTTTTCAAAGCTCGGGGGAGTTGGCCCAAATCCTAGGTATCACATGTCTGACCATATTTCAAGCTGAAATTAAGCATGTAAAAACCTTTTCCTTTAAAGGTCAGACATTAGTGCTGGTAAAAATTGATCTGTGGATTTATGAATTTAGCCCTGTGTTGGAGCTCCTTTGTAACGGAAGATTCAGCGGGGAAGCTTAACATTGCATTGTTTTGCTTTGACAACGCAGCCTCGAGAGCCACTGCAGCTGTTCCCCCCGCTCACAATGGCAGATTAATTAACACAATCATGTGCTTCTGGCTCCGGCTCAACATGCAGGTCTGCTCTGGGATAGATAGGTAAATCCTATACATGTGTTTCCAGACGGAGAATATTCTTATGAAGGGTTTCATAACTAGATATATTTGGTTTGTGACTGGTCATCTCCAAAAACCCAAGCAAGGGGCCTAACTAATTGGACTGAAGTATATCTGGGCAGTGTTTTCTAGTTCAGAAAGGCACTTCCTCATTCCTTCTCAGGGCTGCCATGGCCATTAGGCGGCTGTTCTAATTAACATTCCGTAGGCCAACCCGTCTCCCTTTCTTAGTTAGTTCCCTGACATTTTAAACTGTCTATTATTCCGCCCGGCTTTCAGGTGCAATGCTGTGTAAATGGCAAGTCAAAAAATTATGTATCTTTTTCATACAGTTATCCATCAAGGACCGGTGAGGATCAGTCCTAGTGCTTAAATCATTACAGAATGCTGTGATCTTTCCCGATTGATCATATCCCTTACACTCACTGTCATGAGATTACTGTACTTCATCTAATTTCCACTTCTTAGTTTCTCTCTCCTCCTTGTTTGGTGTTAACATGACCGCAGTTTTTCAATATTTTAACCTTGCTTCATGCACTCTGTTTATATAATGATCACTTAACAGTCAAGAAATTAGGGCGTTGGCGACGGCAACAAAAACACTGAAGCAATTATGTTTCTTTCAGCCCAAGCATTCTCACGTTAATGAAATCCCTTATCGTTTTAGGGAGGATGGGAAGGTAGGACAGGTGCAAGAAATGGTGTTCATTTATCTTTTTCTCGAAAAAGATAAAAGAGAGTGTCGAGGTAAGGGCAACAAGTGTGGAGAGAGTTTCTCCTTCACATTTTGTTACCATTGGATAGTTCAATCAACTCCATTTGTGCTGTTTTGTTTTAGGGATTTGGACCAAACTGTATGTGTTCCCTACAGTATGTGCATATGAGAGAGAGAGAGAGAGAGAGAGAGAGAGAGAGAGAGAGAGAGAGAGAGAGAGAGAGAGAGAGAGAGAGAGAGAGAGAGAGAGAGAGAGAGAGAAAGAAATAGAGAGCGAGAGAGAGAGAGAGAGAGAGAAAGAAATAGAGAGCGAGAGAGAGAGAGAGAGAGAGAGAGAGAGAGAGAGAGAGAAAGCGGGGTGAGAGTAAGAGAGGAGGTGAGAGAGTGGGAGGAGGTGAGAGAGTGGGAGGAGGTTGTATCACATATTTGTGTCTGTTTAAAGGGTAAGACGACACTCCTGTGGCTAACATTTCAAGTATTTACCTCATCACAAGATGTCTGCCCTTTTCCCCTGTGCAGCTCACATGCAGATTAGAGCGCTAGTGGAGGTAGCAGTGGAGACCGTTTTAATGACGCTAATGCCGAGTGAGATCCTGGCTCCCTTTAAAGGAAGCTATCTGATTGGAAACAGATCTGGGACACTGGGAGGTTGGTCCTGGCTCGTTTGATTTAATGACCCATTTCCTCGGCTCGTGCCACAAGCAGTTAACGGCAGTCAAGGTGCACAGAGGTTCGCCGTCATGGGAGTGTACCACCATCCAGGCCCAGAATATGAGAGAGAGAGAGAGAGAGAGAGAGAGAGAGAGAGAGAGAGAGAGAGAGAGAGAGAGAGAGAGAGAGATTTAGGACAGTATACATACTGAAGCAGCCAGGCAACCAATCAGAGCTTGTGTCTGTATGTCTGTAGTTCAGCCAGCCGGAGGTAACAGGTTCAAGTTGAAGGCCCATGGAGTCGCCATGGTTTCCATATATCCTGCCATATGCTCTGCTTCAGAAGTGTTAACAACTCTTTCAATGCAGTCATGGGACATGGTGTTTCATTCCGTCTATTAGGTTCCTACTGTACAGTATGCCTCGTTTTCATTGGTCATCAGAGCAATCAAGTTCAGCATTACTTTGTGTCTAATTTGTGTCCCATGAGTTGCATTGACAACACATTTGAAGTGATAGCGTTCCCTGTTTAGAATCCACCAGAGAGAGAGAGAGAGAGAGCGAGAGAGAGACCTTACTCTGTGTACATGCTCGACCTTCTAGTCAAGAGCACTCCAGGCCTGAGTAGCGGCCTAATGGAGCTAGTCAACTTTGAAAACAAAACTCGAGCCCGCTTAAACATATCAAGCTAATGATCAATTATTAATATTCACAATCCTCGGCCTTGATGTCGCTCTATGGATATAGACAGCAAGCAATTATGTCATCTTCTTTGGGTTTTGTCTATCCCTGCCCGACCGCCTGCTTCCTGTATGTAGAGGTTTATAAATATATAACAGATAGTTTTTAGTGAGAGGAGTTATACACTCTTATTGCAGATATGGAGATGCAGATTAATTTGTAATTAGCCTTGAAATGTTGAGCCTCTGTAGATAAAGGATTCAAACTTCCATTCTCCATTCCATAAATGCTGATCACTTAAAAAGAACAAATGCTCTGAGCTTGATAAAAAAATAGCTTAAGCTTGAATTATTTGTTTGGCGACGAATACAGACACATATGTTTGAATGCCCTAGCAACACTAAGCGGGAGTAAATGAGTTTTAGAATAAACTGTTATTGTTTGCTTGTGAAAACTGTTCAGTGCATTAGAACGGTATAAGAGAATCTTGGTGTCTGGTTAAATGTCAGTTTGTTGGTACAACGCTAAGAGGAAGACAGGGAGAGAAAGTTTCCACCCCGTCTCAGTTTAACAATGTGATTTCATTTTCAATATCCAACCATGGTGTACCGTTTCTTTTGGGCTTAGCTCCACGTTCATTTGCTACAAATGTCAGATATCTCTCCGTAGAAGAAAAAATGACGGATGGAATAAAGACATACGTTTTTTTTTGTGGAAATACCAGAATAGTTTTTAGTCGTATAAGGCAGGGGGGGGAGTCTATTAATAGTTGAGTCATCAGCGCTGCCTGCAATGCTCTGAAATGGCAAATTGTTAGATCCCCAATGGTGATTATTACTCTCTGTCAATGACCTTCATAACAAATTAACATTCTGCCAGTGGAACAGAGCGTGCTCTTTAATAGGGGTATGTGTGAGGCGTGGCATTGACTGTGTAAACTGGGTGGACTGGGTGCTAAGGGACGAGTAGAGAAGGGGAGAGGACAGCCTGGGATTTGGTTCTGAGACACCACAAACTGAAGGAGGGAGGCAGGTTTTAATTCATTTATTTCATTGGCATTGATCTCCTTTTTTTATTTACAGTGGAAGGAAATCTCATTTCAATTTGGTTCTTGCCTCCATAATACAGGGCAATTATTAGTATTATCCTTATTAGTGGTGGTGTTTTGGCTGAGCTAGTCTAACCCTGAGGGACTGCTGGAGAGGAGGTAGAGCTGTGGGGAGGGCCACTGTTTTAATACCACTTTGCCAAAATCAGGCCTTTCTCTAATGTATTCTGACAGTATGGCTCACTCATGAGACACCCCAGTGTTTGGAGCAGCAGTATAAATCTTTTTATTTCATTTTCCGAGACACTGGACAAGTTCATATAAGAGGAAAATGGGAAATGTCCTTGGTCTCCGGATTTACGGCCACCCTAACTGTGGAGGGAGAGAGAGAGATAGTTTCAGTACAATTCAGAACAGCTTGAATTGAAGCACAGCACACTGAAATGCACCTCTCCTCTGTGGCCTTGTTAAGTGTGTTCATCACCTTTATGATAATATATATCTTTAAGTGCACATTTAAGTAATTGAGATATTGATCAGTATACATTCTCCCCTTGATAATTACTATTTTAATATGGGCTCTTAATGAGACGTTGTATTAATTTAAAATGGATGTAGAATAACTCTGATGCTATATATATATATATATATATATATATATATATATATATATACTATCGTTCAAAAGTTTGGGGTCACTTAGAAATGTCCTTGTTTTTTTAAGAAAATCACATTTTTGGTCCATTAAAATAACATAAAATTGATCAGAAATACAGTGTAGACATTGTTAATGTTGTAAATGACTAATGGAATGATTTTTAATGGAATATCTACATAGGCGTACAGAGGCCCATTATCAGCAACCATCCCTCCTGTGTTCCAATGGCACTTTGTGTTAGCATATCCAAGTTTATCATTTTTAAAAGCTAATTGAACATTAGAAAACTCTTTTGCAATTATGTTAGCACCGCTGAAAACTGTTGTTCTGATTAAAGAAGCAATACAACTGGCCTTCTTTAGATTAGTTGAGTATCTGGAGTATCAGCATTTGTGGGTTCGATTACAGGCTCAAAATGGCCAGAAACAAAGAGCTTTCTTTTGAAACTCGTCAGTCTATGATTTTTCGGAGAAGTGAAGGCTATTCCATGTACTACTCCCTTCACAGAGCAGCGCAAACTGGCTCTAACCAGAATAGAAAGAGGAATGGGAGGCCCCGGTCCACAACTAAGCAAGAGGACAAGTCCATTAGAGTGTCTAGTTTGATAAACAGACGCCTCACAAGTCCTGAACTGCCAGTTCATTAAATAGTAGCCGCGAAACACCAGTCTCAACGTCAACAGTGAAGACTCTGAGATGCTGGCCTTCTAGGCAGAGTTGCAAAGAAAAAGCCATATCTCAGACTGGCCAATAAAAATAATAGATTAAGATGGCCAAAAGAACACAGTCACTGGACAGAGGAAGATTGGAAAAAAGTGTTATGGACAGACAAATCTAAGTTTGAGGTGTTCGAATCACAAAGAAGAATATTTGTGAGACGCAGCAGAAAAAATGAAAAGATGCTGGAGGAGTGCTTGACGCCATCTGTCAAGCATGGTGGAGGCAATGTGATGGTCTGGGGGTGCTTTGGTGGTGGTAAAGTGGGAGATTTGTACAGGGTAAAAGGGATCTTGAAGAAAGAAGGCTATCACTCCATTTTGCAACGCCATGCCATACCCTGTGGACGGCTCTTAATTGGAGCCAATTTCCTCCTACAACAGGACAATGACCCAATGCACAGCTCCAAACTATGCAATAACTATTTAGGGAAGAAGCAGTCAGCTGGTATTCTGTCTATAATAGAATGGCCAGCACAGTCACCGGATCTCAACCCTATTGAGCTGTTGTGTGAGCAGCTTGACCGAATGGTACGTAAGAAGTGCCCATCAAGCCAATCCAATTTGTGGGAGGTGCTTCAGGAAGCATGGGGTGAAATCTCTTCAGATTACCTCAACAAATTGACAACTAGAATGCCAAAGGTCTGCAAGACTGTAATTGCTGCAAATGGAGGATTCTTTGACGAAAGCAAAGTTTGAAGGACATAATTATTATTTCAATTAAAAATCGTTATTTATAACCTTGTCAACGTCTTGACTATATTTCCTGTTAATTTTGCAACTCATTTCATGTATGTTTTCATGGAAAACATTTCTAAGTGACCCCAAACTTTTGAACGGTAGTGTATATATACACTATACAGTGTATTCGGGAAGTATTCAGACCCCTTTACCTTTTCCGTGTTTTGTTATGTTACAGCCTTATTCTAAAATTGATTAAACATTCTTTTTTTATTCTCATCAATCAACACACAATACATCCATAATGACAAAACAACAACAGTTTTTTTCATATTTTTTCAAAACCCTTTACTCAGTACTTTGTTGAAGCACCTTTGGCAGCGATTACAGCCTTGAGTCTTCTTGGGTATGACACTACAAGCTTGGCACATCTGTATTTGGGGAGTTTGTCACATTCTTCTCTGCAGATCCTCTAAAGCTATGTCAGGTTAGATGGGGAGCGTTGCTGCACAGCTATTTTCAGGTCTCTCCAGAGATGTTCTACCGGGTTCAAGTCCGGGCTCTGGCTGGGCCACTCGAGGACAATCAGAGACTTGTCCTGAAGCCACTCCTGCGCTGTCTTGGCTGTGTGCTTAGGGTCATTGTCCTGTTGGAAGGTGAACCTTCACCCCAGTCTGAGGTCCTGAGCGCTCTGGAGCAGGTTTTCATTAAGGATCTCTATGTACTTTGCTCCGTTTATCTTTGCCTCGATCCTGACTGTTCTCCCAGTCCCTGCCCCTGAAAAAAATCCCCACAGCACGAAACTGCCACCACCATGCATCACCGTAGGGATGGTGCCAGGTTTTTTCCAGACGTGACGCTTGGCATTCAGGCCAAAGAGTTCAATCTTGGTTTCATCAGACCAGAGAATCTTGTTTCTCATGGTCTAAGAGTCCTTTAGGTGCCTTTTAACAAACTCCAAGTGGGCTGTCATCTGCCTTTTACTGAGGAGTGGTTTCCGTCTGCCACTCTACCATAAAGTCCTGATTGGTGGAGTACTGCAGAGATGGTTGTCCTTTTGGAAGTTTTTCCCATCTCTACAGATTAACTCTGGAGCTCTGTCAGAGTGACCATTGGATTCTTGGTCACCTCCCTGACCAAGGCCCTTCTTCCCCAATTGCTCAGTTTTGCCGGTCTGCTAGTTCTAGAAAGAGTGTTGTTGGTTCCAAACTTCTTCCATTTAAGAATGATGTAGGCCGCTGTGTTCCTGGGGACCTTCAATGCTGCAGAAATGTTTTGGTACCCTTCCCCAGAGCTGTGCCTCGACACAATCCTGTCTCGGAGCTCTACTGACAATTCCTTCAACCTCATAGCTTTGTTTTTGCTCTGACATGCACTGTCAACTGTGGGACCTTATATAGACAGGTGTGTGCCTTTCCAAATTATGTCCAATCAATTGAATTTACCACAGGTGAACTCCAATCAAGTTGTACACATCAAGGATGATCAATGGAAACAGGATGCACCTGAGCTCAATTTGGAGTCTCATAGCAAAGGGTCTGAATACTTATGTAAATAAGGTATTTCGTTTTTTTATTTATAATGGTGGTGTTAAGCTTTCCGCCATTGGACTCTGGAGCAGTGGAAACGAGTTCTCTGGAGTGATGATTTACGCTTCACCATCTGGCAGTCCGATGGACGAATCTGGGTTTGGCGGATGCCAGGAAAAAGCTACCTGCCCGAATGCATAGTGCCAACTGTACAGTTTGGTGGAGGAGGAATAATGGTCTGTGGATGTTTTTCATGGTTCGGGCTAAGCACCTTAATTCCAGTGAAGGGAAATCTTAACGCTACAGCATACAATGACGTTCTAGACTATTCTGTTCTTCCATCTTTGTGGCAACAGTTTGGGGAAGGCCCTTTCCTGTTTCAGCTTGACAATGCCCCCCGTGCACAAAGCGAGGTCCATACAGAAATGGCCTCCACAGAGCCCTGACCTCAACCCCATCAAACACCTTTGGGATGAATTGGAATGCTGAATGCAAGCCAGGCCTAATTGCCCAACATCAGTGCCCGACCTCACTAATGCTCTTGTGGCTGAATGGAAGCAAGTCCCCCGCAGCAATGTTCCAACATCTAGTGGAAAGCTTTCCCAGAAGAGTGGAGGCTGTTATAGCAGCAAATGGTGGACCAACTCCATATTAATGCCCAAGATTTTGGAATGAGATATTCGACTAGCATGTAGTGTATATATATATATATATATATATATATATATATATATATATATATATATATATACACACTGTACCTGGTGGTAGAGAGCCTTGAATGTGGATCTGTAAATCCAGTTTATGATTGCCCATTGTGCTTGTTGTTGATTTGGTGTGTTGGAAAATGAATAGGAAATCAATGATAGCAGACAATGATTTTTTTCGTCTTTAAAGGTACAGTGCATGCATGCATGCAGCGTTGATACAGTGGACTGTAAAGACGTTATATGTTGTCTTCCTGGAACACGATTTGTCTTACCAAGTGGTTTTGTTTACCATGATTGTAGGATAGCAGTTGTTCACGTAGTACATGCTATGTTTCCTTTATACAGAGACATATGAGTTATCAGTTCATCAGTACTGGATATGCTCTCTTATCTCCTGGCCTCTCTTCCTCTCTCACCTTACCCCCTCCCCCTCCCCTGTTCATCCTCCTACAGTCTGGATCCATAGAAAGCAGGACCTACTCAGCCTTCACTAATGATAACTACTCACTTCCTGCCAAACAGTGTGCATGATGAATATTTACCCTGATTAATACCCTTCCCCCAACCCTCCTCCTGGCCTTTGTGTCCTAAAAGACGCCCACCTCAATAAGTCCCTTCAGCCCAGTGAAATGTCCCCATCCTCCCTTGCTCCCCTCATGAAAACGGACAGATAGCGGCGTCCGGGTGGACGTCTCCGTCCCACTCCAACCCTCTGTCCTGCCATCACTCCCTGGAGCTGTGATCATCCTGCAGAATGATAGAGTTAGTGAGACCTCAATGCTTCTTTAGCTGTGTCTGGGTCTTTTTTCAATGCTCTTTGAAGCCTGAAACAGACTTGAGAAGAGAAAACAAAGATGGGCCCGTGCCAGGCAGAAACTTATGGCACCAAGCCTGTTCCCCTAGCTCGGCAGAGGCATAGCCTTTACAGAGGGAGAGATGCACCTTCTGTCACTGGTAGATGAGGAGGCAGGGGGAGGGGGAGGGGGAGAGGGCTCGAGAAGGAGGCAGAGGAGAGCAGAGGGGACGTCCACTGTCGAATGTATCCTAAACAGTAGCTTAGCAATCTTTCAAAATGATACCATGATATGAAACATTCTTGATTAAAAGAGGTCTAGTGTACAGTATATGTCTGATAATGTTTTCTGTTGAGTCTCTTGTGTGGGCCGGTCCTATAGTTTATTAATGAGATGAATGATTTCTTGGAGTGCCACGTGATTTGATGTGTTGTAGTTCAATACGGCTGTACAGGTATGGTATGTGGCATCAGGGAGTTCTGACTCCAGCTTCATTCAGAGGAATAATCCATCAAATATGGAAATGAAACTGAAAATTGATTTAATACAATTTCCCCTACTTCTTCATCAATCCCCCAAAATTGGGAACAACTAAGCGAATAAATGTGTGCTACAATACAATTTAGAAATGTCTCCTCTGCCTTTAGCAGGCAGAAAAAGGACCGTCTTTCCTCCTCTTTTTTTACAAGACCAATTTTAGTGAGACCAGTGCTAATAAATATAAATGTTTGTGATTAGCATCTCTGCGGCACAGGTGCATGTTTGTTGCAAAGGGAGGCAGGTTCATTCATTTTCAGCAATGATAAGTACAGTGCGCCGTAAACACAGAGTCCAAAACCCAGCTCCCTGATAAATGAATGCACAGATTGTTAATGTACCATTGTATGGCTCAGCCTCGGGGAGCTTAGAAAAAAACTCCTGCCAAATCGGACCTAGCTGGAGGTGGGGCTTCCCTTTCAAGGTCCAGATTACACAGGATGGAGCTTTAAAATGACATTATTTCCCCTTACACATAGGGTCCAGGATTATATAGACTACGCATCCCCCACTGGGCTGCTCTACCATGTGCTCTGTAATTCATTTTTTTTCAGACTGGTATTTACTGTTGACGTGGGTACTTGTACTAGTACACTGCTGGTCTGTGAGGAGAGACCAGACTGAGAGCAGCATTTGGTGTTGAAGTGTCTATTTGACCTTGTGTACCGTACCCTAGAATTAAGCTGTTAAGAATTAAGAATTAACAGTAGATATAATCCGCTGTGTTTTCACAAATTTGTATTATCATAATCATGATTTCATATCTGGTTTAATCTCTCTCGTCAATCTGTGTGGACTTTGCTGGCTCATGTGCAGTGTATGTATGCACATAAGCAACTCACTGCCAAGGCACAGCCTCATCATTAATATACTAATCAAATCACTGCTATTTATGTTATATTGACAATGGAAATAAAACAGAATGATTTCTGTTAATATATAAATGAAGGGTTCAATCATGGTGCTGCTTGGAGCAAGAAAACAAGTACCCGGGTGCCGACAAAGACAAAATCAGCCCAAAATAGTTGTTTTTCAGTAGCTGTGAAAATGTTTTATAAGGCGACTGCTGAACACCTGCCTTAAAATGTAGTTTCAACATCTCCCGAATGCCATTTTGCTTAATTGACTTGGAAATGGCCCAAATGTATTGCTGATTTCGGTCTAATTAATATTAATAATAAATGCCATTATTAACATCAAAGAACATCTGGTGCCCCTGTTTACCCGCATGCCTTATATGTAACACATTTTGCGGCTGTTTCATCTCACAAACATCATGGGATAAACACTTTCTGAATGTCTTATTCATTGTGTTTTATTTCATTTTGTTACCCAGGGTCACTGATAGCACCCTCTGCCCAAGTGCTAGTGGGTTCATCTCGTGTGCATGTGGTCTTTCAGATGCTTGAGTGTTTTTCCTTGTCTGATGCTGGTTGCTGTGATACCTTAGAGGGTTCTGGGTCCCTGGTGTACCCCCCCCCCACTAGCATCTGCATAGTGGTCTGCATTAGGAGTTTTGTGCCCATAAATCACACACTAAATAACTTTAATCTAAAATTTCATTAAGTAGTCCTTGTCAGGTAGTAAAAGCAGGGATAATGCAGTGGTGTTTAATGATAATTGGTGTTTGGTTAATAAATTCTGCGAGTTCAGATTACTTTTTAGCAGTGGCTAGAATGCTAGCCTCAGCAGTGTAACTGAACCTCAAATTGATTAACTCGCATGAACCAGCCGTTCACAAAGATGGCACCCGTCCAAATAAAAAAAGAGAGCCGAGCATCAGCCGGATGGTGTTGTGTTGCTCCGGCGTAAGGAAATCAACTCCCCCCGGGCGCATTTTTAAAAGCCTAATGCCTTTTCAAATGATGTCATCACATTTTACTTGCTCTCTCTTTTTTTTGAAATCCACACGTTTCCTTACCATTTTGTTCTCGGCATGACAGTAGTTACATAGAGGGAGAGGGCACTGGCTTTGACAGAACACGTGATGCATTAGAATAATGGAGAGAGAGGGAGACATCTTGTGTTTTTATGACACAATTTGATCTTTTTTTTTTTGTTGTTGTGAAAGTGATATCACTGTAATCAAAACCACAGAACAATTTAGCCTGGGAGTGTGATTGAAAGAGCACCATTAAGGACGAGGCCTTTTCCCCTCAGTTATTTCTTTGTTGTTGTTGTTTTCTCCATTAATGGGAACAGGGTGTGGTCCGTCTGGAGGGGCTGTCTCAGAGGACAGACACACAGACACACATACGCGCGGCGCGCACACACAAACACACACACAAACAGGTACGGGTGTTGTATGTGTCGGTGGGCTCCTGTGGCATTTCCCCTTGGTTGTTTGAGGAGTTTTTTTTTATTGTGTCACTAGCAGAGCTCATGGTGTCAGAGCTGTAGTGCAGCAGACAGCAGCCAGAATGACTGATACTCATCCTCCTCCCAGATGGCCTGTACAACTCTGCTCCAATCTGATCTCAGCCCTTTGTTCTGTTATGTTCCATTACATTTGGATGAGCCCAATAAAATCAGAGCTGGTCTCAAATCAGAAAGCCTGAATTATACATGTATGTGTGTGATATTATTCCACTGCAACAGGGCCTGGATGTGTCAGTTTGTATGTAACTGGAAAAGCAGTGTGTGGCGGAAAAGAGTACAGTGTATTGATAACGCAGATTAGATTAGCTAAGGAAAATAACAAGCTACACAATTGCAGTGTGTAGTAAGATAAGTACAGTAGTATTACGGATGTTTAATTCAATTGTGTCTTTTTATTTATTAGCCAAATGTGCTTGGTAAATCAATAGTAGTTGTGGAAATGACATTGATCACTAAGAAATGACAACAGTGAAAGCATCAAATTGTCAAAGACCCCAGCTACCCTAGTCATAGACTGTTCTCTCTACTACCGCATGGCAAGCGGTACCGGAGTGCCAAGTCTAGGACAAAAAGGCTTCTCAACAGTTTTTACCCCCAAGCCATAAGACTCCTGAACAGGTAATCAAATGGCTTCCCGGACTATTTGCATTGTACCCCCAACCCCTCTTTACGCTGCTGCTACTCTCTGTTTATCTTATATGCATAGTCACTTTAACTATACATTCTTGTACATATGCACATACTACCTCAATTGGCCCGACCAACCAGTGCTCCTGCACATTGGCTAACCGGGCTATCTGCATTGTGTCCCGCCACCCACCACCCACCAACCCCTCTTTACGCTACTGCTACTCTCTGTTCATCATATATGCATAGTCACTTTAACCATATCTACATGTACATACTACCTCAATCAGCCTGACTAACCAGTGCCTGTATATAGCCTTGTTTCTTTTATAGCCTCGCTACTGTTCTTCACTGTCTTTTTACTGTTGTTTTTATTTCTTTACTTACCTATTGTTCACCTAATACCTTTTTTGCACTATTGGTTAGAGCCTGTAAGTAAGCATTTCACTGTAAGGTCTACACCTGTTGTATTCGGCGCACGTGACAAATAAACTTTGATTTGATTTGATCTGCCCATATCCATGTAAGGCTTTTCGCTCACCTCTGGGTAATATTCACTTGAACTAAGCCAACTTAAAGCATTAGCCATGTTTAACACTAGCTGTGGCCTAACAGTACACTAACAGTGTGCGCACTGTAGCCGTCTCTGAGAGATAGCATTGAGAGTGATGGTTGCAAGATTTAACAGGGTAATATATGAAGCCAATGGCTTGCCTGTGACAGTCATTTTATTGTTGTTTCTCTTACAGATTTTTCCTTTGCATAAAAAGGAGCAAAGCAATGGAAAATCAATACAAGACGAATAGTAATAGGTGGCGAGTTATCGAGAATCTCTCTGTCCCAGACTCGCTCCTCTGGAAGACCACGTGTAATGTATGAGGTGACCTTCAAATGTCATAAATGTGTTGCGCAATAAACTGTCAATATTTGTGGTTATACGGCGCAGGATGACTTTTACAGTAATTGGAACAGCCCTATTAAAAGCTTGGGATCAGTCAGCTGATTAAGGACAACCATGCTGGACGCCTATCGCCTGGGACTCTCTCTCTCTCTCTCTCTCTCTCTCTCTCTCTCTCTCTCTCTCTCTCTCTCTCTCTCTCTCTCTCTCATCCATACACTACATGAACAGATACATTGAAGTTTCGGTGTGTGTGCAGGTGTGTGCAGGTGTGGGTGAGTATTTGTTTGCGTGCGAGCATATAGCGATTGGAACATTCATTATTGAAGGACTGTTAAATGCTAGGAGAGCATTCTCTTCCTGGTACAGGATCACTATTAACCCTGCCACACAGAGGGCCAGAGGATGCGGCTGGCCATAAGCTGTGTTTTTCGGGGTTTCATTCAACTTCCAGTTCAACTCCAATTCAACTTCCAACTCAGCTCCATCTGGGGTGGACAGGTGGAGCTGTGTTTGCTACGTGAGAGGAGGAAACTTTGCCAAGAGGGGATATGTAAAGTGGTGTAAAATGTGTTTGTGGAGAATTGAGTTACAGTACAGTATGTGTACAGATGTAGGATCTCGAGGCTCGAACACATCGCGCGGATCTAGCGTTCGTCTGCCGGGTCTGTGCGCTGTGCTTTAGGGATCAGCAGCTGTAGATTCTACATGTGAAATCGGTGCGCAAATGACGCTCTGAGGTGCTAAATACTCTCGGCCAGCAAACGCTGTTGTTGTTTCTGCGCCCTTCATTTGATCCTGTTTAATCCTGCAGCAACAGGAAATGTGAACTACTATGTGGATTATAATTCATGCATATTTTTGTAGCAGTTGATACATTTTCCATTAGGGAAAAGTGGAAATGACTAACTTTAGAAGCCTTTTTAAACCTCAATATACTACCAAGTTTAAAAGTTGCAATAGGGTGATCAAATTAAGATCCTATATCTGTATATGGACTGCAGACATTTGGGAGTATTGATTAGAAAGCCTTGTGTCTGGGCATTGGTTTGGAGAGGGTGGGTTTGGAATGGTCACATGCAGATCAGAATTGGGTGTACAGTGTGAACGGGGCTATGGTTATTACAGTTAAGGGTATGTAAACTGTTCAATATTGTATGCCTGTTGTCTTGGGGGTCACATCAACATAATTACAATAGTACACTGTACTATTGGCAGTGTGGGTGTAGAGTCATGTGATCAGTGCCAGCAGTAGGAGCACTTGCTGACTTCAGCCTTTCTTTTCGTTAAACCTTATTTGACTCTTAAAGAGGGTGGAATGGGGTGGGGGAAGAAAAGATTAGGCTACTGGAAGAAATGCTTTTGACTGTGTGGCATGGTTGCCTAAGTGGGCTGCTCTATTCAGATGCTCACCCTCCCCACACGCATACCATGTCATGTGCCGAACTAGAACCTTATGTGTGCTTTGGTGTGGGTCATGCACTAACGGGCTTGCAACGTAAGCAGCAGATGTGGGCCAGAGACTGCTTCTATGGGGGTGATGGGGTGGAGCCATGAACAGAATACTTTATCTTACTGTGAACTGGTGCTTCTTCCTGAGTACCCATGGTGCGACAGGGTATGTCGCTAACAAGGTTATCATGTTGGTATTGGGCTCTGGCGTTCACTCCACCTCATTGCTCATTCTGCTTGACTAGAGTGTAGCTTTCGTAACACATCCGAGCTGACGAGGACTTCTTGAGAAACCGTCTATACAGTTAGCTGGTCATGTAATGAGGTCATGACCCATATAAACGTATGAGATAACGTCCTCACCTCATGATTGTGCTGCCGTCAGCTCTTTTCAAATCTATTTCAGTTCCTCCTGAGATTCGGGTGATTATGTGGAGAGCAGTTGTTGGTCTCCCCACGTCTCTGCAGTATTAGTGGCAGTTCAAGCAGGGTGAGGTCACTCTTATCACCCTCTCGTATCTCTGACAGAAGCGACGCTACCTGTCAAACTCAGGGCGCTACGGAGACGCGTTAGCCCACAGCTGACATAGCCGTTTCTTTTTTGGTACTGTTCATTTCAACACAATCCGCCATATGCTACCAGAAGATGATGATAGCGGGGATAAAACATTAGGACGGGAGTGGGGGAGTGTGGAGGGGGTCGGCCCGGTGTTTCTAAAGGAGCCTGAAAGCTTATGAACTGTCAGCGTTCTGTCAGCTTGAAACGGGCTGGGTGGGGAATAGCGGCAAAACGTGAACCCATTGATGTGTTTTACTTTGTGTGGTGTTAGCAGATTTGGATGGAAAAGGAGGACAAAGCAAAAGAAAAGTGTGTTTTCTGACATGGTGACGGTTTGAAGTGACACTCACCACTGTGTCTGTCTGTGTGTGTCTCTCTTGTTGCTCCAGATGTCGGGGATGACCTGGGGAAGACAGCAGGGAGTGTTCAGCAGGCCCCCTCCCAGCACAGGGACAGGAGCTTGGGCTCGGCCGTCAAGGACTGCCCCTACTGTGGGAAGACCTTCCGCACCTCCCACCACCTCAAGGTCCACCTGAGGATACACACAGGTCAGTGGAGTGAGTTCCCCTTGGATATTACTGCATCACCGTTTTCCCTTCTGCCACCGCTCTCTGCCTACAACTTGAGTCAACACCGTTTGGCCATGTTCAATACCATTGGCGGGAGAAGTTATTCGAAGCACACAGCTGTTTCCTGGAAATGTGCTGTAATTAATGTGACAATGGCATTCAGCGGTTCACTTTAGCTACTGTTCTAATCTTATCCATATGTAAGTGTCCAAATATATCTCTACCTGGACAACCTTCCGTGTTAGCTGCTGGGAGGTAGAGGTGATCCCATTGAGAGTAATGAGGTGGACACTGTGTCGACTGGCCAGAGCCAGAGCAGGCTGTTATACTGTACCCCACTACACTACACTGCAGGGTAGAAATGTCCCAGTAAATATCCAGGCCATTCTAAGGTCCCCTTAGATCAAGGACATCGGCTCTGCTAATTGTCCAAACAATCTATGTGCTATGTATGCTATAGCATGTTTCTACACTATGTTTCTGCATGGAGTGTGTAGCTTTGGAGTACTGCTTGGAATGTAGCTTAGAGTACTGTACTGGACCACCTGTGAAAATCCATGGCATAATGTTATGAGTCAGCCCATATCAGACACAAAAGAGCATGACCCTAGAAACGAGTGTTTAGCATTTCTTCAGAGCTGTGCTCTAATTACTTGGCTGAGGGGAGAGCTTGAGTGTATGCCCTAGTGACAGTCTACTACACCACGCTACAATACCTCTTCAGTCTGCATTGCTTTCTCTCTTTCTCAGATTAGGCCTGGGAATGACAAAGTACATCCAGTATACTCATGGAGATCTCAGAGTTTTTAGGACTTCATTTCTTATCAGCCTCTGTTCTTGTTCTACACGCAACTGTGAATTCTCTCGGATAGAGCGTCTGATGTCCTGACCTCTGTGTCCGAAGACACCATTTTATAGTCCCCCCCCAAAAATGTCATCCTTAAGGGCCAGTAAAGGCATGGCGCAAGCTTTCAGAACTTAAAATGGAAATCTCTCGCAGCTGAGGAAATCAATGCTTGCTTTTTTTCCTCTCTGTTTTTCACCATGCACTTAAAAAGAGAGAAGGGAGACCACCCAAACTGTGCCTCCCCCTTCCCCCCTCCCCCTTTAATAAGGACCACATACCTCTGGTCTGGAGAGGAATTAAGGAGCCAGCGTAGCTCGTAGCTCGGCGTAGCGCAGGAGCACTTGTGCACTACCATAATTAGGATCTTTGTGTAAAATAGCACATCCAGGTCACCGAGAGCAGAGCAGTCTCAACCCTGATTCTGCAGACCTCTCTGAATACCTCACCGTCAAGAGAGGAGGGGCCAGGGGGGTGGGTGGGTGGGGAAGGGGGGCATGGAAATCTGTTACCTAACAGAGGGGGGCTGAGTTATGCCTGTTTTGAGTGGTACAGTAAGGGTCCCCAGAAGGGCCATATTTCAGCAGATAGGAAACAGAGGTCTCATCCCAGGCCCTCCGTTAACTCACACAGTGCAGCAGGACAGGCCCTGCGTAAGCACAACTCAACATGGTCACTTCGTGCACAGAAACCGTCTGATGTATCTACAAGATGTTGCCCTTTAAATCATTCATACATTATCAGATTGACTTCAGGTTGAAATGATGATGATTAGATCAAGGTGATGACTTTCACATCCTATGAAGATTCCTCCTTGATGGCAAAACAGTGGAACTCAGAGATGACATAACGCGCCCTTCATCCTAATTCAGTCTGAACAGCACAATGGCATTGCTTATCGAGAGGTGCTCGCAATGTGCAACACAATGTTAGATTAATGACTCGCTAACATTTTGTTGAAAGGAATGAAGTGAATTTAAATTTCTCTAAAAGTTAAAGAGCTAATGTTACAGTATTAATTTCCTCTTGAACAGTGAGTGGGAAAATATCCATTAGTGAAATTAACCACAGTTTCTAGGTAGCTAACATTGTGCAGAATACAGTGTGGGGCCACAGTTAATGAACACTGCAGTGGGTGATATTTCATTATACAAATTAATGCTCACATTTTAATGGGAAAGTCACATAATGAATCTAGGCTTCAGTGACAGCAATTAGAGACACAGATTGTCCCCTTCTGGACAAGGCAGTATTTAGCAGTAAGCAGCTGTGTGTAAAAAATAAAAAGGTCTTTGCTCTTGACAATGGCGACGCATAACTTTAGGGGAAATAACCAGTAGAGTTTCCACTCACCTTTAAACGTGGACAGAGATAGAGCCAGGCCTTGCCCATGTCACATAACCTTAACCTAACCAATCAGAATGAATCAATGGGGACCCATGATCTTGCTCTCTCCTTCTCTCCCTCTCTCCATTTCTCTCCCTCCCTCCCTCTCCTTCTCTCCCTCTCTCCATTTCTTTCTCACCCTCTCCATCTCTCTGCCTCCCTCCCTCTCTCTCCCCTGTTATTTCAATTTCTCGTTCATGAACAGGTTTAATACTAACATTCCCTACCCTTTTCCAAACTAGTCCCTCTTTGCATGTAACGACATTCTTGTGTAGTAACACATATGTTGATGTTTGTTGCTGACCAACAGCCTTGCTTATTAAACGCTATTTAACATTGACAAAAAGGTTAGGCGTTTGGATAGGTTCCTTTCCGAAGGGTTTCCCAGTTCTGCCCAGATAAGATTTGAATAACAGCACTTCTTCCAGTGCAAACTGCCTTTCAACGTTATGTAAAGCCATATGGAAATGTATCTTAAAGTATGTCATATCTATTAACTGTTTTAATTGCCCCTCTGTAGTGGCTCTGGATGTTTATTCTGAGTGGTTACTATGGAGCTGTGACGAAGCACCCAAATCCAGATGAAATCTGTTGGAGTAGAGGAACTGCTTAAAGAAGTAGAGCAAAAAACAATGTCCCAGCACTGGGAGGATGAATACATTGATACATTTAAACGTTATATTAGTTCTAATGAAAATATACTCTTCTTAAAGTACTGTGGCAGGTGATCGTTAAATAGTTGCCCCATATTTTATGAATTTTGTATTTAATTTTTTTCCTTGATTGTGTTAATATATTATCTTTATTACATATTTACCTTTATTGGGGGAGAAATGTATATTTCTAAGCAATGACAAATTATAATTCCTTTCTTTTGTGCCATGGAGCTCTGTTGTGTTTCACAGAGGTTGTGCTGTTTGCACTGATATCAATTAAAAGTGGATTAACGGGTACATAATGACCTTTAGCAGTAAATTGTGTGTAATGTTGCAAGGCAGGATACAGTATATTCCCCAGATGTCACACATGCCCCAGACGTATGATTGAGCAGATGTCTTAGCGAGTCCAAATGGTCCACAAAGAACACACACACACACATATACACACATATACACACATATACACACACACACACACACACACACACACACACACACACACACACACACACACACACACACACACACACACACACACACACACACACACACACACACACACGGACACCACACATTTACGGTATACATTTCCCAGCCATGTATACATTGATTACTCTTCAAGGTTTGTTTAGATAGGTGTCATATGTTCAGTTATATTCAGTGGTGTTGTGGAGGGTAAAAGCATCTGCTAAATGGCATATATTATTATTATGTTAAATGCAAGTAAACACAGTTTACCCACTTATTTTTTTTGCCTAACAGTTGACCCACTTTTTGTGGAAAAAATGCATTGAAAGTATAGGAAGCGTTACTTTATTCACCACAACCGGCGATCAGAGTTCACCCACCTATTTATTTACAGTACCATTACATCACTGGTTACATTCCGATGTCTGAAGCCTAAGATTAAGCATATGTCCTTTTATGTTTTTTAATATTTGGATGGTGGTGTTGATACCCATTTTCATTATTAACAGCCTTACAATTTTTTGGTTGCATAAAATGAATCCCTCTAATTTTGGGCCTAGAATATCATTTTGTCCAGTTAAAGGAATTGAGAATGATCATTTGCATCAGGGACGTTTCCTTATTAAATCAGCCCAAGCCCTTGTTATCCTGCTTAGAGGATAAGCACTTATTGGGTTAAAAGCTCATCTCGCATGGGTTATTTTAAATATGCTTCAAAATCGCTCTTGTGTAAAAGAAAAAAACACAGTGATCTCTCTCTATCTCCCTTTCCCTCTCTAATTTTCTTTCTCTCTCTCCGGTATCAATATTGTATTGAGTTTGTATTTGTGGCCCTTCATTTGAGAACTGTGCAGTAGGTCTGCAGATTCTACAGTCTTTTTCTGGAATGGTGCCCTCCAAATAATGATAAATTACTTGAGCAGTATTCCATTTGCTAATTATATCCATGATTTACTACTGCGAGAATTAAATCATTCAATTCAGTCTTGCGTAACAATGCAACATTTTTTTTCTGTAAAAAATGGTTTCCATGTGTATAATCTAAACATGGTATAGCTATATATACACACACACTACTTGGCAAACATCCTTTTATTCGTGACTTTTTCCAACCCCCCTTGCTCTTGGAGTCATTAAAACTTGTTTTTCAACCACTCCACAAATTTCTTGTTAACAAACTATCGTTTTGGCAAGTCGGTTAGGACATCTACTTTGTGCATGACACAAGTAATTTTTTCAACAATTGCTTACAGACAGATTATTTCACTTATAATTCACTGTATCACAATTCCAGTGGGTCAGACGTTTATATACACTAAGTTGACTGTGCCTTTAAACAGCTTGGAAAATTCCAGAAAATGATGCCATGGCTTTAGAAGCTTCTGATAGGCTAATTGACATAATTTGAGTCAATTGGAGGTGTACCTGTAGATGTATTTCAATGCCTACCTTCAAACTCAGTGCCTCTGCTTGACGTCATGGAAAAATCTAAAGAAATCAGCCAAGACATCAGACAAAATTGTAGACCTCCACAAGTCTGGTTTATCCTTCGGAGCAATTTCCAAACGCCTGAAGGTACCACGTTCATCTGTACAAACAATAGTGCGCAAGTATAAACACCATGGGACCACGCAGCCATTATACCGAGGAGCTGTGTTCTGTCTCCTAGAGATAAATGTACTTTGGTGCGAAAAGTGTGAATCAATCCCAGAACAACAGCAAAGGACCTTGTGAAGATGCTGGAGGAAACAGGTACAAAAGTGTCTTTATCCACAGTAAAACGAGTCCTATATCGACATAACCTGAAAGGCTTCTTAGCAAGACAGACTATTATTTGCAACTGAACATGGGATCGTACTTTTTGGAGAAATGTCCTCTGGTCTGATAAAACAAAAATAGAACTGTTTGGCCATAATGAACATCGTTATGTTTGGAGGAAAAAGGGGGAGGCTTGCAAGCCGAAGAACACCATCCCAACCGTGAAGCACGGGGGTGGCAGCATCATGTTATGGGGGTGCTTTGCTGCAGGAGGAACTGGTGCACTTCACAAAATAGATGGCATCATGAGGGAGGAAAATGATGTGGATATATTGAAGGAACATCTCAAGACATCAGTCAGGAAGTTAATGCTTGGTCGCAAATGGGTATTCCAAATGGACAATGACCCCAAGCATACTTCCAAAGTTGTGGAAAAATGGCTTAAGGACAATAAAGTCAAGGTATTGGAGTGGCCATCACAAAGCCCTGACCTCAATCCTATAGAAAATTTGTGGGCAGAACTGAAAAAGCGTGTGCGAGCAAGGAGGCCTACAAACCTAACTCAGTTACACCAGCTCTGTCAGGAGGAATGGGCCAAAATTCACCCAACTTATTGTGGGAAGATTGTGGAAGGCTACCCTAAACGTTTGACCCAAGTTAAACAATTTTAAGGCAATGCTACCAAATACTAATTGAGTGTATGTAAACTTCTGACCCACTGGGAATGTGACGAAATAAATAAAAGCTGAAATAAATCATTCTCTCTACAATTATTCTGACATTTCACATTCTTAAAATAAAATGGTGATCCTAACTGACCTAAGACAGGGAATGTTTACTAGGATTAAATGTCAGGAATTGTGAAAAAATGAGTTTAAATGTAAATTGCATTATACCATTCAATTTTACCATTCAAGAATATTTATGAATATTTATATACACAGTGTATTTCTGTAGAGATTCTGTACCTGCACTGAAAGTCAAATGATGGTACCACCACTATGCTACTACCGTGATTTACAGACACATGTTTTTCATATGTACATCCTTGCTGATTTGTGTCAGTTAAAGTCTGTTTTAGTTTCATATGAAGTGACTGCATCTTCCACTATTTGCTCCAGATAGTCATAGAGCCATTCAGCTGGGAAGGAATGGAGAGCTTCTTCTCTGTGAATGGTGATTTATGATAAACTGCAAAAGGATAACGTCCGAGAAGTCACTGTCTCATCGCCAAGGCAGAGGCCTGTCAGCGAACAAGGCCAAGAGAGAGACCCACCAACAACCACCATGCAAACAGAGATAACATCGAGACAGTTGTGTTGTCAGTTGAAAATATTATCTCTTGTAGTGGACTGAAAGCACCATATGGTGAAATGTTTTTTATTGTGTCGACATGAGTGATGGCTCACTTGGCGGAGCTGGATCGACCCGTATTCAGATGCCAATCCCCGAATGGAGCTGAGGAGCTGTTTGCTGAATGCAGAATTCTGTTGAATGTTGGTTAACACTGAGATCATGGTGTTGATTTTCACTGTTGTTTCCTCTCTTATTCATTTCCTGTCTCTCTTTCTCTCTCTCTCTCTCTCTCTCTCTCTCTCTCTCTCTCTCTCTCTCTCTCTCTCTCTCTATCTATCTTTCTTACAGGAGAGAAACCCTACAGGTGCCCTCACTGTGACTACGCGGGCACCCAGTCTGCCTCGCTCAAGTACCACCTGGAGCGTCACCACCGCGAGCGGCAGAATGGCGGTGGCACCTCCTCCGGACACGCCCCTCCCTCTGAGCACAAGGAGGAGCACGGCAAGGGTGGTGTCTTCGCACGTCCTGATGTCCTCCGCGGTGTCTTCAAGGGCATGCCCTCCAGCCTGGACTTCAGAGGGGGACCGTTGCACCCCCACCAGTGGGCCCCTCCCGGTATGTTGTCCCCCAGGGAGTGTGAGAGGGACAGAGAGCGAGAGCGTAATGGCCTGGGATCTGACACTCCCTCTGAAAGTATAAAGAGCCCAGAGGGCCCCTCCGCCGCAGACGTCCCAGCCAGCTTCAGAGACCTGGGCCGGGCGTACCAGAGCATGGTGGGAAACGGTGTCAACTTCCAGGGCTCTCTGCAGGCCTTCATGGACAGCTTCGTCCTCAGCTCCCTGAAGAAGGAGAAGGAGATGAGAGAGAGCCACCTGCAGTCCCAGCATTACTATGAGAGTGGTGAGCCCAAAGCCAAGAGGGCTGATACTGGTGAGGAGAATTCTGAGGCCAAGCCCTCAACGGGCAAACCTGGGTCCCAGTACGAGCCTCTGGACCTGTCTGTCAATGTCAAGCCTGAAACAGGCTCTCTGCCTGGCTCCTCTGTCACCTTCCAGGACAACGTGGCGTGGCATGGCTGCCTCTTCTGCCCCTTCTCCACCGCCTCTGTGGAGCTGATGGCCCTCCACCTGCAGGCCAACCACCTGGGCAAGGCCAAGCAACGCAAGGAGGGCAAGGAGCACCAGGGAGAGCCCTCCCACTTCCTCAAGGCCAGCATGGGCCCAGCCCACCTCCATGACAAAGACCATGACAGAGAGGGGTTGAAGAGCCAGTCAGCCTGGTCCAACCACATGGAGCCCTACGTCAGCATGGGAGCCTTCCAGAGCGACTTCTACAAGCAGTATGGAGGCATGTACGATGGCTCCCCAAGGACCCCGGGCCTCCAGGGGTTTGGAGCAACATGCCCTGACCCAGCCCTGGAGCAGCAAAGCCAGGCCAGAGAAACAGTTGGGGATGAGCTCTCAGACAAGGCCTCCTGCGGGGAGCTGGAGGAGCAGGGACAGTCTGAGGATGAGGAAGGCAGGGCCGGCGAGCTCTGCCACAGCACAGAGTCCTCCTCCGCCCAACCAGAGAGCCAGCAACCCCACTCTGATGATGAGGAAGGAAGAGGAGGAGGAAGAGGACGGGATGGAGGGGGAAGATGAGGACAGTGCCACCTTTCAGATGCCGAAGCAGATGCAGGCCGTGTCACCGGCTAGAGAGGCCCAACGACCAGGGGTCTCCATGGGCCCTGGGGCCCCTTTCCCTCCCCAGTCCCGGCCTCAGCCGCCCCTGGAGAAGCAGTGGCAGCAGGGCTTAGGTCTCCTTTCATCTCCTGGTGGTTCCCCGGGGTTGCTGAAGCCGGAACATGCCCATCTCGAGCAGCAGATGAACATGCTGTCCGTCCTGAGGGCCTACAGCTCGGAGAACCTCGCAGCGTTCAACGGCCTTGGAAGCGGCTCAAACAGCGGCAGTGGCATCAAGAGACCAGACGCACCCGGTAAGTGAGTCTGACCCGGCCGCATGGCACTGCCTTTGATCTTATTGCCCCTACGTCCACAAACACACAAGCAATGCACACACACACACACACACACACACACACACACACACGTATTTACCTACATTCTCTAACACTACGATATGTACATTTGCCAAAACCCCATTTCATACACACACAGCATCACACACTCATAACTTTGTCCTGAGAATCACAATGAAACTCAGAAACTCACACAGAAAAAATAGATTTTCTCTAAAGTGATTTCAACCTTATTTCAAGCAAGTTTAGAAGCTATTGGAGTGGCGAGTAGCAACAGATTAATCTTTATTACACGTTTATATTAGGGAGACAGTAGTGTCTTCTCTCCCTCCATCCTGGGGAAGGGAATAATCCTGTCTCCCAGAGAGCAGGACCTCAGCTCCCATGTCATCTCAAGCACACAGCGGTTAACTATCTTAGCTCTCATAAAGCCCTCTCCCAAAAGCCCATTACTTTATAAGACCCAAAGATCTATGGGCCTGTGAAAAATGAACTGTCAGCTTTCATGATTCTGTTAAGGTTACAGGCGCTCCTTGAGACTGCTGTTTTTCGGAGTGCCCTTTTGCAGTTTTGGTGATAAAATCTCAGGGAAAAGGAATCTTCAAGTTGAGCTCATAGCTCAGCACTGGGCCAGCCAGTGTAGAGTTGTACGTAGTAGGATAAGTGAACTACACACTTTAGTCCAGAATTCAGCTAGCCACATCTGGAGGATTCCGTCATTGAACATGTCTCTTACCTGCCTCTCATTTTAAATGACAACATACATTTGAAATATTGAATTTCTTGAATATACTGTAATATTCATTAAATGTCACACACATCCGATTTCCGAGGCCTGTTCTCTAGCAACCGGAATCCATTCAGTGTTTAGGTTGCTACCACTGCTCAGACAGATATTTTATTTTGTTGGATAAGCTATCCCTTTGCAAATAGATTTAAGGATTAACAGACAAAAAATAGGCCTATTTTCATAAAATTTCGACATGCTGCAAAAAGTCTATATATTTACATGAGAAATAGTTTCATGATATGTTTTTGTCTTACTGTTTACGAAATAATTTGTTCATATCCCATAGTCAAATGAAATGAATAACAGCACTCTTCAGTCAATTGGTTTTCTACTTAGAGGATTAATGTTGTCATCATAATCATTTACCAGTCAGGCACAAAGATCTGGTACACCAGTGTATTGTGAATACGTGACCCATCGTAAAGAAATGACACAATTGTTAATTATTAGTTGACCTTTACTGTCATGGAAACTATGTCTGTCATTATGGAACCTGTTGCATATTTTAGCATCTTAGAGGGTCATTCACAGTGATGAACATTTGTGCCATTTTTACTTTGTAAATGCTTTTGTGTTGGAATGTCCTCCTTCAATCAAAAGGCATTTGAATGCTACCCTTGTGACGTAGTCGCTTTTCAACAGAAGCGAGAATGCCTGACCTTTTTAGATAAGGCTTTGTCTATGGAACAAAGGGCTTTCTTATATGTATGTTATTGTCCCCTAGCTCGAGTCAGTCTCTCATTGTAATAGGACCTAGCTGTTGACTATGTATACAGCTCAGTAGCATTGATACTCTTTTACAATCTCCTGACCCTCTTACAGTTTTTAGACAACACCAAGAGATAACCCATGAAACATAAGAGATGAATATGCACTGAGTGTACAAAACATTAAGGACACCATCCTAGTATTGAGTTGCTCTCAGAACATCCTCAATTCGTCGGGGCACGGACTCTACAAGGTGTCAAATGCGTTCCACAGGGAAGCTGGCCCGTGTTGACTCCAATGCTTCCCACAGTTGTGTCAAGTTGACTGGATGTCCTTTGGGTGGTAGGCCATTCTTGATACCCATGGGAAACTGTTGTGTGTGAAAAACCCAGCAGCGCTGCAGTTCATGACACAAACCGATGTGCCTGGCATCTACTACCATACCCCGTTCAAAGGCACTTAAGTCTTTTGTCTTGCCCATTCACCCTCTGAATGGCACACATACTGCACACAAAAATTAAATCCTTCTTTAACCTGTCTCCTCCTCTTCATCTACACTGATTGAAGTGGATTTAACAAGTGACATCAATAAGGGATCATAGCTTTCACCTGGATTCACCTGGTCAGTCTATGTCATGGAAAGAGCAGGTGTTCATGATGTTTTGTACACTCAGTGTATGACATCAGTGCTCATAATCGGGTTGTGTGTGTGTGTGTGTGACAGTGTTTAAGTTCTCTAGCCCCGGCAGGGAGGCTGGAGGCTGAGTGGCTAAGCAGCATGTCAGCGTGTCAGAGCCCATGTAGCTGGAGCTCCTCTTGACCCCGTAACACTCACCTCTGTTACACCCCTGCTAAATATTGACCATGCGCCCTCCTCTCCTCTCAGGGCAGCAGGGCTCAGTGTCTAGTGTTACACAAGTGTTACACACACTCACCTTTACCAGCCTGTACAAGGAGAGAAGGCACAGGCTGCTAACCTCACTAGGCTACATCGGTACATCAGGCCCTGAGAACCGCCCAAGGAAACCCCTCTCACCCCCACAACCAGGGGTAGAGAAACAGATAGTCACTGGACTAGTCCTAACCCACCTCCCTCTGTATGTACTGTGAGTGTTCCACAGGCAGGGTCATTCTCAGATAAGGTGCACTCATCCTCTGTTTCTCGGCTAGCTAAGCACAGCTGGATGGAAGTGTGCCAAGCCTGACCCCGCCTCCTTCTCCACCCCTCACAACGCTCAGTCTCCTGGCAACATCTGCTCCAGAGACCTCACAAGTTTGGTTTACAGAGGTGACAGAAATACAGTAAACAGTCATTCAAAAACCCTCCAGGAAACGTTCTCCAAACTTCACAATGTGTTTCCTGTAATCACGTACAGATGACAGCGGTGCTGTTAGATATGAAAGTCATGGTAGGTACATGTAACAGGAGATACTCTCATTGCGTGAATATGTAGAGTGCATGTAGAGTGCATGTAGAGTGCAAGAGTCACGTCTACCTACCCCGTATCAAGTAGTAGAAAGTCTTCCTTAATAAAGCCCACTATCCCTTCCCTTCAACCAACCCTGATCTCCTTATGGAGGGGTCTTCCATGGGGAATTGCAAGGAACATATTCTCCACAGTTATTTGGGGTGGGGTGGCAAGCCATCCTGAAAATGTAATTCAAAACTGGCAAAATGTGATTATCTGAAGTGGGTTTGCATTAGGTTTGTATGCAAATAGAGCATAAATCATTAATATCGAAATTCTCGCCTGAATTTGGGCTGTCGAGCACATGGGCTGGGCTCGACGGAGAGCTGAGCGTCGTAAGTGGCTCTCTCTTCATTAGCATGCCCAGAGCTAGGGGTGGGTCCTTCACACGCACACCCACACGCACATCCCCACCCACACACACGCACACACACACACCCATACACACACACATTTCTCGAAATATATTAATGGCGAATCAACAGTGATCATTCCATTCCCTCTGGTATCTCATTTGAGAGAGGTTTCCAGTTGATGTAGTGTGTAGTACATTGTGTAGTGTTAAGACTGCCATTGGTCCACTGTGTTGTTGAGGTCAGCCAATGTGGATGTGTTTTACACAGTCAATAGCCACCTGGGATAGAGGCCTATCTATAGCCATACAGGATGAGGCCTGTATTACTTAAACAGTATAACGTTGAACATTTACACAACAGACTATACATTGTCACAGTGTGCAGCTTTCTTTAACGCTCACATGGTTCTCTCGCTGGTTGAGATTGGCAGTCTGAAGAGGCAGCATTGCTGAACGCGTGGGTGAGGAAAGGGCTTGGGTGGGCACGCTTAGGTGCTGCTGGGAAAAATAACTCAAAGTGAAGCACCTCTCACAGCAGAAGGAGAGCGATAGAGACAGAGTGATATATAGAGACTGAAAGCTATGCTCACATCACTTAGATGTGTATCTCTGGCTTTCTGTGCACGAGGACACTCTGCTTGTGCCCTGTAGTGTCTGGGCTGTCTGTCATTGTGGTTGTTTGTTTGTTGTTGACGACGACTGTTAGATAAATCGTTATCTTGATTCGCCTGCTTTAGAAAAGTGAAAAATTGCTTGTTTGGACAAGTATGAACCAACAACTCAGTGTCACAGTAATGGGAACTAGAAACTTCCGCCACCACAACCAGTCGTTAGATTTTCCTCTGTCCTTATCTATGGCGACGCTTTAGAGCGAGAATGGCTCAGTGTAGCTAACAGACTGTGTCATGAAGGGTCACAGCAGGGTCATTCAGTGCTGCCATGCCACCCATATTATGATGTCCCTTGGGGCAAGGTCACCTGTCACTACCTCAAACTCTGATGTTTACTGCTAAGAGTGTAGTCCAATCAGAGTCGTCAGCCTCAGCACCCTCACCCGACTTTCGCCACTTAACCCAGACATTCCAGGGGCATGGAGGGCACTGGCGCTTTCAGCTCGGTGACACGGTCAGGGAGAGCGCCGGCGCTAGGGTTAAACGGGGTCAGTCTATCAGTGTTCATGCTACAGCACTTGACGGGGAGAAGCAGGGCTGGCACACTCGAGGATCCAAGGCAAATGAAGCTACCGACGTTAGAATGGTAAGGCGGTATGTCTACTGTCGAGCATCTTTGGCGAGAAAAGCAGACCGATGATGGGTGTAGGGGTGCAGGGAAGGAGGGGTAAGGGTGATGGGGAGGGGGTGTATGTTTCCCGGTGATAATAGTTCATAAGGGCACAACACCCCCTGGTGGAATTGCAGAGGAAAAAGAGGGAGAGACGGGGGAGAAAGAGTGGAAAGAATGAAAGAGGGATACTGAGAGGTATTTTTGAGTGAGAGAAGGATCATTGTCTATTTCAATATTTCTGGTGCGAAGACGGGCAAATCCACCACGTGGCCCTTTGGGTTGAGCAATTTGCAAAGCCCCTCAAATGGAGGCGCAGTTTGTTCACGATGCGCAGTGCACAAGTGTCTCGTGCCGAGCTCGCACCACGGGAAGTTCAGGAGGAGGAGGAGGAGTAGGAGGAGGAGGAGGGAAAGAGAGAGAGAGAAAGAAGAAGAAGGAACAGCGAACACAGACACAGATTGCCTATGTCAGGAACACAAACTATGTAAAAAACGTAAATGTATTCAAGCCGTCTCTGATATTTTTAGCCCTGAGTACAGCCTCCTCTGACAGCGTTGGTCTGCTATCCTATGCTCCCTGGAGTTTTTTTTGTTTCTTGTGGGGGGGTTGTGGGGTTGTAGGGTTGGTTGACTACTTAGTTGTAGCAGTGTTCATGTCACTGGTGGCCAATTACCTCTGTCAAGAGGGAGAGATTTGAAGGCGGCCCTCTCTGTGTGGGACTTGAACCCACAATCATAGAGGTTAGGCGCAGGGTTGTGGTACTTCTGGGCCTATCAGCCCCCCTCCACTACTGAGCAGTGCCTGTTTCAAGCTCAGACCAGAGTAGTAAAAGGATCATATGTGTGGGTCCTTCTGAACAGGTTCTTTAA
Source organism: Brachymystax lenok tsinlingensis (assembly GCA_030435695.1). NCBI lineage: Eukaryota > Metazoa > Chordata > Actinopteri > Salmoniformes > Salmonidae > Brachymystax > Brachymystax lenok. The sequence continues at coordinate 12,003,670 of CM059800.1, forward strand.
AGTCATTATGATCTTTAAAAACATAAAGTGCCTTTCCTTGACTGGGGGATGTCACCGATGTACAGGATCCTAGCGGGCATTACAGCTCCTTTACTTGCTCTGTCGAGAAGACACTTCTTCTCATACTGCGACTAATACAGTCTCTCTCTCTATTTCTCTCTCTCTCTTTATGTCTCTCTCTCTCTATCATGCACACAAACACACACACACATACGTAATCATTCATTAGGATACAGTAGTGAAATACAGTCTCTGAAAACACTCGCACGCGCGCACGCACACACACACACACACACACACACACACACACACACACACACACACACACACACACACACACACACACACACACACAGATTAAAGCCTGTGTTCTTTACAGCTTTTTCAATTTGCTGCTCAGTAATTGCCAAAGCCACCTAATTCATGGACCCATGGACTATTATAGGAAAACAGAGTGAGCGACAGTGATACCAGCATTCCCAGTCAGACTCGAAAGATATTTATATATTTTCTGTGTTTTATTTTCTCCCTAACTGTGTAACCCTCTTAATACACTGCGATAGGATGAAACCTGGTAATTGCCAATAATACTGTCCTCATCAGGTGGCTAATTATCATTAATTTGGTCTTTGTTAGTCTGTTAGTGTACAAACACAGCCACACAGCTCTGACAAGTAGGGAGGGCTGGGTACAAACACAGCCACACAGCTCTGACAAGTAGGGAGGGATGGGTACAAACACAGTCACACAGCTCTGACAAGTAGGGAGGGATGGGTTAGCTTAATGCACTAAGACACCTGTGTGTGTGCTAACAACCACGAGAGGCTGTCTCACACTGGTGATGTGTGCTGAGATGAGTGAGATTGTGTTTAACACTAATGACATGCACTAATGTCAATGAGAACCTGTCTCACACTGATGATCCCTTCTAAAAGTAATGAGTTGACGAACTACCCAACTGGGAGTGACCCACTTCCTTCCCTGCATGGGTCAACCCAATAGGTCCCTGACCATTTTCACTGCTCCCCCGTACAAAACGCTGCTGAGATCAGCCTTCTGTGGATCGTTCCCACACATATGGAATCTTGTTTTCTAACATCGCTGGAGGGGAAAGTTCTCCCATGATTAAGCTGTCTGGAGGATGTCTGTTTCTCTGTTTCTTAGGCGACAGACAGTGTTGGCGATACTCTTTTGTGCATTGTGCAGTGTGAGATGACGAGTTGACGGGTGAAGCCGAGGTGCTATTTCACATGTGCAATATTACCATTTTAGCTTGCACCGAGGTGAATTATCACCTTGTCACTCACCAGTTCAAATACTAGTTTCAAAGAGCAATTAATTGTAATAGCTGTTGTCAACCCCTCTGGATGATACCTGTTGCTCTCCCTTAGCCGCCGTGGGATCTCTAAAAATATTTTCCCCCCCTGCTAATTTCCCAGATATCAACTCTTCTGTGCTGAAAAGCTTTGAAAAGCTTCATATTCTCTCCTTCTCTTTCTAGCTCTAATACCTTGATGATATTGGCCTCATAATTTCCTGAAAGTACAGCGAATGAAGTATCAAGTTCCCTCGGAAGAGAGAATGAATATCGGATGCTAACAACTACATGACAATTATTCCAGGCTGGGATCTTGGGAGCTGCAGAAAGTATCTATTCCCATTCATACGGTAATGGATGCGTGTGTGTCTCTGTATGTGCGTTTGGGTGCATGTGTGCATTATATTCAATATAACAAAACATAAAACAATGGGTTATAAATTGGCCTTCCGACCCAATATACTGCATTTGATATGATTTTGTTTTCCGTCTTGTTATTTCCGTGTTTGTTTTTCTCACTCCTGTAGACTTTGTTCAGTTTGAGGTATTCCTCTTAGCGCCGGGGTTCTCTTCCCAAGGCGCCCTTAGATGTGAGGAGTCGGCCTCAGAGGGGTTGTACTGATAAAGTAGCTCTTCCTGCGAGAGTGCAGGTACACCGCGCATGCAGCACAAGCATAGTAAGCGCACTCACACCGCCAGCCGACACATAATGAGAGAATGCGCAGGAACTTCAATGACAACAGAGAGAAAGAAAGGGAGAACAGGTACAACGAGAAGGAAATAAACTATGTCACCTTTTATTCGCTCTATTATTCAACATCAATGGTACCGTAGCGTGATGGTAATAAAAACACACACAATGACACAAGCATAGACAGATAAGCAACAGTGGTGTTTTGAAAAGCATACTGTAGCAATTAGGGACAAGTAACTAGCGTTATTTCCCGTCTCGTTGCCTTGTGAAGGATGAACCAGACCACTATTGATTTGATTTGATTTGATTTGACTAACCCCATGTTTGATTTAAACATGAAAAAAAAAGATGTTTCACGAAGAGGGGAAAACGTTATTGCCTAAAGAAATAAGCCCAACACATTATAAACATTTTCTTCTGTAGAGGTGGAAATGAACAGCTCCCGCTTTTGCGTTGTGTCATGCAAATCCCATAGACTGGATTTAAAATGGTGCATCGTTTTTTTTTTTTTTTTTAGTAATATGGGGGAGGTGGACTAGTTGTTGCTCTAATTTCTGTCATTTAATCAGGATTACAAAGGTTACCTGGATGAGGGTATGAGAGAGGCACCGCAGGAACATCTTTACCAAAGATACAGGCGTGTTCTGTGTGTGTTCTTTAATTCTGCTTCACGCCTGCCTTTCTGACGATGATTTCATCCTCAGAAAACAACGGCATTCTTCTCAGACTGGGTAAACAGAGCTTTCTATTGTTCTCTCTCTCTCTCTCTCTCTCTCTCTCTCTCTCTCTCTCTCTCTCTCTCTCTCTCTCTCTCTCTCTCTCTCTCTCTCTCTCTCTCTCTCTCTCTCTCTCTCTCTCTCTCTCTCTCTCTCTCTCTCTCTCTCTGTGGTTCTTACTGATTTACATTCTCTCTCCCTGAGCCTTGTTAAATAGGAGCCAAAGAGAATCCATTTTAATCTGATTAATATCTTAGTTGATCACATATAACCTCATTTTCATTCAGTGCTGCCCTTGTCCACAGAGTCATACACAAAATGACCTTTGAGTCGCCACGGCTACCATAAAGCACAATAAGCGCCATTGTACTGTCAAAAAAGCTGAAGATGTTTTACATCATTACAAGAATTTAATGTTCCCGTCTTTTCAAATGCGATGCTTTCCACAAAAGGCCACCCTCCAATTGAGGGGCCATTAGGCCTGGACTCGAGTTTCCTGGGGCTAGGAGATGGGAACAACTTTTCTCCTGCATTCACAGTAATATGAATCGTCCCTTTAAAACAGATATGGTTACATATTAGTTTTGAAAGGTACAGTAACTGCTCAGCTTAAGCTGTCTCCAACAGTGGGGCTTTTGTTTCCTGACAAACCTAATAACTGGCCCTTGATCCCATTTCTCTCTCTCTCTCTCTCTCTCTCTCTCTCTCTCTCTCTCTCTCTCTCTCTCTCTCTCTCTCTCGCTCTCTCTCATGCACAGAGGCACATAGAGACAGACACACTCATGCAAGTTTGAATAAATCAGAAAGTTTACAGGGTTCAATTTGTTCGTTGAGAATTTATAGAAGAAGCTGTAGGACTCAATATTTTGTTAAAGTATCGCCTGTTTCTCGCTTGATGTTTTTAGGGACTGAAAAAAAGTTGTTTTGACATCATCTGGATAAATCTGCATTTGATTTGCTGATATGAGTAGCTATCCCAAAGGAAACCTTGTGAGATTTAATTATTCCCAGAAATGAGAAACATAAAGAAAAGACAAACACAAATACAAACACAGTCTCTCTCTCCCTTTCTCTCTCTCTCTTTCTCTTTATTTCTCTCTCTCTGTTTTACACAAACACACACGCGCACACACAAATAAGAATACAATAATTATGAAGTGGGTTGAGGTCTACATAGACCCATATGCTCCATCTTTGAAGCAGCTTGTTGCACTGTAGTGCGCCTGTAGTACTGTAGTAGTCTGCATGTTGTGAATAATAATTAGAATACAATATACCACATACATACATTTGTGTATATATGTACAGTCTTTCATAGGATTCAGCCACAAAGCTCAAAAAGAAACTATATTTGATAAGATAGATTTTAGTATTTTTTTCACCATCAGAAACTTGCACGGTTGTGTAGTTATCTGTTCTGGACGGTGGCCTTCTAGCTGAGGATGAATTCTGGGTTCATGATTCATGAGGCAGAAATTCTTATAAAATCAGGCCCAGCATGCACCAGTTTCCAGAAATTGTAAGAACTTTCTGGTTAATAGTTTTTATTGGACCCAGGAAAAAGGGTGGAGGGATTAAGCTCTGGATTAACACTGTACTTTAAGATACATATTTTTTAATGTGAAACCTCATCCCAGCTCATTCTGGGAAGCTTCTCTTATTAACCACTTTTTATATCGCCCTTTGTGTCCTATTTTCCTAACAACTTTAAGTGCACGCTTTTGACGAGCGCCGTGCCACTAGTTTTGCCAGCTACAAACACATTCTTTAAGCTTTTAAACACAGAACAATGGCAAATCTGTGCACATGAATGCTTTTGTAAGTGAAAAAAGCGAAGAAGAGAAGAGATAAGCAGAGCTTGGCTGCACTGCCCTCCCTTTCTCATCCCTCCATCTCTCTTCCCCTCTAAAAAAAGGCGCACCAAATCTCCCTCTCCATCGTCAAATCCAGGCTGATCTGTATGCCTCAGACGCTAACAGACAAACATCATATTCCCGACTTCAGCCTCTAATTGACTGAACAAGGATTGGTCACACTTATAAGTAGCGTTCCATAATGGATTTCCATGTTTGTGCGGTTTTAACTGGCAGTGCAAATGGAAGGGAAAATGTGTTTTTATTACCAAAAACAACCTCGCTCCTTTTCCGTAAAGATGGTATCTGTTTGTTGCAAGGTCAACGGAGGCTGACAGATGACAAACGATCTCAAGATGGCCGCATCATCTGTCCTGTTATTGTTTTTAGAAAAAAAAATACAAGATGAATGCCATCTTTTTTTCCTTCTCTCTTTTAACATTTGAATCTCTGATCGTGTAAAATGGGGAGAGAGACTAAAATAGGCACCTGATTGTCATCTCTCCTCCAAGGCCTGGGAGAAAACCGGAAAGAATCTTTCCAAATCTGCACTTATCATATTTCTGTATCACGAGGACTTGGCAAAAGACAGGGATTCAGTATTATAGACAAGCTGGTCATCAGATGGGAGTTGGGTTTTATTTCTCTGTCTTTTCATTCTCCCTCCTCCTCTCATTTGCTTCCCATCCAAGATGTGTCTCATTTTTCCTACTGGACAGCTACAACAGAATGCCCAAGAACTCCGTGTCCTTGAGGACAGAACAACTTTTCATTTTAATAATTTGATTGATTTTTTTTTTCTTCTACCTTGTTATTGTTTTCTTTTTGTCTTTTCTGCCTCATTATTTGCAATATGGATGAGAAATAAGTGAGAAAAAAATTCTGCTAAACTTCAACAGTGACGGCCACTTTGACAAAACACTAAGTTCATTTTTTAATTACCTGACTTTCTAATGCTGTTGTCATCTCCGAGACAATAGCCCTTTTTCTCTGATGTTTTTATTATGTTCTCATTTGGATGGCTACACTCTGCAGGTAGTCCGTGCATACTGCATCCCCCCCTCCCAATCACATCCCCCCACTGTACACTACCTCCCATCCCTCCCCACACTTCCGTACCTTGTTTTTTAAGATGTTTAATTGCATTAAGAGACGTATCGAGAGAACTAGACGAAGTGTCATCGCTTTTTAAAACACAATTAGGCAACACCTCGTCAGGGCTACTGTCTGGTGTTGTTGACAGGCCCGTGAACAATCGTGGCGACATCGCCTTGCATCTGCTGGCATCGTGCTCGTCATCAAGAGTGACAGCTGTTTCATGGAGAGAACCCTGCCGATCCCTGCCATGTCCCAAGCTCGTCAGCCTGTAATTTAAGCAAACCAATAAGCTGCAAGGTGTGGCGTGCAGGACGTAGGCAGACGAGGAGTAGCGAATTTCACTAGCGCTAATGAATCTGTTTCATGATCAACACTGTTTCCCCCCTCCTCTTCCTCCTCTTCATCTGACAAAATGAAAAGCCTGCTCGTTAATTTGAAAAACAACATTCAGCAACTTCATCAAAAGTAGAGGAACAGAGAGCAGTTGGGCAGCAGGCACAAGTTTTGTTTTGTCTTTCTCTTCTTTTCACGTCTCTCTTTCTCTCTCGCTCTCTTTTTTTCTGAAAGTGTAGCACAGCATACCTGAGGTTTTAGAAGTAGATTCTATGTTCCAGACTGTTAGCTTGATGCCATCGTCATTGTTTCATCAGACGGTTTGATGGAAATGCGCATGATGATGATGATGATGGTAATGATCATGATGATGATGAGACAGTGCAGACCCAGTGTTTTCTGACTGCCCATCTGCCTGATTAATAAGCTCATCCTTATCATAGGATTCACTTTAACTGGGTCTGAATGCAAAAGAGATTTTCCAAAATATAGACAAAAAAATGTTGGGAACTGCTATAATTTGGTTAGCGCCACACAATCGTGTCTAAATTATGCTCTGAATTCATTAAAATATGTCCTCATTAATGTCGTCACTTCCGTACTGGGCAGAGATGGATTCACTGATACAATTAAATGGCTTTGGCTGAGTGCAGAGGCAGCAGTATTGGATATTACACCTAGGAGCTGACTCAGGAAGACAAAGTGTATGAGGGCAAAAGTAATGATCATATACAAATATCCATATGAGAGTGAGTAAATGTTTAAGAAGATGTATGGCTAATGATGTTTAAATAACAGTAGCGTCATGAAAAAAAAATATATATATATTTTCTCACTGTGTCTGTATAAAAACACTTAATCGAGGACACTCGAGAGGCACAACAATCGAGCTCAGGGTAAGATAAAACAGAACCTTTTAGTATGCCTTGTGAACAAAACCTTAAATAAATATATCATCAGTTAGTAGCAAAGAATTATCTGCCTGGCATTGCCTTCCTTCTCAAGAAAAATAATATTTGACAGTGCAACTCCCTGATGATTTTTCTTTTTAAAGTTCTGACTTCAAAAGTGTTTACTCCCCATGTTTTTTAATTTGTCTGGGCATATGCAATATATTTGCATTTCAAATACCTGTATTGGAAGCAGGTGGTTTAAATGCCAAAAAGCGAATTGATGACAATCAACCATGAACATCAGGGGAACTCTTCTTGCGGGTTGACATTAAAACTAAACGAACAGCAGCTAAACAAACACATACAAATATAACTCCAGCCTCCACCCTACCTCATTCTCTCTCTCTCTCTCTCTCTCTCTCTCTCTCTCTCTCTCTCTCTCTCTCTCTCTCTCTCTCTCTCTCTCTCTCTCTCTCTCTCTCTTTCTCTCTCTCTCTCCACCCTCTCCTCACTCGCTCTTATTTTAATATTCCTGTACATTTGAATATCAGTGCATACAGTATAGAGCTGGATACACAGCCGTGTATTTTAACAGACTGTGGCTCAGTGGTTTAAAAATAAAAAGTTGAAAATTAACAGGGTTTGGGCTGGGATGAATATATTCAGTGCCAAACAGCGCCAAACCCTCTCCCCTCTCCCTCCTTACCCACCCCCCCTAAACTCACCTCTCTCTTTTCATCACTTCCATGGTCATTTCTGGAATTTACAGTAAATCCAATAGCTGTCAATCATGAATTAAAACTCAAATTTTACAACGGGAGGAAACAGCTGCTTCAACATTTACAGCAAGACCACTCTAAAATATTAAAGGCATGTCACCACCACTGCAAGGTCCGACATCTGCAACCATCTGCTTTCTATTAAAACGTTACACCAAAAACTCTGCTATTTCCCTGGTTTTAGATACACACAGGAAAACAGAATTGACAGTAAAATCTTGACGTGATTTGTTTTTACTCACACCCGCTCCAAAATGTAAAAAAAACATGTTTATAAAAATCAGCTAGCTAAAGAAGGTGATGTTAAGTGGCCCAGATCATATGCTGATGGATATCAACCAGACTAGAGTCTCTTTAACGACTTTGTTCATTCCCAACATTCAGATTTGATTCGATTTCCTTCTTTCCCATCGTTTTCTTATGTGGTCACACGGGGGTGTGGAGTCATAGAGGGTCTGAAGTGATGTGATGACATTTGAGGCCCTGGCGCCCTGTAAGGATGGAGAGAACATAGGGTTCGTGGCTTCTGAACGGGATGCTGAAATATTCTGTTACAGTCGAGTGGAGGAGAATGATGGTCAGTGTCAAAGGTAAACAATTACAACATCGTGAGTCACTTTTTTGGAGCAGGCGTAAAGGGAGATCATTTCGCCATCTTAATAGGTCATTTCCTTTGTCTTCTGAGTGCTATTTCACATGTTGCCTTAATCAGGGTGGTCCTTTTAAAAAAGGGCAGAGAGAGAGAGAGAAAAAGTATGTCAGTGTTTTTCAAGCAACATTTTGTTCCAATACAAGGACTGCCCATTTAGATTGATGTACGGATGGATTTTGAAGACTTCCTTGCACTTTCTTCTTCCTCTCCTAGTCAGTCTTCTCAGCAAAGCTGTTGTCCACTTCAGTTTGTTATTTTAGTCCTTATTTACCAAATGACGTTGTTGGTTGCATCTGCTGAAAGATGTTCCTCCATCAGGGGGTTGTGATGTCATTGACAAGTGTGTGATTCATTAGGATATCAGTGTACCGCGAGTGACAGAGAGACTCTGATTAACAAGCTCTCTGTTTTTCTCTCATTTTTTTTTTTTTTTTAATTGAGAACCCCCCGTTGCTCGAAACGACATTTCTCTCTCCCCTTCTCCGTGTCGCTCCCTCTCTCCTTCCTCCTCGCGTCCTGTCGAAGATGGCGGGAGTCACAGGTGTGTGGCAATAATTACACATACACTCAGAAAAATAATGTCATTTCCCCCATTTAATAAGTTCCCCTGTAAAATGCGAGGGGAACGCATGAGGAGGGGATGCTTAAATCTTATCTGATACACCCCCCCCCTAACTTAATCATATGGCTCTTAAGAGCAGGGCTCGGGCAGCTGAGGCTCCGTAATATGCATGCAATATGTGTGTAAAGCGATATGCTTTAAGCAGCAACAAAACCTTGTTTCTAAGGGAGACATTTACAATAGGAAAAAAAGCTGTTAACTATTTCATCCCTGCCATGACAAAGGACATCTGTTTTGTCTCGCAGTTATACCGTATATTTAATATTTAGGTGAGCATTTCTATGATTTAGTGTACGTCACTGTACACTACTCTACATTTGATTTGAATAATGGACCTTTTAGAAAAAGTCATTACAGTCGGTATAGGCTTGATGTAGAATTATTACATGATTGTAATCAACACAGTTATGATCATGGGTTTATTGTGGTTTAAATGCGTTTGAAAGGTAAGGTACAGCTCAACAGGGTTGAGCGGTGGTGTCTTGGAGCAGCGCCATCTAGTGTGTCAACAACGGGTGCTACCGGAGACCAAGAGGGAAGTGAGAGAGAGAGAGAGAGAGAGAGAGAGAGAGAGAGAGAGAGAGAGTAGTGGGGAGGCAGTAGGGGCTTTGGGGGAGAGGAGGGGTGGGGGGGTGGGGCGGGTACACTTCAAAAAGCCTCTGACTCAAGCTGCCGCTGGCCCTGACCACTCCACAGATGCTTTTGTTCATCTCTCTCGTTCTCTTCTCCCCCCTCCTCTCTTCCCTGTGTCTTTGGTGCTACACTGGGAGCGAGGATATCAAAGTAGAGCTGTCTGTTAAGACTTCAAACCAGGCCCGTCCGTCAACCCCAATCATATCTGCGCCCGAAACGGAAGACTCCGACTCGAGTGGAATATTTGATCTGTCCTCTTCAGGAGGATCAACAGTCAAAAATGCCTGCGAGAGTTTAAGAGGGGGGAGGAAGCGGGTGAGAGGGGGGAGGAAGCGGGTGGGGTGGGGGGGAGGCCCAGCCATGAAAACACTCCACTTGACTTCAGAAAGGCCAGTCTGTGGACATAACAGTCAGACATGTTCTCCTCAATACTGGAGATATATATTTAACGTCTGACACATGTAGCTTGTAGGATACGAGGCCCAGCAAAACCTTTTCTGTTGAGCATCTAAAGTCAGAGCCTGTTGCGTGTCCGGTGAGAAAGTTCCTCATTCCAAGTGTAGCGCTTTTTCTCATTAAATACAAAGACAAATCCATATCTCTCTCTTTCTCTCTCTCTCTCTCTCTCTCTCTCTCTCTCTCTCTCTCTCTCTCTCTCTCTCTCCCTCTTGCTCTCTTTCTCTATCTTCATCTCCATCTCTATCTGGATCTCAATATCCCTATCTCTTATCTATCTGCTGTATCTATCTTTATTTCAGTCTATCTATCATCCAGTTATTTATAGACATTGATATGTGTTTCCAGGAGGGCGGTGGTGGTATAGTTAGCTCTTAAATCCCCTGTCTGTGAGATCAGACTACATAATTACCTATCGCATTAAGCCTTTTTATATCCAGGAGACTTAGGCCTCGCTCTTCCTCACATAGGGCAGCGCTGTAGCAGCTGGTGGCATTAGTGGTACAGAGTATGCCCAGGGTCGGCATTGGCTTGATGGGGACTAACAGTCAGTGGTGCCCCCTGGGGCCTCACTATCCCACAATCTATAGGAGGTGGTCTGGATCAATAGTGCCGTACGTGGAGTTTTTTAGGGCATCTTGTTTGGTTGGATTCAGTCCCCAACGACCATGTCAATCCATTGAGACGGACTCTATCTTCATGATATGCCCTCATCATCAGTCAGTCAGTCGGCATCGTCCTTCCGAAGCACAACCAGGGCACATCCGTCTCCTCATAACCCTATCCCCAGCCCTCACTACTGTAGCAGATACACCCCTCAGTCCTCTTGTGGGCACGTGTCATGCTACAAGAACAGACGCAAGGGGCTTATATCTTTCCTATGACTAGTCAGTCTATTATACATTAAGCCCTGGTGAACGTGGCGTTAGTGCATCCAGTACCTACCTAATCTGTGGTGTCCGGGTCTGCTGGACTTTCCACGTGTTCCATATTCCAGATTACAAGCACACGCAGTGGTCTAACAGTGGCCAATGCTCATCACGCCACACTATATATACTGTAAGTCCCTCTCTCCTCATCCTAATAATATGACATAATTAGAGCAACTGATTTATATGGTAATCGGAGGCATGGCAACTCACAGAGCTGCTTACGAACACACTGTCACCCTTCACCTGCGTTGGCCACAGTGTACAGCAGCACACCTTAGCCATGCTACTACAGGTCCGGTCGCTGTAGTCGTTCAACTGTTCGCATGACAAGCCCCGTAAAGGACTGTAAGTAAATGCAGTTGTTTCAGAGGAGGCCTGAACTAATGCGATATGTGTCCACAACCTTGGATAGGATAGGAGAAGACATATACTCATGTACACTCACATATAATCCAAACAGAAATCCAGCTTGACAACAGTGTTCTCTAATATGACCAGTTATTCACGTGTACAAGGGAAGGAATCTCAAATATAGGCGTCTTTAGCCCCTTCAGTTTTTTCTCCACTCTGCAACTCGTCAATTACAGAGACAAGAAGGAGTGGATTGGGGATGTTGCTGTTTAAGGGTGGGAGTTTATAGGGAGGGATGCGGTTGTAAATTGCTCGGCATCTGCTGCTGTGTCCCATGCAAGTGAAGAATATACTGAATCTGATTTCCTGACGTGCCCCGACAAGCCAGCCCCCTATGAACAATCTCCAAGGATTGCTGTTATTAAAAAGGAAGGTGTATTCTGTGTGTATGTGTGTAATAGATGTTCACTTGTGTGGGGCCATTGTAGTAGCTTTCAACGTGAACAAATAAACAAACTAATACATTTCAATAGCACACAGATTTGGGGAGGGGGCACGGGAGTGGGGGTGGGGGAGAGGCTCGTTTTAGTAACAGATGTCCACGCAGTGGCTGGTAGGACAGCACTTCACCATCAACACGTGTTAAGTGACAGTGACGGACAGCAGGCAGTCTATTTAATAATTCAATATATACAAAAAAAATGAATATCTCTCTCTCTGTCTGTTTTTACACTGACGGCAAAATCCAATTCCGCGACAAGGTTATGATTACAAAAATCTGCATTAAATATGCCATCTTTGGGAGGGAAAATACTGACACGGATTGTGGCTTTTGTTTGTCTGTTAATTTCTTTAGTATGCGTGTCTATATGTTGATCCTGTATCTGGGTTGACTAATTAACATGGTGATCGACTTACACACAAACATACACAGATACTGTACCATACCCCTTATATATACCAATGGATTTTCAGGCCCGTGCCACCACATTCCCAAGTGTTTTTATATCAGTTTCTTTTCATTTGTGGGGAGTACTGTAATCAGATGACTAAAAAGGCAAAAGACAAAAGGGGAGAGTAGACACAGGTCTTTACATTTCCCCAGCACAACGATGCGGGTTACTGAGCCTCAACTGACCAGAAATGATTTGCCTCTGTCTGTTAGACACGTAATGGAGTCATTTAACTAGTCAAATTAGGAGCTGCAGAGATGCCGCATGCTTCATTACTGGGTTCCAATGGGCACCATTTTACATTTACGTCAGGAATAATTTCAGGGCAAATTAATGTTTTTATTGTCTTGCGAAAATACACCCACATGCACCCAGGCTCGCCACATCTAAAAGATCAGCACCACCTAGAGGTCAGAGACGGGCACTGAGAGGGAACTCCAACCCAGTAGAGTGGTTAGGTTAGGTGGGTATCATGTTTACATGACAGCCAGTCAGTCCGTTCTAGATCCAAACTCTAAATCAGAAGCATGTGATGGAGGATATAGAATGTGTCCACCAGCGTGGGACATCAGACTCTGAGTCTGTGAGCGACAGTGCTGAGGGCTCCGGGACCTGTCAGCAGGAGGCTTTGACCCGTCTGATTACAGACAAGAAGCAGGCCCCATCCAGAACACAGTCTAACCACGTTTTGGGTTTCTACACTATTTGTATTGGGCATGTGGTGAAGGTTACCGCAGGATCAGTTCTTTCCATCCAAATTATTATTTAAATCAACTCTGGATTTGATTAAATCCTCATAGAAGTTTTGAGTTCTTTTTTAAATGAAAATAGCTGTTTTGGACACATACAGGATGCACCTCAGTTGATAGACTGTTGTGGTGTTCCAGCAGTGAGTTCTACCAGTATCCATTAAGAGAAATTAGATGTGGAAGTACATGAGGAAGCTGTTGGCCCCTTTGAGTTGGTTGCTGATTTATGTGTCCTGTTGAAATCCCATTAAGAGAAATTACTAAAACAATCTACATGTCTTTAGTAAGATTTTTTAAATGTGTTTTTATTTTGATGAAACTCAGTTTCATCGTCTGCTTGTTTCCTCATCTAAGCGTTCTCTTGGCCCTTTGTTCTCTACCGCTTGAATTTATGTTATGATAGATTGGAGCCATATTGTATTATGATGATTGACAGGCAAAGATGTTTGTGTGTGTGTTTGTGTTTGTATGTCTTTTTGACTATACACACACACCGCCTTTTTCCAGACCCTGTTGTGTGTGCTTGACATTCTGTCGATATCGTTACACCGAAACGCTGGACTGTTTGATCCCGTGTTTGGCTGGCACGCTTTGAGCTAGAGAGGCTGTGTTTGTTCACTGCTGCAGAGCCATGTTTCTCTCGTCGCCGACCACTCAAAGTTCCCTCCTGTCTCTCTCTGCGATGACCCGCAGTCCAACCAGACAGTACGCCTGCTCAGTTTCATATGTTGATATAAAAGAAGATCTCTGCAAAACAAATAAGAGAACCTGATGTGACACTGGGGGTTTGAAATAACCTAGACTTAGAGTTACTCTCTACTGGTCCCGATGCCTGTCAGTCGAACAGTCATCCCCTCCTCTTTTTATCTCCTTTGTCCACAAAGAAAGGAGAAGAGACACATTCTCAATCTTCTGTTGCAGTATTGTTTTTATTCTGGCTGTTCTATATTGATCCTGAGTATGGCTGGTTATCTTGGCGTGGTGGGCAGTTATAGATGAATGCACAAAGCCTTTCATTTGGACAAGGGATCATTGTGCCGTCATCCTCCCACGCCTGGAGAGAAGCGAGAAGGGGGTGAACGGCATCCATCGAGGTGCCTTCCCGTCATCCGAGGGCATCACATTAGTATGAAAGAAATATCGGAGCATAGTTGCTTGAATACAGCACTTAAAATGCCCTTACTGGAACTTAATCTCAACATATTTGGTATATTTATTATGGATGGATATGATCAGGTTTTTGCTGGTACGGTTTAGCTGGTAGGGTTATTTCAACAGTGTGTTTCTGGCGGTCACTCCATAGTTCCAGAAGGTACTCCGCAGGACTTCACCATGCTCAGAATTCTGGGAGAACTGCCTAGGGGTTCCGTTTGACCTCATGAGTTAAAAGGAAGCAGCATGAGATTGAGAGAAAGAGAAAGAGAGAGATACAGACAGAGGGAGAACCATAGAGAGAGCAGAGAGAAAGAGAGACCAGCGAGAGAGGGCTTGTAAGGGGAGGGGGTTTAACGTCCTCCACTCTGACGGTTGTGTGGAGTGACATCTTGAGGGTTCCTGTCCCATCCACTTCAGGCCACTCATAGGCTGGCCTGTGCAGCCCACTGTTTCCCACAGCCCCCTGCACCAGAGGCTCATAATTACTCTTAAGAAGGTAATAGTGTAAAATGAATGCTGTGCTCTCTCCCCGAGGGGAACAAAGAAGCCTTATTATACAACCTCGTCAGCTCTCCTGTGTGTCTCAGCACTGTACAATCACTGTTTTCAGCAGGATAAACAGCATGTGGTAAACGGAGAGAGAGAGAGAGAGAGAAAAACGACAAAGGAAAAGTGGTTGTCTCAGCCATCAAACGGCAGTCTCTAAGTGTAACTTCTGCTCTTAATTTGTTTAAAAAAAGATGCCTTCTCTGTTCTCAGTTCTTTGCAGTTTGTTTAATTTATTTGAGGTGCAGAAACACACACACATGCGCAAGCGTGCACGCACACAAGCTCGCCGCTAAGTCGAGAGACG
This sequence comes from Brachymystax lenok tsinlingensis, assembly GCA_030435695.1. Classification (NCBI taxonomy): domain Eukaryota; kingdom Metazoa; phylum Chordata; class Actinopteri; order Salmoniformes; family Salmonidae; genus Brachymystax; species Brachymystax lenok. The sequence continues at coordinate 12,018,710 of CM059800.1, forward strand.
TCTTCTTATTGGGAAGTCTGTCAATAAATCAATGTGGCTTTAAACACATTTCCCCCGTGACATCACTGAACTCATCTCTGTTGAGGCTGTCGGAGTGCTTTGAACCAAATCTAGTTTGCATCTCTCAGCAAGGTTATTTGTCAATGACTTATAATCCCAGGTACGTTTCCCGGGTTTTTACATTAGAAACGGGTAAATGGTTCTCATGTCTGATGTTTCTCAGCCTTGGGAAAAGAGAGAGAAAGCTAAGGAACCAAAGGAATGTATGGATTTCACTGTCAAAACAATGAGATGAGTTCTGCATTATCTTCAGACTTGTTTCTGCATTACCATCCTGGAAATGAGTCAACTAATGATCGTCTTGATCATATTTTATAGTAGTGAAATGTTCACCCTAGAAACTGAAGAACACTATATTTTTGAGTTGTCGTTCAATCATTTGATTTGTGGACAGTAAACTCCCCTTTTCCCTCTCCCCACTGGCTGCACACTGGTTGAATCAACGTTGAATTCATCATTGAAATGACGTTGACCCAACGTGGAATAGACGTTGAATTGAGGTCCGTGCCCAGTGGGTCCTTTCTCGTCCTTATCTCAGTCGTGTTGTCTACCTGTACTGGAAGATACTGTCCACATCAGACAGAGTGTCATGCACAGAGCAATAAAGTGTTCCTCTTTAGGGTACCACTGGCTTGTCTAGTCCCTCCAAGGGCACGGTACTGGCCAAGAGCAGGACAATCATCACCAAGGCTTTACCTGCTTGGTAATTTATGAGGGCTCAATTAGAAGAGCACACAAAGTAATGATTCTGAAAAGCGCCTCGTCCGTGTTGTGAAATTTGATGTTCTGCCTTCTGCTTATTAGGACTGCTACCCCAGATTCATAAACAGTGTTTGGAGATAAATAATTGATATTACACATTATCACTCCAGAGCGAAAGAAAACATCTCCTTTTTTGCCGTTGTGAGTTTGCGTAGGGGGCCATTTCACCACAGAGCCTATACCCCCCTCTCCCCAACCTCCTCTGAAAAAACGGAGAGAACTTTAACAGGACGCGTCCCCTTGTGCAATGTTCCTCAGTGATCACATCTTTATACGCCGACAATCTTTCTTTGATTTGCCTTCGCTCTCCGAATCTGTTTCCCTTTTTGCACAAAACCTCACGGAAAACTTTTGCCATATCTGTCATCTCAAAATGGAGTCTTGATCTCAGATGAATAGTTTTTATCTTTTTCGACTGTTTACGGCCGCGTCAAGTGAAAAAAAAAGACTTGCCGTAAGTGCTTACACCAGCACTAAATAGTTTGACATCTTGCTCTCTAACAGCGTCTTTAAAGTAAATAAAAACTAAACAACGGCCTAGCCTGCAATTAAACTGTAGATCTGAATATGACATGTTTGTACCGGAGTGATTTCTCTTTGCCCTTTTCATGTATCGTTTTTGAAGGGATTCTGTGTGTGTGTGATGTTGTAAGGGCTGTGTCAGATCACAAGGGGACTGTAGCCGGGGTTGAGATGTGGCCTGTGCTGATAGCCTCTGGTCACGGCTGCTTTAGCCCCTCCATTCTCACTGAGTGTTTAAGGCTAGACGGCCCACGGTTCATCCACCGTGGGCCAAGGACTTCATCCACCCTGAAGAGGCTGCCTTTCACTGCCTCCAACGCTCTGCTACACACATACTTTGAGAGCTCAGTAATATGTGATACAATTCCACATCCATTCTCCCACACTGAGGTCACATGTTAGTCTGACTGAGCGGGGTAATAGGAAAGATCCTAGTGGGAGGAGCTGGTCTAATCATGAAGAGCAGCAGGGTGTCACTGCTTAAGGCCTGGGGTTAGAGATACTGTACTTTAGCAGAGGCTAAGGATTCACCATGCAGACACAGGAAGTAAGTCCAAACAGTCTACTAGTAAATAGCTTCAGATGGTGTGAAATACCCAATGTAGATGTATACAGAATTGGGGATACCTAGTCAGTTGTACAACTGAATGCCTTCAACTGAACTGTGTTTTCTGCATTTAACCCAACCCCTCTGAATCAGAGAGGTGCGGGGGGCCGCCTTAAATCCACATCCAGGTTTCGGCGCCTGGGGAACAGTGGGTTAACTGCCTTGCTCAGGGGCAGAACGACATATTTTTACCTTGTCAGCTCGGGGATTCGATCCAGCAACCTTTTGGTTATTGGCCCAACGCTCTAACCACTAGGCTTCCTGCCGCCCCTGGCAGGTTATCCTTTAGGGGTATTAGACTATAATACCCCTGAAACTGAATTGGACTTCACCATAGCAATAATAATCTGTAATTGGTCTTGCGTAAGGTAAAAACAGAGATGGTGTCTCAGTATATTTGGACATGTTCCCCCCCCCCATTTAAAGAAGCTGTAGAATTAACAACCTGTGTATCATTGCAGGGTAAGAGAGGGAGGGAGTGAAAGACTGAGGGGGGGGTGGGTCCTGGAAGGTTTCGTATATCATAATTATCCCGTTAAGCAACGGCGGGGTTCCCTTGGGAACTATTCTTAAATGGAGGATTTGCAACGAGAATTGGTCAGAAATGCTTCCAGCAAGCAGGAAATCCTGTTTTCATTTACATAATCATATCACCACTTCTCAATGCTCCCTTCTAAAGGCGGATGCTAATTCACAGCCTGGCTTTTGTAGGTTTAAAGCTCTTGTTGTTGTTTTTATTCCCTCCAATACGTGTCCCCTTACTGCCAGAGCTTCTCTAAATCTATACTCACTTTTTGACCTTACTCTAAACATCTTCTTTGAGAGTGGAGTTGGCCCTTTTGGCTCTTATTCTCGAGCACATATGTGAAAAACAGAAACATAAATAAAAGTTGATTCATGAATAGCGCTGTCTTAATTGAGACCCAGTAAGAGTAAGTAGCAGATGTTATACCGGGAACTGTTGAATCATCAGAGACCAGAGGAAGTCTGCAAAATCATATTAAAAAAACAAGCCAGGTGCTCGTGATTTTCCATTGCAGCACACTGTGGCGGTGTGGGAGGGAAAAGGAGGAGGAGGATAGGAGAGGGATATTCATCCGGAAAGATCTACAGAGAGAGTGATAGTGCAACGTACTGTAGCTTCCAGAGACATTTCTGGTGTCACCCTACTGTTTGATCTTGCCCATAAACTCTCTTTATTGTCCTTATTACGATCGTAAGCATCAGATTATTCACTGTGGAGCTTGTCTGAAAATACGTATTTTTTGTTTCGACACACTTAATGCTGTTGGTACTTTCCCAATCACGAGTGTATCCAAGGTTGACGATGAACACAGAGAAAGTGAAGTGTTCCCTGTCTGTATCTCCCTGCTAGTCTGAATCCTCATCACTGAGCACGTCCCAGGTCTCCAGCTGTCTCTTGCCTTCTTTTCTTATTTGAAACTCCTGTCCCTGATCCATTAGGAACCCATCTTATATTGTTGTGTGATTCCTGCCCTAGGAAGTGCCGTGCTTCAGCGGCAGGCAGGTTCCTGTGATGGCTGTGCTCTCTGTCTGTAATAGTAGAGTAGGGAACCTGTGAGGAGGTGCGGTGCCAGGCCCACTGTGGGGGATTAAAGGCCCACTTTGTCTCCCCTCATCTCTCTCTCTCTCTCTCTCTCTCTCTCTCTCTCTCTCTCTCTCTCTCTCTCTCTCTCTCTCTCTCTCTCTCTCTCTCTCTCTCTTTCACTCACCCCCCCATTTCTCTGAAGTGACAGACAGTGTCATTCTCGTCACTCAGAGGGGACCTCGTCCCAGGCTGACAGAGTCGCTTCAATGTTCTTCTCCATTCCCACCGCAGCGCGACGCCACACAAAATTAGTAACCAGATATGGCAGTGGCGCGATGCTAGTGCGAATAATACCACACACTCGAGGGAGCCCAGAGCTGTGAGATTAGCACAGACAATTAATACAAGACATGCCTGCGAGAGGGCCTCTGAATATCTTAATGTTGTTTAAGCCACTACGACTCTAAAACTGAAACTGTCCCTGTGTGTCAGTATTCGAGGGAGTGTGTGCGTGTTCATGTCTGTGTGTGTGTTGTGGAATTGAAACCCTAATTCTGACAGGTGTTGTGATGTCATCTTCCTTTTTACAGCCCTGAAGTCATGTACTGTACAGTAGCTTGTCACAGATATACATGCACATTGAAAATCACTAACAACAGTAACGGTAACATTCCCAGCCTGTAATCCATGTGTAAGGGAAGGAAGGAAGTGTGTGCGGTCTATGTAAGCACATCTAGGCCCTCCCTGCGTACAGGCTTGTAGAATAAAAAGCATTATTCATACTCAAATGAGGCCTGATGAGCACAGATGACCTCACCTCTTCCTGTTGCCAAACAAAAGGTTCCTTTTATAATAGAGACGGGGGGAAATGTAGAGTACAGAAGATCTGGCTCGTCCCACCATCCAGAATGTGCCCTCTACAAAGACAACAAAAAACTTTTAGCGACAGCCTTCAGTTGACCTTGTTAGCGCCAGCGTACTTGGGTAATCTGTGCTTAATTCTTTTTTTCCCTCCCTTCTACATTAAACTACAGCTTGTGCTCAAACCACAAGCGCTTAAGACGTGGCAATTTGTTTTTGCACATTCCAATGCCATTATGCTACATTGTTGCTGAATAAAGGCTGGTGTTATGTTCCCGAAGTAAAGGGCAGAAGTGGACAGAGTTTTTATCTGCCGAACGAATCAATCAGGATTATGTCAGCTGAGAAGAATCACAGACAGCAGTCGCCAGTGTGTGTGCGTACGCGCGCGTGTGTGTGTATTTGAAATGTTGCTTATTTAAAGGGGAGCTATTTGTTGGTCGTGAATACATGGGGGTGACTGAGATGTCATTTCTCGGTACAGAGAGGATCTCTTCTATTTATTTTATCCTCTGTGGGAGGATTGGAAGGGCGCTCATTATAATTTCAGCAGAAATGATTAGGAGATCAAATAGAGATCGAATGCCATTTCCTTCCATTAATGCGGGGGGTTTAGTGCGTCTGTCATGGCATGGCTGTCCGGCTGCCTGTGGGAAAAAGACAGAGGGAAGAATGGAGGAGAGGATTAAGAGGGGACCGGGGCTTGGCAAGGGAGTGCAGGGCTATTCATTAGAAGGGCCCAAAGAGAGGCACACTGACATGCAGAGAGAGAGAGAGAGAGAGAGAGAGAGAGAGAGAGAGAGAGAGAGAGAGAGAGAGAGAGAGAGAGAGAGAGGAGCCTTGAGCAGTAGCTCTACCCCACAAAATGGAGGGTAAAGGCAAAAAGCAGTGATCACATGGTCAAGTTTGCCCTCCACATTGTGCAAACCTACTCATGCAACACTTTGTCCTGCTTTGTGACTCACACGCGTTAGGGTGAGTGTCTTGCCCTCTGGGGTGACATTCAAACAACCCACCTTGCTGTTGGGCTTAACAGGCTGCTAATGCCTTGCCAGTCACACAACCAACCCTCAAGTCACGACTATGACATAAAAAAGTGGCATGTGTGCCATTTGTTTGTCAACTTAGGCTCAAAATGTGACCGCATGTTAGAATCAGGAGTTGGAGTAATGCTCTCGGTGATCTGTGAGTTCAAGTCCCTCCATTAGTGCTCTGGCTCAGAGGGGTATTGTGCTCATCAGAAGCACTAAAACCCTTGCATACTTCTTCTGTCTGAATAGCCATTTTCTCTGTATTGTATTTATGTATTGAAAAAAGGTAATAGATCAAGCACATTCCATTATTCTCTTATAAGATCATTAGCAAATATAATTAGATATGAAAGAAAGTAATTTGGAAAAGAGGGGAAAAGCGCTATCAGGCAAAGAAGACAGATTGTTGCATCAGAGTGTTTGGGCTTAAATTGCTCAGCGGAGGTATTATCTATCCAACCATCTTAGTCTCAGAAATAGTCACTGGGAGAGGGAGGGAACCCACTCCAGCCCACTGTTTCTCAACCAAGACCTAGCTTTTTCCTGTACACCCATGTCTCATACAATACCTACGGGTAAGGAGGAATAAATCAAATAAATAACATCTAAAACAACAATACCTACATTGTGTAGTGCCGTTCTTTAAAAAATACAATATCAGACAGAGCGGAATGGGCCCCCTTCCCCCTGCATATATGGATTCTCCTTTTGTACTTTTGTCTTACCTTAAAAGGAAACACAAATCTTCTTCCTTGGTGCAGTATAGCTGGGAACCTATTCATTGTGCCACTACCACATGTAGGAGTGTGTCACTGTTTGTGCACCTTAACACGGTAGTGTGCTTTCTAATGGGGATCTGAGCAGAAACAGCCATAAACACAAAATTCTGTCTCACCGCAAATGTACTTTTTTCTTTAGTGGTGCTTTGAGGGATGGGGGTGGATGTGGATTCCTCTAGCCTTTGCGAATCACTGCAAATGGTATTCATAAACATCCTGTATTCATTAAAACCTTCTAAAAATATGATTTGGGTGCACTTCCTCGTGCTCAAGCGGTGGTGTGTGCGGTTCATATTTACATATTTATAAATACTGGGCTGTACAATGAGGCCTACCTTTGCCAAAAACAACACTTTTCTACTGTCGCCGGATGCCTGGGAGAGAACAAAGGCCTCAGAGGCACCTTCAATGGCAATACTCTATGTAACTGACTGCCTGCCTGCCTGCAGCAGACTTAAATGTACATAGGGCTAGGGCATCAGTCACTTCCATGGCACTTATGTTACAGCTGAACTCAAGGCTCATGCAGTCAAACCCACATCATTAGAGGACTAGCACTCAATCTACAGTACATGGAGGCTAGGATTATCTGGGGGAATTACTTCTCCTGCTTTAGTTTTGGCCTCATCGGAATTCCAAATATTAATTTCAAACCTTTACATAAAAATAACAGATACAGAGCAAAACACAATGTAAAATAGAAGCATTTATACTGTTTTCCATAGTAACCGATTAGCTTAGTCTTGTGTAGTTTGCGAACTAGCGAGGCTTTCACAGCAAAATGGCTAATGAATGTCAGGTGAGAGACTACTATGCTTAGAGACCCCCACACTAACACTAGTATTTCCCAAGGCAGTTCACAACACATGCTCTCAGCCTTGTGTTAGGCCATTGTTCTGTCCGCCTATTCATTTATCCATTCTGTTAAGCATGACACATGTATTAACACAGGGTGGATCCTGGAGCTATGTGTCCTCTTACCATATGCCTGGGTTTCTAGGGCCCTCTTCTCGAGTAAATGGCCGTTCTGACTGTCATCTCACAGTTTACCAGTAGAGGGCGTCCTCACCCTTTCAGCATTTCAATAGTCCTATTGACTACTGTGCATTTTTACAATTCATTGTGAAATATATAAGTTCTCATGCAAATGATGATGTAATCAGTCGTCACAGATATAGATATAGAGTCTTGCTGACCTCATGCTGTTGTTTAAATTGTAGCATTTACCCATCCCAATATAAAAACAATTGCACAATACATGTAATGCTTTTCCTAATCGGTAGGATTCCTTACATTATAATGATAAAGTATGTAGTCTACAGCATTGACCGGACAGTATTTATTTAAACAGTATTGACCTGACATGATAAACAGTAGTTTTTTTTAAGATGACACACACAAGTGGAATGTCAACGAGGTCCTTGGGTTGGTTGGTGAGGTGCATCTGTTCTGCCCCCGAATGGGAGATTGAAACTGAGAGGAAGTTATGAGGAATCTATAAAGTTGGCCTGGAAATCTCCTGCTCACAGTGGCAGTTGTTTGGGGAGAAGAAATGTCGTGCCTAAAAAATAACATTCCAGGTGGCTTAGTTAATGAACAGTGAAAATCAAATATGGGGCTTAAGCTGTAACTCGTTGCTGGATTTTTCTTTTCAAGGGGAAAGGGGGGGAAAGGGGGGGAAAGGGGGAAGCCACCCTTGAGAGACCAGATACTTTTTATGCAAAGAAAAACATTTGTTTGTTTATTAGGTCGACTATGACAACATATTTTGTTTAGTGTGTGTGTGTGTGTGGGGGGGCAAGATGTAGACATAGAATGGTATAAACCAACACTGTACCATCATATTGCCATATAAAATGCATGCATGACATACACAGGCTTAGTCTGCCATCTAGTGGTCAAAGTTGGCTCTGACAGTATTTCCTTAGACTGCATCATTGTACAGTACCATGCAGATGAGCCTGCAAATGATGGACAGAACAGTGATGCTCTCTCTTTAAGAGATGAAAGCAGTTGGGTGCAGCATGGCTTCAAAGCTAACTCCCAGCGATGATCGTTTGAATTTGTTGATGCGTCTGGCATAGGATGCTTCAAGTGTGAATTATGATCGCTAATAACTAGGGTTCTGGTTGTTCTGCACACATCTCCAGATCTTCCAGCGTTAATATCAGACAAGCCCGGAGAGCTACTTTAATTATCTTTAGAATCTTCATCTGCCTTTTCTAAACTGTTTGACATATGAGTTTTAAGTGAACGTACAGTGCATCTTGATTTGAGAGTGACGGTGTGATTGTGTGCTTAATACTGAGAGAGTAGCGATATTGTTCTTTGGGAAATCAAAATTATGATGTTTTATCTGTTTTTTGTTTTCCGTTGCTCTGCACCGAAATCTTCATTTCATTTCGATATCTTCCTTGTGACAGCACAATCAAATAAACACGTTTTAATTTAATTTTGTCAGTTTCATAATGGCACTTTAAAAGAACATGACATGGAAATGCATTCAGTAGATTTTATTGCCAAATACATTTCTCAGAAGTTGTTGAGGGAATGAAACTGTGAAAGGAAACAGGGATTGTGTTATTTAGCTCTCACACTCTTGCAGAACTTAAAGATAAGCATGGTTTACTGTCTGGGATTCAAACGTGTATTATAATTGCTTACTTCAGTTCATGATCACCAAGTTATCACACTTATCTAGCAAACAAACTTGCTTGGAAAAAGTATGGAAATCATTTTACTGCTAGTGTCTCATACCATTTTTAGTCTGCAACCTTTGCTAAACACCTCACAACCTCACCTCTGAGTCCCTGTTAGAGGCCTAGCCTACATTTGAACCAAGTTTAGAAATGTGACATTTAGTCATCGCAATGTTAGTCCAGAAGTTTGTCAGTCATATATGTGTAATGCTAATGCTAATTGTTGGTTCCAGAACAGAATGTCAGTTTCTGTTTTGCTCCTACTTCACCCTACATGATGTTTGTTACAGTAAGAGGCGGCCATTTTGTGTGTATAACTGCTATGCTATGTTTAGTGTCAGAATGGTTGTGTTGTGGCTGTGGTGGGGGCCTGGGGCAGTCGTGTTAATCTGCGTTTGTTCTCTTAACTGTAGTTCATCTGTGGGTAGGAGAGGATGAAGGCCATGGAGCCCTGGGCCCCGCGCTGACCCTCGACCCTAACCTCGCGCTGCCTAACCTAGCTGACACTGAGACGCACGACGCAGCCTCTCTTAACAGAGACTAACTCCCGCCCGAGCACCCGGCTGGAGCAAGGCAGGAACATGATGAGGATGATGATGGTGATGATGAAGGAACACACTATATCAAAGACTTTATTTAAAACATGCTACCATCAAACAAGAGAAGTCATTCAAAAATGAACTATGAAGGAGTGTTTCTGCCCTGTATAAGGATGGAGAGGAGACTGAGAGACAGACCTGCTGAAATGACTTGTAGAGGCCACTGGATGTGACGCTCAGCAAAGTGACAGACAGACAGACAGACAGCGACTTGAACCATTCTGTTTCCTGTCCTCTCATGGATGACTCCTCCCTCCATCTCCTGTCTCCTTCATGTCTCTCCTTTGATTTGATGTTTTTTGATGAAACTACCTGCTAAATGACAGTCCCTAACACGCCCCTACTATAACACATTCCTTGATCCAAGATGGCGTCCATCATTGTTGACAACAAAAAAGAAGATCATATCCAGACTGAACTGTTTTGCTGACCTGTGCTTCACCTGTACGACACACTCTCTCTCTCCTATCAGACCCAGTACAAAGACAGGTATTCAATGACCCCTGGGTCACAGTAATGGTATTGTCCCTGGACTGTACCATTCCCACTCTTGTCCTGCTGGAGCTGTAGCTTAGCACGCTCCTTTTGACCAGACCAACCATCTATGGAGACCAAGCACACTTATTGCCACGCACATTGTAGTTGCTATTTTCTACCCTGTTTTGGGGCATAATGCTCTGTGTGTCAAAAACGAATTAACAGGGAGAAAAAAAAAGGAAAAACAAAAAACGAAACCCGAAGTATGACATACTCTGACAATCTTTTCCTGTGTTAGCTAACTAAGAGAGAGCAGTAGTTTTCAGATGTGATTGGGATGTTAGTAGATGTGACAACGAGAAGAGAAAGCCTGAGCATTGCACAGTACAGTGTGATGATGGGCAGAGGACTGAGAGGATCCTCACCCCACCCCTCTTCCCCGTAACAGAAACAGGACTGAAGTGAAGACTCTGCCCTGGCGTCTTTTCTCCCGCTCTATGTGACAGAGTCTGTAGACGCTCAGAACTACATGTAAAAAGAGAGAAATAGCGACAAAACATATTGTTGTTTGTGAAGAGCAAAAAGTGTTGAAGTGACCGTGATAACTAGTTTACACACCCTTGTCCTGTAGATAAACATAGAGCGTGAAGAGAAGTGATCAAGAACAAACGGGATTGTATTTTCTCCCCTTTTCATCTCCCTTATTGACTTCAAGGACTGTAGTGTTTGCAGATGTTTGTAAGATACTGCCAATCAATGTTGCAAAGTGTTACTGACTACTGAAACGGTTTGTTGTATTTACTTTGAAAAATAAGAAAAACTGGAAAAACAAATGTTGTCTAGCCTTAGATAAGGTCATCCGTTGTTGCATCGACGAAGCTAGTTGTTTTAGATGGTAGGCCTTAGGGTTGATCTTTATTTTTTTTTCAAGTACTGTACTTTTTGCCTTCTACATTTTAAAGAAAAAAAGAAAAAGATTGACAATCTACTCATGTGCTCCAAACATATGCCCATATATACATAATACATTATGCATAGAAGGATTTTTTTTTGTTTTCAAAAGTATTTTGCACTGTGGTAGTATTATAAATCAAATCTACACAGTACAAAAACTAGCTAACTAACTAAAATGAAGGTGTGTGTCTGTGTGTCCCTTGGCATTGTGAAATGTTTCTATGTCCTCTTGTGAACCCTGAGAATTCTAATGCGGTATGTACAGTGCAAATATATACAGTACATTTTCAGTTTGAAGGACTCCAGCACATGGCTTTGACAAAATGTTATCATAGTGCCAACCCAAGGCATGCACGTCACCTGTGTGGTCATCATTTACATACTGTTTGTTGCTAAAGCAGAGGGATGATCGATGCTCAAATTACACATCGGGTTGAAATTCCTCTCCTCATTAAAAAGCCTCTTGTTTTTTATTTGCTTTTCTAGTCTTTAGAATTCCCAATTCCAAAATATGAAGAAAAAAAAGGATGAGAAATGAATACAAAAAGTGGTATTGTAGGGAATTAAACAGGGTGCTGAGAAGTGGATTGTGGGACTGGGTCTGAGTTAACCAATCAGAGAGCCCGGTCAGTCCCATAGCGATGCCCTCTCTCCCCTTCTCTCTGTTGCGTGATTGTATATCTGAGAGGGGATAATATTAACTGTCTGGCTCTCTCTGAACCAGTATATGAGCATTCCACGTACGAACCTGTCTTGTGAGCTGAAAAACCTTTTGTTTGCTGTATTCTCATGGCAGATGCTTCGTTTTGTAACTACTGAACTGTACTTATAATAAAAATAAAATGTATTCAAACTATAAAGGATTGTTGTGGAGCAGTGGATTGTCTTTTTTTTCCCCACAGGATAACAGTCACTTGGGAGAAAATAAAGCATCAAAATGCCAGTGTTGAGTGAACAATAGTCTGAAAATGTCACTCCCTCAAAACTATTCTGTTTCCAGTCTAGTCCTTCA
>CM059800.1:12035621-12125621 GCA_030435695.1 Brachymystax lenok tsinlingensis
ACGGAGACGACCCTCTGACTCTGCAGGTACAGAGGCTCCAACCACCGGGGAAGCTTGACCTTACAGTATGTGGTTTATAGTCCTAGTTGAATGGCGTCTACAAACACTACGAAATCAACTGTTTTAGTGGAATATAGACAAAGAAGCAGAGAGGGGGTGAGAGGGAGATAGAAAGGCACACTATTTTGAGAAACTTATTAACAGCTCTTTCTGGTACAACAATGAGTAACCTAGTTCAGTATTTAACATGGGACTGAATCCCCAGTGACGACTTTTAAGCTTTCTTTGATGCATCAACACCCCCTCCCCTCTGCCTCTCCTTAAGTGTATTCCTTAGTGTTATGTGTGTGTTGGTTTTTCTAGTTAACCAGAGAAATAGACCAGATCGCTATTCCCCGAACTTCAGCCCAATTTTACATCAACACACACAGACTTCTGAAACCTCTTAATACTGGGGAAATAAATAAAATAAAGTCAATCCCTCAAGCCCTTTGGATGTAAATACAAATATTTTTGTAAAATCAATAGACATGTACCTTGAAACAGAGTAGAAATGAATAAGGTAGACCAGGGTTCCCCAACTGGTGGCCCGGCTTCCGAATTTGGCGCGCGGATGGTTTTATTTGGCCCCCAAAGTTTTCTGAGCAAAAATACGATAAAATATTATTATTAATTTTGGGGAATTTTCATTGTTGGACATAAAAGACGGTAAAAACACCAGGAAATCATCTCCAAGTGATAAAAATCTGTTCCCAAGTATTCCCACGCATAGTAGAGAGACACATGTTCGATATATAAATGTAAGCAAGGTTTGAAATGATTATGTTTTAGTCAAATATCTGTTTTGGTTTTTGTGCGGACAATTTGCAGTCTACAAAATGATTTGTAATGTGTTCCGGCCCCAGACGGCAGAATCTAGTTGATAATTCCTGGGGTATACATTCTACTGCTTTTTCCCAGCCATTACATTTTCCTGTCGGATGTTTACAGATCCATGCTAATGGGTGAACGGATGCTACTGTAACGTAGAGCTGGGACGATAAACCGAAAATGATCGACCCCGACAGTCCCGATCACTTATGGCAGGCATTTTGCTGACATTGTTCATTACATTAAGTAGCCTGTAGTATAGAAATGAAATAAGTTTGCTAATATGGGTGATTGTTAATAGGACAATTGATGGCTACAACCATCAAACTAGTAGTAGTAGTAGTTTAAAGGATAATAAATAAAAAATGTGGTGAACATTAATATTAGATGGAAAGGTAGGGCCCTAAATGCAATAAATCCTTACTGGCCGCCTACTCGTCTTCTTTCTTGAACATTAATGTGATAAACTTATCGTTCTATTTATTGTTATCGCATCAATTCAAGCATTTCATCGCAGTATGGATTTTTGTCCATATACAATACACTCTTAGAAAAAAAAGTACTGTCAAATCAAATCAAATTGTATTTGTCACATGTGCCAAATACAACAGGTGTAGACCTGACAGTGAAATGCTTACTGACAAGCCCTTAACCAACAATGCAGTTTTAAGAAAATACCCCCCCACCAAAAAAAGTAAGAGATAAGAAGAAATAATTAAAGAGCAGCAGTAAATAACAATAGCGGGGCTGTATACAGGGTTACCGGTACAGAGTCAAGATGCGGGGGCACCGGTGTCGAGGAACTTAAAGGGTTCTTCGACTGTTCCCATAGAAGAACCCTTTCTGGTTCCAGGTGGAACGCTTTTGTTTCCAAGCGGAACCTTTTTGGGTTTCATATAGAACCCTTTCCACAGAGGTTTCTACTTGGAATCAAAAAGGGTTCTAACTGGAACCAAAAACGGTTCTCCTATGGGGACAGTCGAAGAACCCTTTTGTAACCCTTTTTTCTGAGTGTACTGTAACGCTTAGAAATGAGGACTAGGATGCCCCAGAAAGGGTTATAGGTCAGAATAAGGGGGGGATAGGTATATAGTTTGGACATGGAGGGTGCGATGGTACTTGGGTGTTTGGGAGTGCTGCTTGCTGACTAAACTCTGAGCCTTTACAACATGCAGGTTATTATTGGCCGACAGATGGTGCATCACATTTTACTGCTCACACCTTCTGTGGCTCTCTCTCTCCCCAGACGCAACTCCACTTTTCCCCCCCTCTTCAGAGGAATGGAGCATAGCGCTACTCTTTGATACACAACACTCTCTCTCAAACCCATACACAAACACCAACACACATGCTCACCTCTCTCGGTATGTGTCTCTTATAGAGACTCGAACACCTTACTTTTTTTCTCTGTCTGTCATGCACATTCTGTAAATATCCACGGCAGCACACAAACATACACATCATTCTGCCGTATATGTTTACATATAGGGATACTGTATGTTTCCTTATACTGTACATGTTAATTAGAGACTGCTTTGTAATTTTAAAGGACTTCCCTGTACAGTTAACATGCTTTTTTTCTTTACCTCTCAAAGAAATGTATTGCTTTCCTCCTTAAAGTGATATTTCAGGAGGCCCTTTATCTACTTCCCCAGACTCAGATGAACTCGTGGATACCATTTTTATGTCTCTGCGTGCAGTTTGAAGAAAGTTGCTAACTAACGTTAGCACAATTTCTAACTGAAGTTAGCTCAATGACTGGAAGTGTATGGGTATCTGGCTCACGAAACTAGCTCTAAATTCCAATATACTGGACACATTATAGACATAAAAATGGTATCCACAAGTTCATCTGACTGGGGAAGTAGATAAAGAGCCTCATTGCCAAAATCTCAAAGTATCCCTTTAACTTCTTAGGGAGCGGCAGCAGAGGTGACGGTTTTGGAGAGTCTGGCGTGCTCAAAGTAAAATGCCTGCCACTCAGGCCCAGAAAATAGGATATGCACATAATTAGTACTATTGGATAGGAAACACTCTGAAGTTTCTAAAAGTGTTAAAATAATGTATGTGAGTATAACATAACTGATATAGCAGGCAAAAACCTATGGCTTCCACTCGATGTCAACAGTCTTTATACATTGTCTGGAAGCTCTAGCACAAAGCAGAATGGATAAGAAGAGGAAGTAGTGAAGGGACTACTTTTGTCAACAACGTTTGAGGGCCGAGATTGTGAGCGGGGACCACTTTATTTTCCATTCCTATTGTTCACGTTATCGTCCGGTTGAAATATTACAGTAAATATACATGAAAGGATACCTAAGGATACATAAAAAATTATGTTTGATTTGTTTGTAGAAAGTTTATAGGTATAATTTGAACGTGTTCAATTCACGGTTCAATGGGCGACTCAACGGTGGATTTTCTGATCATAACATGCCAACCAAACTGAGATTTATGGATATAATAAATGACTTGTTCTAACAAAATAACCATTGGATGTCTTCGTTGGACACTTGGGAAGCCCTCAGCAGAAGTTCTTCAAAAGGTAAGTGATATTTTTTAGCTCTTATATGGGTTTTGTGTGACCCGTGCTGGATATGAATTTATGCTAATGTTGAAAATATAAGAGGTGCTATCCTCAAACAATCAAATGTTGTGCTTTCGCCGTAAAGCCTTTTGAAATCTGACAACGCTGTGATATTGCCAAGAATCAGAGCTTTTGATGACTATGCAACAGTCATATTGATGAATGTTTAATAATTCAACTTTTGGATTTTGAATTTGCGTGGCCAAACATGACTCCAACACCATCATTAGGTTGGCTGACGTCGTCAGCCAACCTAAGTACACACCCCTGAGGGTCCCCAGTGTTGAGGAGCAAGCCCAGCCACATCCGACGAGCATCAGAGCCGGTGTAGTGGGATTCAATCTTAATCCTGTATTGACGATTTGCTTGTTTGATGGTCCGTCTGAGGGCATAGCGGAATTTGTTATAAGTGTCCGGATTAGTATCCCGCTCCTTGAAAGCAGCAGCTCTAGCCTTTATCTGGGTACTGATGTTGCCTGTAATCCATAGCTTCTGGTTGGGATATGTGTGTACGGTCACTGTGGGGATGATGTCGTAGATGCACTTATTGATGAAGTCGATGACTGAGGTGGTATACTCCTCAATGCCATTCGATGAATCCCGGAACATATTCCAGTCTGTGCTAGCAAAACAGTCCTGTAGCGTAGCATCCGCGTCATCTGACCACTTCCGTATTGAGCGAGTCACTGGTACTTCCTGCTTTAGTTTTTTCTTGTAAGCAGGAATCAGGGGGATAGAATTATGGTCAGATTTGCCAAATGGAAGGGGGAGAGCTTTGTATGCATCTCTGTGTGTGGAGTTTTTTATTTATTCTTTATTTAACTGGGCAAGTCAAATTAGAACAAATTCATATTTACAATGATGGCCTAGGAACAGTGGGTTAACTGCCTTGTTCAGGGGCAGAACAACAGATTATTACCTTGTCAGCTCGGGGTTTCGATCTAGCAACTTTTCGGTTACTAGCCCAATGGTCTAACCACTAGGCTACCTGCCGCCCCCAGTAAAGGAGTAAAGGTGGTCTAGAGTTTTGTTTCCTCTGGTTGCACATATGACATGTTGGTAGAAATTAGGTAAAACGGATTTAAGTTTGCCTGCATTAAAGTCCCCGGCCACTAGGAGCGCCGCTTCTGGATGAGCATTTTCTTGTTTGTTTATGGGCTTATACAGTTGGTTTAGTGCGGTCCTAGTGCCAGCATCGGTTTGTGATGGTAAACAGACGGCTACGAATAATATAGATGAGAAATCTCTTGGTAGATAGTGTGGTCTACAGCTTATCATAAGGTACTCTACCTAAGGCGAGCAATACCTCGAGACTTCTTTAATATTAGACATTGTGCACCAGCTGATATTGACAAATAGACACACACTTCCACCCCTCGTCTTCCCAGACGTAGCTTCTCTGTTTTGCCGGTGCATGGAAACTCCCGCCAAACTCTATATTATTTGTGTCGTCGTTCGGCCATGACTCTGTGAAACATAAGATATTACAGTTTTTAACGTCCCGTTGGTAAGATAATCTTGATCGTAGGTAAACGCTTTTATTTTCCAATGATTGCACGTTGGCCAATAGAACGGATGGCTGTAGGGGGTTTACTCGCTCGCCTACGAATTCTCAGAAGGCAGCCCAACCTCCGCCCCCTTTTTCTTCATCTTTTCTTCACGCAAATGATGGGGATTTGGGCCTGTTCTTTAGTAAGCAGTATATCATTCGCATCAGACTCGTTAAAGGAAAAAGCTTCTTCCATTTCGAGGTGAGTAATCGCTGTTCTGATGTCCAGAATTATTTTCAGTCATACGAGATGGTAGCAGAAACATTATGTTAAAAATAAGTTAAAAAACAAGTTACAAACAATGCACAAAAAAAAACTAACAAAATTAGGAGTTAGGAGCATGTAAAATGTCAACCATCCTCGCCGGTGCCATTCTACACTTTTACATTAACTTTACTCAGGTCATAATTAACCAGTGGAAGCAATTAAAACCACTGTTCTGCACTAATATTTAGACCAGAGGTCCAAACACAGATTGGCTACATAGCTACACAAGCATACAGGTCTTTTTATCCTCCACTACACAATAAGCAAGAAAAGAGTTAGCCACAGTACATTACTTCGGCTGCATTACATCACAAGTATCTTCAATCTCTAACGTCAACGTTACTAGCTACAATAAAGAACATTGACTAATGATTGACTTTTAAAAAATATGTATATGAACAGCAAGGCAAGCTTACAAAATTGCTCATTCAATTTGCAGTAAATGCATCCACTTACATCCACTGGGTTTCACAAGATGACAGCCTGGTTTGCTGGTTTGCTCACTCAAGAGTCCCTAAAACATTAAAAGGATAGTTCTCCCATTTACAAAATGACACATTGGTTTCCTTACCCTGTAAGCAGTCTATGGACAAGGTATGACAGCAATCCATGCTTTGGTTTAGTTTCCCTGGTGCATTTTCCAAATGCTTACATTTTAACATTTGTGGGACAAATCCCTTTCAAGTCATGGTACTGATATTAGCATTTTTCTCATATCATGTTCAAATCATCTATTTGGATGGGGTATTTGGATTGAACCTTAGGGGAGAGTGGGGTAAGCTTTGCCATAGGGTTAGTTGAGATGCCGATCTTGTGTAGTAAACCATACACAAAATGAATCATGTGACCAAATAATTAGGAAGAGGTCATCCTTTCATGGAGTCTGTGAAGGAAGAAACCACATGGTCCAAAAGGTCCAAAAAACATATTTTCACAGTCAAATTAATTTATTGTGTTATAGGTTTCATGATGCTTGTATATAAACCAAATTAGATCGTTTCAAAGGTGTTTTATACATCAGTTCGGGTATCTACAAGCTACAATATGAGGTCCTAAACCTGACATGAACGTGTGTCATTGTAGCTGTGTTTGTTAATATAGTCAAATGGTTGCTTTGGGGTAAATTGTGCTGTTTGGCAAGGGGCTAGTTGAGCCAAGGGCTCAACATACCGCATACAAATGATGATTATATTTGGTCAGTTTTGTGCATAATATGCATAGTATTTTTGCAATTTGTTATGCATATGAACTCACGATAGTGCATTTTTATTGTTACAGAGCAGACATCTTCATGCCCCGTGTATACAAATGTAAAACAAGCAGGGGTCTAGCTCCCCTTAAGGTTATTGAGAGACCAGACAAGGAAGTGAGAGAAGGGCAGGTCCATTGGAGCAGCAGCAATGGGATGAACAAATAGACCTTATGACACTGAAGAGGTACATTGAAAAAAGAGAAACCAAACATGTACCTGTGTGAAAGAGAGTCTATGATAGAGAGCAGAGGCACCAATGTCTTGTCCGATAACATGGAGTCTAAATATATCAAAACTCTCGCAGACCAGTTTCATCGGCTTAGTAGCCTCGAATACATTTTACCCCGAGGCTTACCCCTTCCCTATGTTCAATTTCCTCCATATCCAGGGTAAGAGAACACTTTTTTTGGACAAGCTATGTTTTCAAAACTGTTATGTTTACATGAATTCTGATTATTTACACCGAAACAGAGCATCCTAAAATATATGTAGATATCTTTGTAGA
Source organism: Brachymystax lenok tsinlingensis (assembly GCA_030435695.1). Lineage (NCBI taxonomy): Eukaryota > Metazoa > Chordata > Actinopteri > Salmoniformes > Salmonidae > Brachymystax > Brachymystax lenok. Next base: position 12,042,653 of record CM059800.1, read on the forward strand.
AAAAATATTATATTTCCCTTGACGTTGTGATGTTGAGTGTACAATGTGGCTCAATATTCCCCACTCTCCCCTATCACGCCAATGAGACAACTTATTTTAGCATGAAGCTCTAGCCATTGCCACTGGTCAATCAGTGTGTAGTACAGTCTGTAAGAGAGTGTATGTTAGAGTATCTGTAATGTGTGTCATGCTTCTAAACCCTTAATAACACACAGGAGGAAATGAGACAGACTACCCCCCACCCCCCACCCCCTTCCACACAGCATTTTCCCTTCATTCTCAGGGTAGAATGACTGTTTGTGAGCATCTGAAAGTCATTAGAGGCTCTGCAGTCTGTCAAGTGCCAACACAAGCACACACACACACAAACACACACACACAGGAATGTTCACACACACTCAAACACAAAACCTATCACTGGCACACACTTTACCTCTTGCACACACACACCCTCACAGACACACATACACAGCGAAACACGCTGAAAGTGCTGAAGCCCAGCAGCTTCTTTCTGCTGTGCAGGGCCTGGGGATTGGTCATGTGCTGATGAGCTGCTATAATAATATATGAGCAAATCACAAGCAGTCTGCAAATTAATCATTTTCCCCTCTCTCTTCCCTCCCTCACACACACTCACGCACACACGAACACACGCACACATGCACACACACTTGCTCTGTTCGTCAGGCTTTGGGGAGAGTGGCTTCTTGCCTGCAGACGTAGGTGAGGAGTGCTCTCTCACAGATGGTAGCACTGGCATCAGATGGAGTTTATGTAAGGGTGTGTTTGATTACATGCCAAGGCATTGTCGTTGGGAGAGTGTGTGTCTGTGTGTCGGCTTTGTGCACATGTGAACATTTAGTGGTACATTCATGTGTATTTTTGTGAACAGATTTGCGTGTTTGAACATATGTGTATAAGTATGTGTTTGTAAATGTGTGTGTACAGGTTTGTGTAAGCATTGTTTGTGTGTGGATTGCAGAAGGTGCCACCAGAGGGAAGCAGTCATAGGGCTGTTACACTGCGACGTTCACTAGGAGAGAGAGAGAGAGATGCTTGAGTGGAGAGGGGGAAATCGTGGCTATGGCAATAGAGGAGAGAGATAGGATCATAGCAGCACCTCACGGATCTCTCTTACTTCACTCTCTACTTGGAAACATGATCAGAGAGCTTCACCACAGACAACATCCAACACATTTCTGTTAGCTTGGGAGCGGGCAAAAGGAGCGAGCTACAGTACCCATCTGCAGCCACCCAGCAGTAGAGAAGCTGGCAAGGGAGGGGTGAAGAGGTGGAAGCAAAGGAGGAGGAGGATGTGAGAGTGGAGGGGAATGAGAGCGGAATCCTCCTGCTTTTCTCTTCTCCGAGGCGTGGAGGAGGGAGGGCTGAGGGGTAAGTAGGGGGCGCAGGCAGAGTGAGTAGATGCAGTGGGTTGTTTGAGGAAGTCATGTGGTAGTACCCCAGCCGTCCCTCCCCCCCTGTTCCCTCTGATCTCTACGCTCAAGGCCTTTGGGTGTTAATTAGGAGACCTAGATAATGCCACACTAATGAAAACAAGACCAGTGTTTTCTCTTTCTTTTCAGATAAAGCTTTGGGTTGGGTTTTGAGGACACAAGACAGAGAGGGATAGAAAGAGATAGAGAGAGAGAAAGAGAGAGGGAGAGCGAGAAAGAAATAGAAAGATGGAAAGACAGAGGGAGTGAAATACGAGAAAGAAAAGGAGAGAGAAAGCAAGAGAAGGAATGAGGGGGAGAGGTTTCTGAGGTTAAACTATTTTCCCTGTTTCTTGTCACTCGGCACCTCCACACACAATGGCCCAGCGGAGTGTGTCATGAAGGGGAAAAGGAAAGGAAAATCTCTCCTGTACAGTCAGCACTGTTCTACCTGCTGACCCATTGTGTGGGCGACTACACACATGCACGCACACACACACACGCGCGCACACACAGCTCAATTCGGGTTTGACGATCCCAACATGTTTGTGTGCAGATGTATAATCTGTAGGGGGATTAAAGTGGGTGATGTGAGTAGGTGTGGGTGATGTGAGTAGGTGTGGGTTAGCCCTCTAGAGAATCAGAAGAGGTGTTGATACCTGAGGGAGGTGGTGGATGAATCGGGAGGCACCATCCTGGGAATAATCCATGCGGGCGGTGCTGGTGTGTCTTTATGGGCTGGCCATTTGTTTGGGTTATCGGAGTGTGTTCAGGAGTAGGTGGATTAGATGGAAACTTAAGAAGCATGGCTGTCTCCATGCAGCTTGGTCCAGGCATCATCTGTCATTCCTCAGTCCAACACCACACACTCTAGAAATCCCAGAACACTCAGGCCAGACTGACGCCCTTCATTTCAACACAACGCTATGCAGAGATGCTGCAGGGAAGGGGGGCCATATGTGTGTTTTCTTCTTTTGAAAGGAAGAAACTATTTAGTTTACAATTCAACCTAGGATATGTGACCTTTGGTTCTCCATTGGGCTGTCGATTGTTGTACTATGTCCGTTGGTGCATGTGAGTACCTGTGATGTGTGTTTTGTCTTTCGTGCCATTGGGGATTGCGCAGATGATTCCGGTCCTCGTCCTGTGTATTAATCATTGTGCGCGTCTGTATTTATTCCAGGTACTCCTTGCTCTTTTGTTTGAGGTTTCAAACCTGTGTTCGTCTTCGTCCCCGTGCCTATACACGGCACGCCGTAATATGGGCATAATAACAAACCCATATAACTCATTGCTGCACCTGTCTCCTGACCCTTTATACCAAAGTGACAGTCACTATGTTTTTTGAAATTCTAGATTGCACTTTTTACCTTGGCTAGACCTCGCTGCAACGTTAGAACTGATCTGTGTTTATTTTAAAAGTGCAGAAAAGAAGAGAGATAGAAAAGGGAAGAAGAATAGAGTTGACTTGTTTGGGGCAACACTCGGTCCCACTAAGTGTAAAATGGGATGAGATATTCTGCCTCTCGGACTTAACGTAATGTAAGAGAGTGTGAAATTAAACGGCACAGGAATAAAAGAGGGCCTTCGTTGTGTGTCGTCGGCTCGCTTATCGAAACATTCAGACAACTGGAACACCTAAAGCTCCAAAAACTTGTGGCAATCCCCTTTGTGTAGGTCCTGAGCAGACATTGTGATACTTGAACGCCGCTGAGACTCCAAAGCCAGCGTAAGAACGGCAAACACAACGCACCTCTAAATCCTGTCTCTTCGCTGCACCACAATGTATCAGTGTGTGTGTATGTGTTTTGTGTAACCTTCAATTCCTGTCCTTCTCTTCACACCTTGACATTCCCTGCACCTACGCAGCATCTATAAACTCTGTTAATTTGATTTACTGCATCTCAAATTGAATTTAAAAAAAAAATGAAAAGAGAGAAAATGTACCGTTATTATTAATATCCTAAAGTAGTGTACCACAGAACGTGTCTGGGTTTCCTCTCGGGTGGGTGGGGGAGATAAGTGAAGTCGGTTAGTCGGCCACGTATTCTCCATCGCTCCAAACAACGCGGGCTATTAAGGGGCCGTTGTGTTTGCTGCAGTGATGATCAAGTCCTATCTAGAGAGTACAGCACATGCGACTGTTGGGAGTGGTGAAGGATGCAGCTTGTGCAGTACACCGCTAAAACACTGCAATGTTCCGAGGGAACCACTGCTGCTCCTCTGAAAAGATGCATGTCAAAAGAGAGACCACTGAAAGAGGTTTAAAGACCCGTCTCAGGAGAGAACTAAAGCTAATGCACTGTGTGGTAGACAGACTGTACAGTCGTATTCAGTGCCTCAGTGACAGAGCTCATTTTACATTCTGGTAAAGTAATACTGAGTAATGATGAGGTGACTGACTGTTGTCTCTCTCTTGTTGTCCTCGTATAGGTCTCGGAGGTCAGGGGGGTCACGGGGGTCAGGGGGGTCGGAAGCCGTTCCAATGCAGGTACTGCTCCTACGGTGCCTCTCAGAAGGGCAACCTGAAGACCCATGTCCTGTGTGTCCACCGCATGCCCTTTGACAACAGCCAGTACCCTGACCGCCGCTTCAAACGCTCCCACGTCGACTCAGACGCCCCAGGGAACTCTGAGGATGGGACCACCAGCTACCCCACGGGAGCCCAGGGTGGCATGGCCGAGCCCCCTCTCGCTGGAGACCCACTGCATCCATGACTGATGTCGCCTGGCATGGAGGTGCCAGCCTTCAACTCTACAACTACTGTACTCTCTAGAGCCACATAACAGGGACTAGTCACTTCGCTTACTCCCAGACTACAGCCAGAGAAAGGGGAGCATCAGTGACTATACTGTTTTACCGAGAGCTCGCAGGACATCCTCAGTGTGTATTAGGTTAATAACAATAACATAACATGCATATAAACTACACATACACACACCTTCATTAATATAAAAATACAGATATGTTAAATGTAGTTTTGTGACAAATAGTGGAGACGACTATATTAAAACATATATATATATTGATAAAATCCTTAAAGTGACTTTTGTCAAAAAAGAATAATGCTTTTATCAGAAAAATGATCCCGTAAACGATTTAGCCACAGTTGGGGAATATGGAAGAGGCCTGTTAAACACACCCCTCAGAACATGACACCGGCTGCTGCCATTTGCAGAGGGCGAATGATGAGCAGCCAGTGGAGGCTGGGCAGGCAGCGGCAGTGGTGGGGGCCTTGGTGCCAGCCTGACTGGAGCTGTCATCCCAGAGGAAATCAATTCACCCCCCTCCTTTTTCATATTTCTCGACCCATCAGTCCAGCCCCCTCCACCCTCAGCCCTCTGCCCCTACTGCACTACAGGAGTAACCTAACCCTGGTCGACATGTGAGGGGGTCAAACTCAGTTCCATCAGCTGGCCAGAGCCCTCCTCCTCCTCCCCCACTTTCTCTGTCTCTTTAAAACGGCTCAAATCCAACATGGCCTCTGGAAGTAAAAAAAAATCAATGATGTATTTAAAGGAGCCATTAGAGTCACAGAGATGTGCTCTGTGCAATATTGTCATTTATTTGGATATCACCTTACCAGACACTGAGAGGTGGAGTTAATAGAATGTGTTTTATTTAATTTAACTTTTATGTTAGATAATGGTGAAGTCTATTTCTAAGGAGGTGGGTGGTTGTTCTTTGAAATTGAAAGTGTAGATAGTGAAGATGTACATATTGGAATTGGAACTTTAGTCAGAGCTTGAATGTTTCGTTTATATGAAGACTGTGACTTTGAAATCTAATGAAGGAACACACAGAACTTTTTTCCTAGGACACGATGCAGGACAATCGTCCTATAAGCTCTTCTAAAGCAGCTTTAGAATGAACAACAATACATGAAGAGAATCATCCTGCTCCCTCTCTAATTTAAATGTATTCATTACAAAAAATAGACAAAAGGACCTTTTCTACAAATGTATTTTCCAATTCATTTTTAGGTTTCGGGACAAAGCGTTTTGTGAGTATAAATATTGCATGTTTTTTGTGTTGGTTTTCTATATGCTACTTTACTGAAACAATTAACAAACCGTGTAGTTTTGATCCTGTAAAATCAAGCTGCTTAAAAGGCAAAATAAGTGTTTCAACTTTCAGTATGCCTCCTTTCGTTGAAGGCTATTGGATAGTGGGGGGTAAAAAGAGGATGATGCTTTTTATTGTGTTGGTATGGGAGCATGGGGGTATTTTTCTATGCTTCTGATAAAGAGAAATGATCCGGACTTTAAGAAAGTCAGTATCTTCCCTCACAGCCAAGGAGAGCCACACACTTAAGCCCCAGGGCCTTAACACCACTGCCTCAAGGAGTTTACAGTCCGCTCAAATACACTGCCCCTATCAGTTGAGAGAGAGAAATAAGAAAAGAAAGAATAAAAGAAAGAAGGAAAGAAAGAAAGAAAGACGGAAAGAAGGAAAGAGAGTATGGATATGTACAGAATGCAGTCGTGGTTTAAATGGGGTCATTTTAATTAGGACTTTTCTGCCGTTCAGCGATCTACAGTGTTTTTTTGTTCATTTGCTTTCCTATCATAGTTTGCACTGCCTTACTTCAGATCGAGTCAATTTAATGCATCTGTTTGTATGATCTCTACCATGGAGCCACAGCATTGAGATCCAACTGAAACGACTGTAGTGAGCTTTAGGTTCAAATGCACTACTGTGTTCTTGGTGACTGTGCCAGTCGCTTGCTTTTTCGTGTGTGTGGGTATGTGTGTGTGGGTACGTTGTGTGTGGGTGTGCCTACCTAACTATATTAGAGAAATTAGAACAGCAAAAAAGTAAAAGAATTAACGAAAGAAAAAGGTTCACATTCCATTTCTAGCACCTTTCAGGTTTTCTAGTATATCTGTACATTTCAAGCTATGTGGTATGTAAATAATGCTGTTTATGACACTGGAAACATCATTGGTTGCCTGCCATTCTCTGTGACGTGTTCGTCCATCCCTTACTGTGCTACTGTTTACCTGCCTGTATTACAAAACAACCCATGGTTTCCCTGAAAATATTTTGCTGTCATGACTCAGTTAAGAAACAGATACAAATGTACAATTAGAACCTTATCATCCCTGCGCTAACAAAGAAGATACATAATTTCTATGTAATTTCTCTCTGTACTCCGTGATCATGGTTACGATACTGTCCACATTCCTTAATGAAGTATATTTCTATATCGGAGGTAAGGTAAGCAGAGGATGTTTCGGAACCACTACTATATACTTACAACCAGTAGACAACTTTGTATTTAAATATAATTAATGGGCATTATTTATGATTCTACATCAGTTTTACAGAAGAGGAAAGCAATTCTGATAACGGTAAATCAAAGTTGTTCCTCATTCAAAAGTAATTTTTCATTGACTCTTCCTGCTGCTGTGAGGAAGTTGTGAAGTCTTTGAATCAGTACCTTCTATCCAGTGTTTTACGCAATAAAACCTTTACCTCTGGGAATACTGCCTTTGTCTGGTCCAACACGCAACATAATAACACTCTTGTGTTAGGCCTTCTCTTAGTAATCCTAATCATAATAGTTCACGACTGATCATGTAACCCCTTCACTGCCAATAACACCTGATGTAATCTAGTCGTGCCTACACACCTACCTGTATATGTGAGTACTATACCGCTGATTACTGTTATTACCGCACACACATGATCTGTTACGGTCAGTCTACAGACACTTACATATTCTAGGGAAACCCAGGTACAAAGCCACAGAACACACTGATAGAGCTCATCCAAGGTGCCATAATATTTGAAGACTGTCAAATTGAAAAGAAGCTGGTGATGTGTGGCGCCAAATAAGACTGAATGAGATAGAATGGCTTTCATAAACCGTAATGAGCACCACCTGTTACGTCTCACCAGCAAAGCCATCACTATTAAGCCTCTAAAGAAAACGTAGGACTGATACTTTATATTTTGAGTGTCAGTCTGCAGAGAGAGAGACTGAGAAAATGAGGAGGAACTGGAGAGATACGGCGAGGGGTAGAAAACCCAGTGAATTTGAAATGTTGTCCCCAGCGCGAGCACTTTTTACTGTTAATGGAGAAATACAGTGCGTGGCATGTTTAATGGGTTTCGTTTTTATTATACAGCGCCGAATAATTAACTTGGAAGCAGAGTGTCACATAGATTTATCTTTTAATTAAAATAGCGTGGTTCACGCATATTTGAGTGGTAGTCCAAATAAACGCAATATCTAAATTTATGTTTTGTTTATCTTCCTGTTAATTATCAGGAGATTGTTCGCTGTATAACCCTTCATATTTTTTTCTTTAACAAAGTTAGGAGGTCTGTATCGCAAGCAATAAACCCTCACAGTCAGATTTTATTAATTTATGGGTAATTACGAGAACAGGGACGAATAAGGTGCTTAGAGTGATCCAGGCTCATTTTTATAAACAGTGATGAATGTGCATTGCTGGCTGGCGCACAGAGATGATGAAAATAAACATGCATTTTTGTATTGTTGGAAATGTGAATAATTGACAATATCTCTATTCCATCACAGGGCTGAGCATTGTGAAACAGCCACCAAGCATAGGACCTCACAGATGCACACTCATAGCATTCAACAATTCACATACAGTAATCACACACGCACAAGCCGTCACACTTACATCCGTACTGTGTGCGTTAGTTTCATTTTCTGTCATTCCTGTCATATTGGTGTATTGCGGGCGTCATAGTGTGGAACTGTACATTGTATGTTGGTAATGTGCTTAATGTCAGTCTGCTAGCAACAGTAAGTGTTCCAGTGTGAGAAGAGAACAGGCCAGTCCTCATCCCCCAGTGGAAAACCCTGTGTTCATCCCCTCCATCCCTCCAAGCCAAGCTTCACCCTCTAGATAAGACCATCAAAAGGGTGAGTGGCTGTGCAAATGGAATCTCCACCGCTGTGAATGGGGATGATGGTGATCTAATTTTGAGTGAGTGTGTTGTGTGTGTGTCCAGGCTTCCTCTCCTTTAACAGGGGGCTGAGCTGCTGGATCCACAATGTAGCATTCGTCTGGGTCGATGACTGTCGGCTAGATTCTGTAATCTGGCTGATAGCTCCGTTAGTGTCGTGCGAAGAGAATGTTGGGCCCGTCGTCAGTCAGTCTCTCTCTCCCACGTTTCCCATCACTGGGTGATGGTCCCTGGGCTAGGAAATCCCATCTGATCCAGGGACTCAACAATGTGAATGAGATGTGGCTCATGGTCTAAGATGTACCTCTGTAGGAGCCCCATAGGAGCATCTTAACTCCTTGTAGACCAAGGTAGTTTTACGTTAGGACTGCCTTTACCTTTACCACAGGATCCAGAGGTGTAGACTACTGTAGATAATGTCCCCTTGAGCAAGGTATAATCCAACCAGCTTGACATATGATGTTTGGTACAGAATGAGGATGTGGCCATACATCGGCATCACAGACCATCGACCATCATATCAGTCATATTGACCTACAAAGCCCTGGCCCAGACACAGGACCTGAATAGTAATGCACTGAGTGGTTTCCTGTGCCATGTCCTATGGAATACATTTAGAGGTCATGGGAGGTCAGAACTGGTAGGTAACTTGAGTGTGGGAAAAGTTTGTGTGTGTGTGTACTCATGTTTGTTGAGTCATTCTGCATTACAAAATATGTATGTCCCTCATTGCTCTTACTTTACTTTATTGAGTCCTGTGTGAGTCCCTGTTCACATAGCTAGTCCCTGTTCACAAGTATATCACTCAATCCCACACACCTATTTATTTCCCACAAACACCAAAAAGTGTACATTTTTTGAACAACTGAAACAGCTTTAACTGCAATCTAGAGTTAATCACTACACTTAATTCTATGTAAAAAGAAATATGTATATTTTTCTGCATATCTAAGCATACCTATTGAGTTGTCTGTATCTACACAATCACAAACACAAACACTCCATCGCACACACACACACAAACACCCACTTCCTCATTTGCTCACACACACATAATATACATTTATACTGACTCTACACACATACTCACCCACTCACATACAATCATAATATACGCTGCTGCTACTCTGTTTATCACATATCCTGATGCCTAGTCACCTTACCCCATATACATATCTAACTCTACCACTCCAGTATCACTGCACATTGCAGATATGCTACTGGAACTGACTGACCCTGTAAATAGTATACTTACTTTCTTTCCCGTGTTCTTAGTTCTGTTTCTCGTGTGTTTTTGTTCTACCTTATGTTATTTTTAGTATTACATTCTTATTGATTACTGCATTGTTGGGTTTAGAGTTTGCAAGAAAGGCATTTTACTTTACTTGTGCATGTGATATTACAAATTTGAAACCTGCCAGCAGGCATGCCAGCTAAAATAGTTAGACTAGCTAGCTACTGTAACTTGATTGATAGCCTGAAATTGCTTCTTGGTAGCTAGTTATGAGATTGTGAACCTACAGTTGAAGTCGGGATGTTTACATACACTTAGGTTGGAGTCATTAAAACTCGTTTTTCAACCACTCTACAAATTTCTTGTTAACAAACTATAGTTTTGACAAGTCTGTTAGGAAATCTACACAAGTAATTTTTCCAACAATTGTTTACAGACAGATTATTTCACTTATAATTCATCATTTCAGTGGGTCAGAAGTTTACATGCACTAAGTTGACTGTGCCTTTAAACATCTTGGAAAATTCCAGAAAATGATGTCATGGCTTTAGAAGCTTCTGATAGGCTAATTGACATAATTTGAGTCAATTGGAGGTGTACCTGTGGATGTATTTCAAGGCCTACCTTCAAACTCAGTGCCTCTTTGCTTGACATCATGGGAAAATCAAAAGAAATCAGCCAAGACCTCAGAAAAACAATTGTAGACCTCCACAAGTCTGGTTCATCCTTGGGAGCAATTTCCAGACGCCTAAAGGTATCATGCTCATCTGTACAAACAATAGTACGCAAGTATAAACACCATGGGAACACGCAGCCGTCATACCGCTCAGGAAGGAGACACGTACTGTCTCCTAGAGATTAACGTACTTTGATGTCAAAAGTGCAAATCAAACACCAAAGGACCTTGTGAAGATGCTGGAGGAAACAGGTACAAAAGTATCTATATCCACAGTAAAACAAGTCCTTAATCGACATAACCTGAAAGGCCGCTCAGCAAGGAAGAAGCAACTGCTCCAAAACCAAAAGACTACGGTTTGCAACTGCACATGGGGACAAAGATCGTACTTTTTGGAGAAATGTCCTCTGGTCTGATGAAACAAAAATATAACTGTTTGGCAATAATGACCATCGTTATGTTTGGAGGAAAAAGGGGGAGGCTTGCAAGCTGAAGAACACCATCCCAACCGTGAAGCATGGGGCTGGCAGCATCATGTTGTGGGGGTGCTTTGCTGCAGGAGGGACTGGTGCACTTCACAAAATAGATGGCATCATGAGGTAGGAAAATTATGTGGATATATTGAAGCAACATCTCAAGACATCAGTCAGGAAGTTAAAGCTTGGTCGCAAATGGGTATTCCAAATGGACAATGACCACAGGCATACTTCCAAAGTTGTGGCAAAATGGCTTAAGGACAGCTAAGTCAAGGTATTGGAGTGGCCATCACAAAGTCCTGACCTCAATCCCATAGAAAATTTGTGGGCAGAACTGAAAACGCGGTGTGCGAGCAAGGAGGCCTACAAACCTGACTCAGTGACACCAGCTCTGTCAGGAGGAATGGGCCAAAATTCACCCAACTTATTGTGGGAAGCTTGTTGAAGGCTACCCAAAATGTTTGACCCAAGTTAAACAATTTAAAGGCAATGCCACCAAATACTAATTGAGTGTATGTAAACTTCTAACCCACTGGAAAGGTGATGAAAGATATAAAAGCTGAAATAAATAATTATCTCTACTATTATTCTGACATTTCACATTATTAGAATAAAATGGTGACCCTAACTGACCTAAGACAGGGAATCTTTACTAGGATTACACGTCAGGAATTGTGAAAAACTGAGTTTGAATGTATTTGGCTAAGGTGTATGTAAACTTCCCACTTCAACTGTATCTGGGCTAGCTAATGCTAACTTAATACAATTGCTAAGTAGCTAGTAGTGTTGCAGTGAAAATAAGAAAAAAAAAACATGTTTTACCATGTTTGATCCATTGTTTCTCACAGGCCAGGTTCTATCAAGGCCCTAAAACTATAACTGCCTTTTAGCTTGCAGCACTTAAACTCCCCTTGCTCTAAAGAAAAACATATTATTTTTACAATTATTTTACAAGAGCCATTCACTTTACAGAATAAACCTGAACCCTGAACTGTTTAAAATAAGCTTAAAAGATGGAAAAGATGTCTCCGTACCCAAAGCGATGAGGCCCAGATGTTGTCTGTCGACTTTGTGTTATTAGTTTGCACTGTCAGGTAAAGTTAAACCTTTACATAGAGCAGACGTAGCCAATAACATGTATAGCTACATGAAGCAGGACATCAACATGTGAACGTGGAATGAAGATATAGTTTTGACGTCAGGCAATTTGCCTAATTTATACCTGCGTCCTTTGTCCTGATGTTGTCCACATTCTGATAGTGTCCACATTTTCAGACATATGTCTACACAGTGTATTAAAATGTCTCATATCTGTCCACTCTGTACGCATTGTGGTCCCTCCTTGTATGCAAATTATTTAACAGCTATTCTTTCAAAATTATATATTTTTCTTTGTTTTAAGACACGTATTGATGCCTTAAGTCAATGATGCCACCTGTGAATGATTTTATTTGGCGAGATAGTGATGATTTAAATAGTTTCTCTGTCCATATGTCTACACTTGTAAGATATCCAGACGCCATGCATGCCTGACTACCTCCGGAGGTGGTCAGGAAGATCTGATCACAATTCGTATTTTAATTGTCTACATCTGTCTGAAAATGTGAGCACAATCAGAATGTCCAGTGAAGTCCACAAAGCAAAGTTACATGTATATGACCTGCACCATGGTCAAATAAGTTTACTAAACAACTACTGATTTAGAACCACAGAGTTACCGCAAGTCAGCACAAAGACAACAGGAGCACTGCCTCCGCTATTCCAGCACCATTTCAACGTCATCAAATCAACAAGGCTATATGCTTAGTTTAACACACTGAAAATAAATGTAAAGATACCAAAAACAACGTTGCTAAATATCATGTGGCTGTCCATGGTACTGATTTCTGCTCCTTTGTGTGTGTGTGCGTGTGGTGTGCGTGTGTGCGTGTGTGTGCGCGTGTGTGTGTATGTGTATGTGTTTGCGTGCGTGCGCAAGTAAAACTTTTTGGGGGACTCACCCTACCCGACTAGTTGAAGGAAAGGGCCAATTTAGCAAGCTAGCTACTGCAGGGCATCAACACAAGCAGACCAGAAACAGACACGTTTTTCTGGCAATTATGACGTTTTGCTTAGGATGTGATTTGATTGATGTGAAGCCAAATCCAAACTGGCCTCCCTTGGGGGGCGTTTTACTGCGCCAGGACAACCCATAGTTGAGCTCAGCTCAACACTGATTGGCTAATTATTTTATCCTTTTTTTGCAAGGGAGGCCAAATGCTTGCTGGCATCAGTCAGATACATGGGCTACACATACTTAGAGAGGGGAGCTGTTTCCCTTGCTCGGGTGATTTCTCCCGTGAGATTCAGCCACTTGCAAATAGACAGAAAAGTATGAAAACACAGAGCGACAAAAGAGACATTATTTTATTATTTTTATTGCTCAAAAATTTGGGGAAGCCTGTCTTCTCTTGGCACCCATGAATACATGCCACTGGGTAAAAATGGGCCTAATGCCTAGGTAAAAAGACGGATCAGTGGAAAATGAAATTGATTCCTCATGACGCAATGGACACCATATGATATAACCATAACAACAAAACATTCTCACCATCTCCACTGTGCTCTGTAATATTTCTTATTCTCACACCGACTCATATTCCCCTGTATAGTACTGTTATTGTTACCACTCAAAAATGAACAGCATACACAATCCAAAATCAATTACACAATTACAGTCAGCTAAAAGATACGTTTTTTCTTCCTCCCTTTGTTTCTTTCCCACTTTGCCTCAGTCTCAAACGTTGTGAGTGGGCTGGAAACAGTTCATGTTTGGAGATAAAATATCAGATGTGTTTTGCCTCCAGATATCCATTAAAGTACAGAATGCTGTTTTCTATCACAGATTAGACGCCAGATGTTCTGCCATCTCCACTCATTGCAGATGTAATGGGCTAGAATGCTGCAGTTTGTGACTTTGCCGGCATCCATTATGTACACCGCACAAGGGAAAACAGTTTGCGATATATAATTATACACCATTAATACTTAAGGTTTATTTCCTCGCAGCCGAACCAAGCTTAACCTCTTAGGGAGCGGCAGCCGAGGTGCCCAAATTAAAATACCTGCCACTCAGGCCCAGAAACTAGGATATGCACATAATTAGTACTATTGGATAGGAAACACTTTCTAAAACCGTTAAAATAATGTCACTGAGTATAACAGAACTGATAAAGCAGGCGAAAACCAGAGGAAAATCCATTCGGATTTGCAGTTTCTTTTTTTAGATGACCTTTTTCTCCTGGCTGCCTATGGGATTTGCTGTTATCTAGGACTTAGACTGCAGTACCTATGGCTTTCACTGGATGTCAACGGTCTTTAGACGTTAGGTTGAATTAGAAGCGAATAGAAGAAGAATTAAGACGTGGACCCAGGAAGTAAATAGAATGACATGCGCGTTCACGGTCTCGCGCGCTCTTTGTTTTTTTCCTTTCCTATCATTCAGGTTATCATCCGGTTGAAATATTATAGTAAATATACATAAAAGTGTACCTAAGGATACATTATAAATGATGTTTGATTTGTTTGGACAAAGATGATAGGTATAGTTTGAACGCATACTCTTCACGGTTCAATGGGCGACCGACAGTGGATTTTCTGAACATAACGCGCCAACCAACTTTCTAACAAAAGAACCATTGGATGTCTTCCTTGGACACTTGGGATGCCCTCAGCAGTTCTTCGAAAGGTAAATGATTTATTTTAGCTCTGGATATGAATTTATGCTAATGTTGAAAATATATGAGGTGCTATCCTCAAACAATCAAATGTTGTGCTTTCGCCGTAAAGCCTTTTTTGAAATCTGACAACGCTGTGATATTGCCAAGAATCAGAGCTTTTGATGACTATGCAACACTTGTATATTAAAGAATGTTTAATAATTCAACTTTTGGATTTTGAATTTGGCGGCTTACATTTCACCGGGTAGTGTCGGGAACGGGGCGCTAGCGCCCCAGGGCTCCTTAATGATGCATAAGAGGTTAATAAAATGACAACCATCAAAGCCAGGCGTTCTCTTTTGAAGAGTGAGCTAAGAGATCCTGTTTGTGTGTGTTTGTCTAGTTTAAAAGCACAGGATAACAGGACTCACGTGAAATGGGACTGAAGTAAAGAGTATTGCCTCTGCTATTGCGTACTCGCTCCATCCTCTTTCCGTATGTGATAACAAGTCCAAAATGTATTTTTTTTACACATCCCTGGTAGCTTAGCACTGTAAGGCTAGACACTGCAGACAGTGTAGGACATTCTATAGACTTGGTAATATGTGTGACACAAATCCAAGGACAGAGAGAGAGAGTCTAATTCACTAGTTTGTACTTACAGTAAATTAATACAGAGGACCTTTGCTGAGGGTTGAATTTGAACACTGGTTTGGTTATTGTCCTGGCTCCAGTGTTTTAATACAGTCAAGGAAAGGTATCTGATTCTCATTCACAACCTTTGCTGTAGCTTCAGACAGATAAATCTCTTCATCGCCTGTTGTGGTGATGCAGTTTCACATTTGATCTTGGAGGATGTGGTCATGAACAATCAAAATCCAAATTATGGATACAGTGCAGCAAGGAAGTTTTAAAAATGGGTCCGGGGTGACCGGTGCTCATCTATTCATTTTTATTGAGGTCTCTGTGCAAAGCAACAAAATTGATTTATATCCGCGTGCTTTTAAGACCCAGACATTCAGAAATGAGGTGGAACGCTGCTAAGAATTTCAAATGCGCTTTTAATACATCCTCCTCTTATTGACGTTTAGGTGGGAATCTGTCTTTTTTATTTCTGTCATTTTAGCTGCATCTTTGTGTGTGTGCGTTGAGGGGGGAGAATGTGCGTGTGTGTGTGTGATGGGGAGGTAGCATTTATTCCTCCCGTCGTCTGTCGAGAAGCTAGTGAGAGAGACCGGTAATGGTAATAATTTTTTGGCGAATTGCGCCGAGGGTCTGATGTCGTTTGTGGAGACTACTGTTAGATTGATCTGAGCCCTGGAGAAGATATGCTATAGGTCGCATTTTCCTCCTCCCCCTCCCCTCTCTGCATCCCTCCATTTGATTAATGATCCAAATATGTGAATAAAAATATCACAACAACTCGTCAAATAGAGATAGCGAAGATACAAACAGCTTCAGGAGGAAGCAGCATGAATAATGAGCTTGTTCCTAATCATATAAGTATTTTCACCTCAATTTTGCCTTTGCATATAGCAAATGAAAGGTTATTTAACCCTTTTATAATGAAATGCATATTAATGTGTGCAGTGCCATGACAGGCTAGCATCTACTAAAGTTCTACTTATTTCAGCAAATGTCAGTATTACAATATTTACTTACAGCAGTAACCCCTAGACCTAGCCCTAACTCTAGTGGGACTGAGTGGTACAGATCGATTCACAGTTTGTGTTTGTGCTCCTGTAGGTGTGAGTGTGTGTGCGTGTGTGTATGTGTGTGCATGTGTGTGTATGTGTGTGTATGCGCGTGTGCATGAACCTGAGTATTGGAGTCTGTGCTTGCGTGCGTATCTACTCTCGTCTAATGGAGGGCACTGTCGATGGTGTGCAGAGACCCAGACGAAGAGGCTGTGAATTTGTGGTGGCCGTACCAGCCCCCCGTGACAGAGCAGGCCACTAATTGACATTTTCATTAACAGCGAATTTATGTTCCTATTTCTGTCTGTGATAATGACCATTCCTTTGGAGAGAAGTAGAGTCTGCTAACGGACGTGAAATAAGGGGGGGAAACTTGTTTAATTATGGCAAAAAGGAGAGTATTTTCTACACTCTCTTCAACTCTACCTCACGGTGGTTCAGAGGGTTGGGGAGAGGGTGGGGTTGAGGCGAGGTGGGGTTGGGGAGAGGGTGGGGTTGGGGTTGGGGTTGGGGCGAGGGTGGGGTTGGGGAGAGGGTGGGGTTGGGGAGAGGGTGGGGCTGGGGAGAGGGTGGGGTTGGGGCGAGGGTGGGGTTGGGGAGAGGGTGGGGTTGGGGCGAGGGTGGGGTTGGGGAGAGGGTGGGGTTGGGGTTGGGGAGAGGGTGGGGTTGGGGTTGGGGCGAGGGTGGGGTTGGGGAGAGGGTGGGGTTGGGGAAATACAGTATGTTATATAACAAAGTAACTGGGCCATATATTAGAACCACATTGTGGAAATGATTACTTTCTACCCAGAGGCTGCAATGTGCTTATATTGGCTTGAAAATAGGCCTTACAATAGCCCAAAATACTAGAATTATACAATTGTATTATAGGTACATTTTAAGATAAAATCTGACCATATTTGATCTTAAAATGCATATATATATCTAAAATGCACCCAGTGTAGATCAACTATACATGCATTCAGTATATTCACAGGAGGTATAACATTGTCAAGCGTCTTGTAGAGAGTTGAGTCTCATGAGAGAGGATAGGAATTCTGTCCCATTTGCATACAAAGCTAAGCAGATCCGCAATCATATGATTAGGGGGAGTAATTAAAACAGATGTAACTCTAACACTTTCTTAAGTACCGATAATTAATATGTAATTGTGCACTCATTTAAAGAGAAGTTAGCACATCTGATAGAGGCAGACACGGAATGTAAGTCTGTGGTCCCAATTACTGTCATTACAAAAAGTCTGCTCCTCATTTAAGCTATCAAAAAAATGATTCTCTGTGATGGCGAAAGATAAAACGTCTCAATTGTTTTCTTTCTCTTTTAATATCTTCAACGCACACGTTATTTCAAGAAACAGAGTCACCGTCAGTACCGAAAGAGGGTGGGGTGGCAGACAATCACAGTTCACAAGGCCCTATTAAAACCACAGTCTTCAGTAACGTGAAGTCAAAAGGGTCCCTGACAACCACTTTGCTTTCCTTCATCTTATTCTCAGCGTGACGCAAGGCCCAGGTATTTCAATCCACCATACAACCCCTGCTGTGCCTCCTCTCATGTCTTCTACTGTAATTGTCCCTCTGTTTCACTCTGTCACCCTCTCCCCTTATCCCGTGTTCAACCATACAAATGTTCTCTTTGATTCTGCAAGTAGCACAACCAAGGAGAGGACAGACGCTCTTTTCTTTTATCCACCGATGGGAACAGAGGGAGTGGGGTACAGTAGGTGCCCCTCTCTGGTGGATCTGAGAGTGGGCATCAGAATGCCACCCATGGAGGGGCCAGCGAGCACAGTGGGTGTCCCGCTCCACAACCTCACAGTGCCGCATCCTCCCTGTTCCCCTGTCTGTAAAACAAGAGAGCGCCTTTGGCAGCTGCGTGAAGCCTTCCGCCGACGTTACAACGACGCACAGCTGATCAACAGCCGGCCTGACAACTCAATTCAGCTACCACCTGCTAGCTGTCAATCACAGAGGAGGGGTGGGGTGGGGTGGGGGGGTGGGGAGGGGAGGGGTCCTGGGGCTATTGATGGAGCTGTCAGAGAAGAGAAGAGACATGCCCGTCGAAGCTCTCACTCACTACCTCACGCTCTCTCTCTTCTCTTAGTCACTCCATCTGTAGCTAGAGTTCCCTCTTTATCCTTCATTATGCCCTCTACACATACCGCTACGTGTACGCACGTCATAGTAAACAAATGATCATTGCAGCACCACCCCAATGACTGTTGTCTGTGTGTTGTTCCTTTGCTTGTTTCTGATTCGTCCATAGATATGCCAGCGTCTTCCATTTCCTCTGCACCATGCTGTGGGGGAGAAAGAGCGTCTCTCCCCACTCATTTACCATTACCATCTCACTTTTCCCCACAAGCAGAGAGAGGCACAGGCAAAGGCACCCAACTCCATCACCAGCGCTTCTAATACCATTTTAATAATGCAACGCTTCAAATCAGAACACCTGTTGCTAGGATGTGCTGATCCAAATATCAAGGGGATTAATTAAAAGACAATTACATTAATTTGGTTTTTGAAGGGTGATTGGGCGAGATACAGAATGATTCCGTGAACACAGGTAGCCCAGCCTCTTGATTTCAAATGCAGTTTTATTAGGGGTCCATTAGAACCCTGCTTCTCGCCTGCTCTGTTGAGATGGCATTCTCTTCAAATGTAATGAGCATTTTAGTTTCATCTTTTAATGTGCTTGTCTCTGTGTTATGCATAATTGAAAAAATGCTAATAACTAAAATGTTTATTTCCATCTTCCTGTGTGTGATTTGTGGTTGGATCACAAATGGAATCAACCCTACCAAGCAGTCTACGAGGCTCAGGGTGAGGGGGTTTGTTTGCCCTAGAAAATAGTCTATTCTCACACAGAGGATAATAGTGTGGCTGAATAACAGAGCGAACGAGGAGTAGAGAAGAGAGGGGGACAGATAGCAGCTCTGTAGGAGTCAGTACAGTACCCACCCAGCCATTGTACTGTGGCTCCTGCTGTCTGGCTGGGAGGCAGCGTTTAAGAAGATCTTTGCCCTCTGTGAAACAGCCACAATGGGACGTTTGACCTGTGTGTATCAGAGGAGAGGCAACACATTTGGCTGGCTGGTCCCACACCGCCTCTCTAGGAGCAGGCCTCTGCCAGATGTATTCTCCACAGATTTGGAGCGGCGCTGGGCCCTGATGCCGATGCCTCTCTCTCCCCTCTCTCTCTCTCTCTCCCTTCCCTCTCCCTCCCCTCTCCATCTACTCTCTCCCCTCTCTCCGTCCCCTCTCTCCATCCCTTTCCTTCCCTACACTGACCGGTTTTGCCTCCCTGAGGAGAAGATCCAGCATCCTTCTGCTGAGCAGCCCCATCTCTCTCTCTCTCTCTCTCTCTCTCTCTCTCTCTCTCTCTCTCTCTCTCTCTCTCTGTCGTTATCTCTTACTTCCATGTACATTCAAAGACATAGCCACACAGACTCCCACAGGCATGAGCCGTATAGCTGTCATGCACCAACTCTGTGCAAATAGGATGCTTGAGAACTGGGAATATTCGGTGGCATGTTTACAATGTGGGCTGTTTGTTATGCTGTTTACACTCCTCCATACCTTACACGTATTGGTTCCCATTTTGTATTACCAGGTTGTGGCCCTACTCACTGGCACACTGGACTGTGGAGTTCACCCTCGCTTCGAGTCTCGTAGACACATTCACAACTAAACATCCACGCACGCACACACACGCACACACACACACACACACACACACACACACACACGCACACGCATGACACCCCTTAATGTGTTCCGTTCAGTATTTATGTATCATGCCATGCAGTACATGATATGTGTTAACCGCCCTGCTTTCTGTGAAGCCATGGCAGCTCTGTGGGCACAGTGACCAGCATAACGGGCCAGGGAGGGGAAGGGGAAACACTTCCTCCAGGACGCACATCCTTTTTGTTATCGCCGCCAATCAGAGGTCCTTGAGAAACATGTACTGTACTTCCAGCCCAGGCAATCATTAATCTGGAGCAGACAGACATAAAGGAAGAGATGATTAGCTGAGTGAACCTGTTCTGCCCTATGAATATCCATTCACACACAGATCCCTCTCCCTCCCGCTGATTGTCTCATCATTCCATCGGAGCGGACGCTCACACCTGACGGGCAGACGAGCCTCAGCCTCCCACGGGCCGGATAATCAACGTCCTGTCAGACCTGTGAATACCCTGCAGACAGAGGGAGCGAAAGCTCACACACACAGGACACACACACCATACACACACACACACACACACACACGACATACTGTACACACACCAATACCCTGACCCTTTGCAGGGGGGTGTCCTCACACGGACGTTGTCGCCCGACACACACACGCACACACAAACCCACACACACAAACACACACACATACATACAGACACACCTGGCATGAATCACCAGAGCCTGTCATGCCGTGCTCTTCGTTAAGCGGAATTAGTCTTTGAGCGGTTTCTCCTGATGAACGCCTCAGGTTTATTAATTACGCCTAATCATGATAAATGCTACAGCCGTCATCTCATCGCGCCGCCTGTCGCAGCGTCAGGGTTCAACCAGGAAGGGAGTGACAGTGACAGAGCCATCCAACCTATCCATGAGGGCAACCTGAACACTGACAGGCCCAACTGCCTAGCCAGAGCGAACTTACAATCCCTAGGTCATTCATTCCAATGACTCTTGTGAAATGTTGTGGCGTTTGAGTGTGCTAAGGAGATACATACGTTGGGAGTTACTCTTAACAGTTTATGACAATGTAGCACCAAATAATGAAAAGTGAAAAGTGAACAGTTCTGTTGTGTCCCATCACCTTGTCTGTTGTTGATGAGATTTGACAGTGTTTACCTCATTCATTAATCTCAGTTAGATCATCTCCATTGACTATTGAATACAAAGCATATTCACTGTAGAATAACATTGGCTCCTTGGCTAGTCCTCCTCAGGCAGTAAGGCGTTAAGCAGAACTCGCCTTTGTTCCAAAGTCACTGCCATGATTGTTGTTCATAATTGTGGCTGTTGCCATTGGAAACAGGAGGGACGCTCACGTTTGCTCCTGAGTGCCCTAAAGCCTGTTTGTTAAAATTGTTCTTCTTCACATCACCTGACTTGTGCCCACTCCCTCTCTTTTTTCACTCTTTTTCTCTCTCATCTTCCCCAACTTTGCTCAATAACCTGTCAATATCTTTCCCCCTCTCTGTACAACCACTCTCCCCATGTCCTTCTCTTCCAGGTTAGGTGTCATTACTTACGGCAGCATCCCAGGTCTCTCTCTCTGTGTGTGTGTGTGAGGGAGAGGCAGGTCCTTCACAGCCACTGACCCTGAATCAGTTATGGAAACAATGTGACAAGTGCTGTAATGAGAATAAATGAAACGATAGAGCATCATCATCCCTACTGCACGCAAAACCCCTGCTCCTCTCTCCCTCTCTTTTCTAGGCTGGGGCTCCTCCCTGCCTGGGTCTAGCCGTGAAAAATTACACTTAATTAGTGGTGTAGTCAGAACAGAGAAGAGGACAAATGTTGCAGGCTATAAGTGGTGCTGTCTACTATGAGAATTATATATTTATGAAAACGGAGAAAACAATGAAGTAATCAGGTGGGTTTCCGTGGCACCCAGGGAGATTCTGACATGTGACAGGTGATTCTCCACAGCTCCTTGCTATAATGAGACTTTTCATCACAGACATCAGCACCTCCTCTCTCTCTCTCTCTCTCTCTCTCTCTCTCTCTCTCTCTCTCTCTCTCTCTCTCTCTCTCTCTCTCTCTCTCTCTCTCTCTCTCTCTCTCTCTCTCTCTCTCTCTCTCTCTCTCGCTCTCTTTCCCTCTCTCTCCCTCTCTCTCTCTACCTGTCGCTCCCACTCCCTTACTCTCTCTCTCTCATTCTCCTCCACTCTCTCATTCTCACTCTCTGTCTCCTTGTTGTTCATTGAGCTTTAAATAAGCAATAGCAGTCACCTAATCAAAGAGCTGGTTTTGGTGCCATTACACAGAGCTTGTGTCATACCTGCAAAAGACAGCCTCTTGTCACACATGACTGGCAGCTGTCTGTCTTCCCGTCTGTCAGGGCGTGGGAGTAAAGCTTGTAAAGTTGTTTGAGCGACAAACTCTAGCCGGTTCACTTCTGACTCATGGAAAGGCTACTGACAATATTGGTTAGTTGGAGCAGAAGGTTCCAGAAAAGGAAGACTAGAAGACTGGGCGAGATACAGGTACGTACTGTGCTGTTGTTGTGGACTTGACTTCACAGCTGATGAGCCCATTGAAATCAGTAATTCCCAACGTAAAAGGATACTCAAGACAACGTAAACCAAGAAAGCATGTTGTTGTTTGCTAATACAGTACGTGAACAAGCTCATTTGTGGACAACATGCTGTCCATCCAAACAGACGCCAGATTCATTGGCAAGACATTAGGAACAGGGACCATGGTCCAGTTGGGATGGAATGGTTCATCCTCATCCTATATTATAGTACCCAACATTAATTACAGCATGTATTCAGTGTTGTCTTGTGTACAGCTTCTACATGCCCATATCTCCCAATACTGCAGGATGCTGTTGTTGGATGAGTGAAATAAACATTACATTTTCCCCCTTCTCTCTCTCTCTCTCTCTCTCTCTCTCTCTCTGTCTTTGTGTCTGGTAATTAAAGCGTGAGCACGCGTCAGACTCCACTTCAGACTAGGAGTGTGCCGTGTTAATTAACCTCGCTTGTCCCCACTCGCAAACGGGGCCCACAACCACCATTATGCTTCTAATATGCCAAATTAGAAACTGATTTTGAACTGCCCGTGCCCTAAAGGGTGCTATTGATCCCCCTCTCTCTTTCCCTCTGTCTCCGCTGGCTGCCTTCATGCCTCCCCACCGGCCGACTTCTCCAGCAGCACTGAAGTGCTATTGCCTAAATGAGTTATCCGATTGGTCCCTTTGATTAATGATGGGGCCCCCTGCTTCATTACACATGACAACAGGATCAGAATAATCCAACGTAGCCACCACTGAAACCACACCAGTGACCCCCACGCACCCAACAATCTGTCTCTCACTCCTCCCCTCAGTTATCCCCTCCTCCCCCAAAGTTTATTTATAAAATGATTTAACCTAAAGGGGTCGTCATTCATATAGTATGACGTTTTTCTCGATCGAGAGCTGTTGTAGAATGTCACAAATGCATAAGAAAACAAGATAAACTAGATGTGCAAATCAATGGGTAGAGCTCTGGGGAGTACAAACAGCTACATCAACATGCAGGATTTGACCTTGTTCAGTATGTATTATAACTTGTCACCACACACTGTGGACAAGAAAACGTGTCGAGCTGGACACACACACACACACACACATACACATACACACACGCGCGCAAGCTCGTAGTACTGTGGCAGATTGTTGTCTTTCTGTCTATTTATACATTTATGGACAGGTGGCTCTCAATGCATTTGGCAGCGTCACTCAATATCTCCTTCTGTTTTCCACTTTCATGCAATTTGTTTTTGTACAATTATCTTTCCACAGGGAAAACCTGTTCCATTTTGTTGTGGCGATGGACACACGCTATCAACAAAGTTATCAGTTATCACCGGGCTGCGTGTGTCTGTGGCTGTGTGTGTGTAATAACTATAGATTATATTGTACAAAGCCACACGTTGTGGATTCACTGATCACAGGATGTTGTCAGTTCAATAATGACATGAAGCTAATTCAATCTGTGACTATTGACGTTAGTTCAGGGATTGGCAACTAAATGTTATTAATTAGTCAATGGGAGGCATTGTTTCTTTGTTTATTGTTGTGAGTCGCTACGCCATTTATATCTTGAATGTCTTGTGGAAGCGGATGTTCCAAATAGTATTCACGCTCGATATTTCCTACGAAGTAAAGGGAGAGATGAAGTCACAGCATATAAACTATTACTTGCTGTATTAAACCTAGGGAATTGCAACAAACACATGCATAAGGCCATCTGTAATGGTCACAATACCCAGGAGAATATTCTGCTCTATTAATGACGGTAACAGAATATTCTGCTTTATTAATGACAGTAACATAATATTCTGCTTTATTAATGACAGAAACATAATCTTTTGCTTTATTAGTGACAGTAACATAATATTCTGCTTTATTAATGACAGTAACATAATATTCAGCTCTATTAATGATGGTAACATAATTTTCTGCTTTATTAATGACAGTAACAGAATATTTTGCTTTTTTAGTGACAGTAACATAATATTCTACTTTATTAATGACAGTAACATAATATTATGCTCTATTAATGACAGTAGCAGAATAGTATTCTTTAATAATGACAATAACAGAATATTCTGCTATATTAATGGCAGTAACAGAATATTCTGCTCTATTAATGACTGTAACAGAATATGCTGTTCTATTAATGACAGTAACAGACGGTATACCAAGGATTATTCTTCAAAACAAAGTGAAGAGGGTGACCCAGAATCCTCCAGAGAGGCAAGAAAGGCAGCAAAAGGACAAACCTCTAATTGAAGACACCTCATAGGTGTTTCCGTCCAAGAGGTTGTTATTTTCAATAATGTTTACATGTATATTGGGGTATATTCAAGTGAGTGAGGGATGCCTTAGGCAGATGTGGCAGCACTACTTTTTACTGGTGACGCTGCTCATACTCTCCCTGATAGCAATTATTAGTTCAGTTTCAGATGGATGAGTGGCCTGGTTCTTTAGATGCATGCTGTGTAGGTTACCTATATTCATGTGTCTAAGGATAGGGGAGTTGTACAAGATGGGTCTTAAAAGAATGGTGTGCAAGTGCACTGTGCACTGCACAGCATAGAACAGAATTAGAGTGAAGTATTATTGTTTCCTGCTTAAAGGTGAAAGTGGTTTTAAGGTATTACACAAAATATAGTTTGAGATGTTGGATCCTCTATGCCTAACAACCCTCTTTGTGTGGTGGGGTTATCCTAGGTCAATATCTTACGAAATGTATGAAGAAAACACCAGAAAAAAAGCTAAACATAATACAGTCTGAAACACACATGTACAGCACACACACATGCACACACTTGCTGTGTACAACACACATATTGTATAGGCCTACACGAATTGGAAGGAATCCAACAGGGCCCTGAAGGCCTGAATGGCGGAGACACGGTGTCTGCAACCTAAAGACAGGTTAATAAAGTGGAAAATGTTTAACTGATGTGAGCGAACAGAGCAGCCAGGTGCAGGGAGTCCCTCTCTTTATTCCAATGGCTCTGCTCAAACATTAAATGCTATTTATAAACCTATTAGCTTGATAAATCTCCTCAGGATACGAAAAAAATCCAGGGGGAAAAAAGTTGCACATGAAAACAAAGTTTTGATCTGGTCCACAAAGCAGACTGTTTTAGGAGGAGCTAAACTGCGAAGGTAGGACCATCACAGATGTGTTCAGATGCTTCCTGTTGGTGACGTACTGACCATAAAAATCCGGAAAATATATAAATATATATATATATATATATATATTTTTAGTGTTTTCACTTGCCAAATGTCTCATGCTGTTGACGATATCAGCATGTTTTGAACTTTCATCTGATCTCCATAACATCTGAATCCATTCAGTATGCAGGGATGTTCCACCCATATTGTGTGTATCAGTGGATGGGATGCTGGGAGGCAGGGATGCTGGGAGGGAGGGATGCTAGTCTGCTGTATAGTACAGTATGTATGTCTCCAAGGCCCTGGGCAACCATCAGC
Organism: Brachymystax lenok tsinlingensis; assembly: GCA_030435695.1. NCBI lineage: Eukaryota > Metazoa > Chordata > Actinopteri > Salmoniformes > Salmonidae > Brachymystax > Brachymystax lenok. The sequence goes on from CM059800.1 coordinate 12,068,550, forward strand.
AGGAAATTAGCGCTGCCAACAAAACAAAACCGAGACAAATCTGCGAGCAATATCACAATACCCTGATTATCTATTCTATAATTTGTAAGCTGTTTCCTGGGAAAAATAGAAACGTCCCCACTCAGCCCCTAAATCATTTGTTGGGCTAATCAACGGCAGCTCTCTTCTGCCCCTCTTTGGTTGGGTTAGATCCATGAGGGGGTTGCCAGACGTTGTCACGGTCAGAGAACTCACATTTACAGCTCTGTTCTAACACACATAATGAAACGTAGAAGTCGAGCAGGTCTGAAAAGAATGACCCCTCATAGTTTTTCCTTTTTCCTCATTCACTCTCTTCTTGGTTAATGAACGTTCTCTCTGGGTTCCTGTTAAAGAGAGAGCGTGGTCATGCTTTGCCTTCCTCTCATCTCTTCATCTATGTCATTACCTCAATATTTATATTCTACCCTTCTTTTCAGCCTTTCTTTACCTCACACCCTCCTCTCTCACCCTCTCTTGGTCTCTGATGTTGTAGGCTCTGTGAGCTGATTCTCTTGACTGGGCCGGCGGCTCGTTTGAGGGGCTTGTTTTGGGTGAAGTGCTAACACCTGTCTGCTCGCCTCCCGGCAGTAAGCGCCTGTGCCCTCACTGACAGCCCTGTCTGGTTTGACTAATGATGTGATTGATGGATGAAAGCGTGTGCATGTGTGCACCCACAAACACACGCACGCATGCATACACACACACACACTCAATCTCTTCCAGCAAAGCATACACTCACCCAAGCCAACCGCACAACCACACACATGCACACACACTACCCCAACACACACGACTCCCAGTATCTCTAGCCAGTGTTGTGTAGCACAGTACCAGAGTATAGTGTAGTGTCAGCAAGCCCCCATCAAGTGGCGGCTGAAGCTGAAGGTGTATTCCCCTCCATGGCTCATTACCCAGTAATGGCAAAGCCAAAAAAAGGGAAAGAAGAAAAGTAGAAGAAACTGATTTTTCTCATGACACCAGACAGCAGGCAGGTTTATGGACTAACGGCCCATCACAACAAACCCATCACAGGGGGGGCACACACAGTGGAGCGGCCGCCCACCTCGCCACACTCCCCTCTCTCTCTCTGCCACACCGAGAGGGAGCTGCTGGGCTTGGAGGGAGACAGCCGAGAGGGAGAGCGAGGGGAGATTATGATTCCGAGCAGAACACAGGCCGGAACCGTTGTCTCTCTGATTAGGCAGATTGCCTCGTTTGTTTTGGTCATGCGGTGCTCTGAGAGAGAGGAAAACGATCCCTGTAATAAAATGCCGAACAGAACTTTGCAACAGATGCGGCCAAATATCAATCTCGCTGAGACGATTTGAATTCCTCTGGTGATGCGCACAATCGATCTCTTCTATTATCCCCTTCTAGGTTCTTCCAAACCACGCGTCATATCGAATGAGGCTCTGCTCTACTGTTCTGGTGACTACATTAACGGCTGGTATAATAGAAACTCCTCCATACAATGCTGCCAGGCGTATTTTGAGCAACATTCAACCGCTGAAACCGTTGTTATTGAACGCACACTCCATACTGTAGTCCTGAAAGCAGAGACATCCAGGGCTTTGCTATTGTCCAAGACACTAGTCGTTGTATTTTGGGGCCTTTTCAGAATCTAACTGAAGATGGGATCCTCTGTATTTATGGTATAAATAGAGTCATTCACAACCACAAACCATAACTGTGCCTTTGACTCATAAAGGTCCAGATCCCTGACCACAGTCGTTTAACGTCTGTGGTTCCTCTGAGGTAAATGGCTTCAGGCAGTGTTAATGACACAGATAACAGAACATGGTCACAGGCCCTGCCACTGACTCCTGGTTCTAACATGGGAGTGCCAATGTACAGTATATGTAAATGTAGGAGAGAGTATAAATACTAAATGATTGGTGTGTTCGACGGAGGACACTATGGTGATAAAAGTGTGTGAGGAGGGCAGCACTGTTCCTCCTAACCTTGAGAATGGTATCAGTATTCTTCCTCCACACTATTCCCCATTCAAATTGGGATTTCAAAGAGAAACACTTACTTTCACTGAGGAGCTGTAAAATTGTCTGTGAATTCCAGTGGCGTGGAAACTTTTCCTCCTGAACCGAAGTTTATAGAGTTCATTTAAAACTTGGCTGTGAGAGGACCTGCCACGGCCCTCCTGAGTCCCAGTAAGACAGATGTCTCTGATATGGCTGGATATGTTCATATTCACTCTCACGCCTTAAAGCGGGAGCGGGCCAGATTGATGTAGCGGACCTCGCTTTCCCTGGAATCAAAGAACCATGCGTCTGAAGTGACGGGTGATGGAAGAGGTTGTCAGGGGAAAGGATGGGGATGTCTTAAGCAGCATCCACCATGAGGACCAACAGCATTATCATTAAGAAATCCTGTACGGGAAAAATGATGAGGCAACATTTTGATTAAGGAGGTGTCTCTCAAGAGTCTTTGGCGCCGGGCAAAAACGAGATGTTTTTCATTTTAGCGGAAGATTTATGCTTTGACAAATGTGGAAGTGGAAGTTGAATAATGGGATATTGGCATGCTTTGATTTCTTAATAGCTGTAATTGCTATTTTTACCAAAGGCCTGTTGCCATTTCCTTGCAATGCGATGAGAAATATGTCTTCTGCGTGTTAATACATGATTTAACAGAAACGTTACCATCAAAACTGTGGTGCACTGGCGAGAAATGTAATTTATCCTGAGGGACAAAAAGTAGCTAGAGGAAAACATATTTCTTATCTCCCTGCAATTGTGATCCACTTTAGCTACATGCTCAGTGATAGTGTTCGAGAGTAAAGGAGATAGGGGACTGTTTGATGTCTGTTTGATTAGGCTAAGAATGATATTCTATATATGCTGGCAGAAGTGTGTGTGTGTGTGTGTGTGTGTGTGTGGGGGGGTGTGTGTGTGTGTGTGTGTGTGTGTGTGTGTGTGTGTGTGTGTGGGTGTGGGTGTGTGTGTGTGTGTGTGTGTGTGTGTGTGTGTCAGTGGTACTGCAGAGGTTACCAGTCCCAGTCTCTGTGCCTCCAGCCGGCCCCAGAGGAGCCAGCTGCTGAACCTGCTCCAGAGTGGCTGCCTCTTGCTGCCTCGTCCTATGATCCAGCTCTGACAGACGGCTCCACCCAGATGGCCATCCCTCTGGTGCCTGGCCAGAGAGAACCCAGGAGCAGCAGCACTGGTCAGGCCCTCTTCAGACTGTCTCAGTCAGCCCCACCTCAGCCCTGCCACCTCCCATCCAGCTCTGCCCTCCTGTCAGCCCCATCCATCCTAACAGTCCCCCAACCAGGAGCAACACTGGAGGGAAACCTGCCACTGGCATGATGCGACTGTAAGAGTCTTACAAACAAAACGCCCTCAGTACCACCATGGGACAGTGAGACAGAGAAATGACAGCTATATCTGAGACAACTGGGCCTGGAACTCTGTAGATTGGCCCACAGTAACCTTTGTCAACTTCAAGGCCAGACGGTCAGGCTCTTTGGGGTGACCCATTGCTCACTCTGGGCTCCTTTGGTCAGGCCTGATGGCCAGAGAGTGCCAAGGTGCATCTGCCAAGTTCATAGAGACATAACCATTGTTTTTTTTATGTAAACAAAACATTTTAGGAAAAAAAAACACATACAGTGTGAAGCTGCTTTTTCCAATAGATTCACATGACGAAATGTTTCAGGAGAGAAAAGAAAGCTAAGGAATAAAGTAGAGTGAGGATACGAAGTAGGAGGAGAGACAGACAGATGGATGGGCGCTTTACATTGAAACATCATCCTCATCGGTGCTCAGCTTCAAGCGGGTCCACGGGGGAATGGGGAATCATTAGGAAGAGGATGCAGTTCCATGGAGAGACGGACGTCAGGGACTCAACGCCGCGCTTCACTGTAGGCCCAGTCCAAGCAGCCAGTGATAAACATCTCCATTTACAACGCATTGAATAAGTCAAATAATTATCTGAGACTTCAAACGATGTCCATAGCAGGCTATTTTTGGCCTGCCTTTTTGAGTACGCACGAGCTCAATTATTTTGAAAATCATATTTCTATTCTGCATCAGAGTGATGGACTGTGGATTCCAAGTTTTAATGTGCAATCCCTTGTCAACAAAGCTCCGATTGAGAGGCTAACCAATTATTGCGACGGCAGTGGAGAGATTCTTATCTTGTGAAGGACTTAGTTCGTCGTCACTACCGAGAAAGTGCTTTATTGATTGACCATCAGGTAGCTAATAACATGGGTTATCTACATGTAGAATGAGACAGGGTCTCTCCTCAATACAGCACTAGTATCAAGATGTACGTTGTCCTACAGTCCCAACATAGCCAGGAGAGGGAGGTTACATACCATAGACACACTAATGAAGGTCACCCTATCGTAAAGGTATCTTCAGTGTGAGAATGTGAGCACGTAGGCAATTATATGTTGTGCTGTCACTATTCTATTTTATACTCTCATCCAGTTGTTCCCTCATTGTATTGATCATTGGGCTACGGTCTTAAACAAGTATTTAATATTGACGGACAGATCCATAACAACACTATCCACTGGATGTGCCTACCCACGCATATTCTACAAGATGTCCTATCCGTGTCTTATGTTTAGAATCTAAGCATGATTATTAATAACTAAACTCCATCAAAATAATGTCATTTCATTTCATCAGGAAGATGCCAAACAAATACTTATTTAATCATTCAGTGCTACAAAGCAACATTGGATGAAAGTCAAGATGCACTACATAAACTGATGGTGAATAGTAATCACAGTTTGTGCCTTATTGCCAAAAATGTGTACATATGTAGCATGTTAATTTAGAACATGTCACTCACAATCACACACATGTAGCCAGCTGCACATGTCACGCATACATGTGATCTGGCGTCCATGTCCCTATGTATGCCCCAGTCTCCCGAGAAATCAACATGACCTCAAATGGGCACTCTCAACTGCAACTACAGACACAGACACAGACACAGACACACACAGACACACACAGACACACACACACAATAAAAACAAGTACACACACACTCACATTACCTTACATGCTTGGACCTAAATCCTGGGAGAGGAGGACTGTAATACAAAGGGTCCTATTGAAAAATCTCATGGAGAGGATATTAGCAGTCCATTTCCTAGTTGGTCATTGTTTTTCAGGCAAAATAGAGTGGCTGAGGGCTGAAAAAAAAGATTACCAAAGTTCAAGGTTTCTTGGAATCCTCAGGGGAGGCAGTGTGCCGAAGGCCTGAGATTACATTTCAGTCCAACCTTACCGTCAAACCTCTCCAGACGGAACAGGAAATTGTGTCGCTGTCACAGAAACGCATGAGAGAAATGTAAATGCCCTCCCCATCTCATATGCACCCTGGGGTCTCCCTCAGGGGACCCCTCTCTTGGTGTCCATCTTGTGTCAAATACCCCTTTTTAACACAGAATTTGTATTGGGGGTTTTGCTCCCTCCATGCATCTTCTTTGGTTACTAAGCAATGCTGCAGTGCCTAGCATGGCATAGCGATGCATACCAAAACAGACAGGGCTAGAAGAAAAAACAAGAAGGGTGAGGGCAGATGTTGAATAATCCAGTAAGCAAATACACAATATAATTACTGTGTTAAAGCAATAAGTATAGAGCTAGAAAAACCTCAGGATTCATATGTCACATTCTAAACTTTCTTTAAACTGTCAGTTAAATTTCAGCAAATGGATTAAGCTAAAACAAACAAATCATTGAGGAAATACGTAACTGCTGAGAGTTCCCTTTGACTTGAAACCCTATCCCAAAAAAGTAGAAGTCAACTGTTCTACAGAACGAAAAGAAAGGAGACAAATTAATACCCAGACACAAGAGTACCATTTTACCTGTCACTTAACTGTCACAAACCCTTAACAATTATTTGACAACACCTTTAGTTAGCAGAGATGAAAACCCTTCCCCTGCTTGTATCACTTGGCTGGACCAAAGTCAGAAACTAAATGGCTTCTTTTCTTCATCACTAAGGATGACTTTTATAGCGTATAGTCATCATGGACGATAGATGTTTCTATTTGAAGGTGTGATTCGTCAGAGTTAGCAGACTTCAGATTGTAGCCCATCACTGAAATGAATGCAGTTAAGAACAGACACCCTTGTCGTTGTATGATTCAAGGAGTGGCTGTAAGGGCGCTAGAGGGGGCACAGGGGTGACAGAAACGTCCGGCCAACGCACCTCCAGGTGTGGCCATACGGACCAGGGTTTTGACTGAGGTACTTCCAGGCCTTAGGAGCGATTTATCAATGCAAAGTTAATAACATCCATTTGAATCTAACTAAAAATCAATATTTCATTACCAAATTGTTAGCAGGAATGAAGAAGGATTGCGGAAGTCGGTGCGGGTGCGTTGGAAAGGAGGCGTCAGGAGGTTCGATGGGAAGACTGGATGATTCATGGGACCATCAAGCCAAGAGGGGGAGGAAGAGGGGGAGGAAGAGGGCCAAGGAGGACGGGCATTGGAAAAACTTGGAGAGGGCTCGCTCCCCGGTGACCTTGGCAGGGACGGAAAAATATATATAAGAAAATGAAAGCAACTGTCAACTCCCCACAGGCCAGGATCAGCCTATAAATCACACAGGAGACCACGGGGAGGGAGGGGGACCAGAGAGGAGAGGGGGTTAACCCTTACACCCTTACACTGGCCTTTCTTTACACCCACTGGACAGAGAGGAGCCACATAGTCTTAGATCGGTGAAGCTGGATTTACCCATATTAGGATATTAAAATGAAATTTAAAGGCAATGTTCTCGCGTTCGCGGAGACTGCATTCACGTTACACTCTGCATTTGTCGGCTCAATCGGAAATTACCTTTAAATTTCAATCAAGCTATAACACGGCTCTTCTGCGATATGTACTGAATCTAGTCCTAAACCTCTTGAGTCTACCAATTCTACGGCACGAGTGTAAATGTCAGTCCATGTACCCTTATTGTAATGTGTTAACAGAGAAGGTATTAAGATGTCTATGAATGAAGTGTACTTCAAATAGTCTGAAAGTCTTTGTGCATGGCAGGCCACTCAATGACCATAGAAGATAAGGCCCTGTTTGCCTAATAGGTTTTTGGCCCTTATCCAGTAGCATCACTTCCAAGTGGGAATGATATTATTGGGCTGGAGCCTTAACGGAAATACTTAAGGAGATGCAAGTAATATCAGCCTTGAAGGTTACGGCCACACAATGTGTAGGAGAAGATCTGGCAATATCCTCTCTTATTTTTCATAACTCACATATGATGACATATGAGCCTGCTGAAGAAAGAGCAGTTGGTTGAATCAGTAACAGTTGGAATGGAATGCGTGTGTCATATGTTTGACTATTTACATCTGCATTGTTATCTTGTTATATCCACAATAAAAAAATTGGAAGGAAACAAAGCAAATGGTGGTTAAAATGGACATATCGTTCAGCCCTAAACCTCATTGACAATTTCCATATGACAACGCTTAGTTCTGAACGTCTGCAAAGTGATGATTTCCATCAAGTGCCTGAAGCAAATAGATTTGAACAAATGTTGAAAGATTTTTGAGTAGAAAATGTTTTTCAGGCAGAATACCTATGATGTGAAGTCCAATAGGACATACAGTAGCTACTGGCTAGATCTGGTGCAATGTGACTGGTGCATATGTTCTTTAAACCCCACCCCGCCATCTCAAGGTTAGTACATCTGACAACATATTTGGCCTCTGGTTAATAAAAGCGAATGTTTCCAATTAGCCATTTGGTTTTTGTTTGTTGCCTCACCACCCCTCCTCTCCTCAGCTAGGAGAAAGACAGATCTGGGTTTTGACAGTGCTCCAGACTGTAAGTGCATCAGGTGACAATTAAGACATAACAACATAAATTGTCTGCCGTCACATGTACTTATCCTTCCTGCTTGATGCCTTCTCACATGACTAGAACAAAGAGAGGGAATTTTAACCACTTACCAAGAATCAGCCCCACAGACTGCATTGACCTGTGATGTATATTTATAGGTGGGCGCCATCTGTATAACTTGGGGATTTGTTTCCTAGTTTGGAGAAAAAAAAGAGACTGATTTCTGCATTTCAAACAATACAAAAATGGCATGCACACACTAAATAATTCATTGGCTGCTAACATTAAACAACTGTTAACACGCTCAAATAATTTGTTATGCTTGCTTGACATGTTTGCATTTTTAATAATTAATGAATTTGTCTTAATTACCAACAACGGTATTTTGGCCTTGTTATTCCATTTTCAATTAAAAAAAATATATAAAACGGAAAAAGCAATTATGCTATAAATATTAATTAGATACCCTTATTAAGAATACAGACAAAGGGGCATATAGAGTCTTAACTGTATTTTCCTAGGAATTAAACAGAGTTATACATCTTTCTCTGCCTGGACAGGTATCTATGTGGCAAGACATCTTTATCGGTGGTTTTTGAATAAAATATAGTCACTACTTAATATCCTCTTGAACATGATCACATTTAGAGAAACATTTATGCTGTCAATGGGTTCCGATGATTAATGTAATAATTATGATCATGTTATTAAGCAGAATTTTTAATGCAATCACATTAATCATGGATCGTCCCCTTTGTGCCTTTGAGAACGTATTCTCTCTTAACTGGAGCTCTCAAAAGAAACAAACAAAGGACTAAACAACGAGGCATGTGGAAATTACATGTCTTGAGAAAGTGCTTACACAGTCTCAGACAGTTCTTGCTAGGTATTTTGAGGACTACCATTTTGTCACGAGAGAGGAATAATTGGATGTTAACACCAAACAACCTCTATGAGCAGTCTTAGGCGGCCCTTTTGAGATATGTAAAAGGGCCTTTTGACATTTTCAGGAAAGGCAATGTTGACCCCTTCCCCCATCTCCTTTTTCTAGGACGGCCTGTTGGTGGCTATGATGAGTTTGTCATGTTTACATTTTCATGGGTTGCATCCTTCCGTGGCTAACCAGAGAATAAATGGGAACACTCACCCACTCACTGACTCTCAAAATGCAGCTGTCAATGAAGGGGAAGACAGGCAAGTGGATGACTTTGGGAGGACTTTGGGAGGACGATTAGAGGGGAAGTTTATTTTCCCTTTTTTTTGCTGGATGATTAAAAGGCAAATGAATGACACTGCTCGACACCCCAAATCAACCCTCTGCATTAATATTCCACACTGATGGCAGCTGTGTATCAAAACAACGTGGAAATAAGTAGGGAGAGAGTAGGGAGACAAGGAATGGGGTTCATAGCAATCTAGCCATATTTTCTTAGACATTTTGGGTTAGATTTTTCTGGAAAGTAGTTAAATTAGCACAAATTCTATTTCTTTAACTTAATATTCAATACATGTTGAAACATTACAAGCTAAACAAAAGTGTATAATAAGATTGAGCTCAAATAAATAGATAAATAAAATAAAAATATTCAGGGTTGAAATTAGTCAATCTTAAGGTCAGGAATTAACTTAATCGGTTTTATCAGATTTTAAATGTATTTTAAATGTATTGTTTGGTCATGGATAATAGCCATGAAACATGTGGGCTGCCAGTGACATTGGAAATGTCCATATTAGGCAATATGCAAATGCTGTTGATGGGGTGTAAATTCGGAGACGTGACAGTGAAACATCACAGGCCGATGATTTAAACGTGAACGTAAAACGAGGACGTTGGTTGGGCAGAGATTGCAATGAGGGCATATAGTCAGAGATAACCATCGACTGAACCGTGCACAGTCGACGAGAAAACACGCACTTCCCTCCTGTGTAAAGACCATTCCATGGCAACCTCGCCGACTGATGTCGATAGCTGTCAGCCTTTAACAGCCTGCTGCATTAGTATATGCTCACCACAGCAAGATAAACAGTATAGGCATTGACCTTCTCATCTCTGACTGTCCTGTGTTCCACTCATACGCTACACTTTCAGTGAGAACCCTTTAAATCATTATTTTGGGATTCCAGGTAGAACCCTTTTGGTTGCAAGAAGAACCATATTGGGTTCCATGTAGAACCATTCCCCCAGAGGGTTCTACATGGAACCCAAAATAGTTCTACCTGGAACAAAAAAAAAGTTCTCTGGGGACAGCCGAAGAACCCTTTTGGAATCCTTTTTTAGGTATCATCATCAAGCACTCACAATCCAGAGTGAGATTATGTTGAAAAGGTTACATACAGTTTGTGGTTTGGGGATGACCAAATAAATAAATAAACAAACACAGGAATATATAAATAAATAATGAATGGCATTTAAAGAGGGAATGTGTGTGTTGCGTTCGAAAATGTCACAAAAGCAGATTTATAGTCTGTTTTCTGAGTACATTATTTGAGCTTGACAGTGTTAATCATTCACGCTTCCCCCGTCTCCCTTTTCCTGCCCGTCATGGATTATTGAAATATAAAAATAAGTGGGAGAAGGGCCCCCGAAGCGGTATCAAAATGTCACGTTTGTACTTACAGCCCTATGCTGCTAGACAGGGTCAAGGGCTTCATTTATTTGTACACGTACACCCAGGCACTACAAGAAAGGTTATGTCACCCCCCGGCTATTTACTCCCGCTTTTGAATGGGACTGATACTCAGCTCAATTGCCAGTGTCACTGATATGGAACTGACATAGCATTTGGAGGCAGAGGGAGAAAGAAGGGGAGTCAGAAGTGAATGCCAGACTGGGACATGGGACGGGGGGACAGGGGGACGGGGACGGGGACGGGGAACGGGAGTAGTAGAGAATGTGTGTTGTGGGCATGTATGAACAAAATGATTATACATGTGGTGGACCTACGGGTTGTAATGTAGCACAGGATGAACATGTCTTTCAAGGCCTTAGATTCAAGAGACAGGATTGGGTCGAGGCGCATTAAAGGTCCCCAAGAACAGAGTGGCCTCCATTGTTCTTAATTGGAAGAAATTTGGAACCACCAAGATTATTCCTAGAGCTGGCCTCCCGGCCAAACTGAGCAATCGGGGGAGAAGGGCCTTGGTCAGGGAGGTGACCAAGAACCCGATGGTCACTCTGACAGAGCTCCAGAGATCCTATGTGGAGATGGGAGAACCTTCCAGAAGGACAACCATCTCTGCAACACTCCACCAATCAGGCCTTTATGGTAGAGTGGCCAGACGGAAGCCACTCCTCAAAAAAGGCACACGGAAGCCTGCTTGGAGTTTTCCAAAAGGTACCTAAAGACTCTCAGACCATGAGAAACAAGATTCTCTGGTCTGATGAAACCAAGATTGAACTCTTTGGCCTGAATGCCAAGCGTTACGTCTGGAGGAAACCTGGTGCCATCCCTATGGTGAAGTATGCTGGTGGCTCATCATGCTGTGGGGATGTTTTTCAGTGGCAGGGACTGGGAGACTAGTCAGGATCGAGTGAAAGATGAGCGGAGCAAAGTACAGAGAGATCCTTGATGAAAACCTGCTCCAGAGCGCTTAGGACCTCAGACTGGGGCGAAGGTTCACCTTCCAACAGGACAATGACCCTAAGCACACAGCCAAGACAACACAGGAGTGGCTTCGTGACAAGTCTCTGAATGTCCTTGAGTGGTCCAGCCAGAGCCCGGACTTGAACCTGATCTAACATCTCTGAAGAGCCCTATTCCCCATCCAACCTGACAGAACATGAAAGGATCTGCAGAGAAGAATAGGAGAAACTCCCCAAATACAGGTGTGCCAAGCTTGTAGTGTCATACCAAAGAAGATTCGAGTCTGTAATCGTTGCCAAATGTGCTTCAACAAAGTACTGAGTAAAGGGTCAGAATTCTTATGTAAATGTGATATTCCATTCCAAAAAAATTATGCATTTGCAAAACTTTCTCCAAACATGTTTTTGCTTTGTCATTAAGGGGCATTGTGTGTTGATTTAAACATTGTTTTTCAATTTTAGAATTTTTTTCAACATCAATTTTAGAATAAGGCCACCAACAAGTCCACGTAACAACATGTGGAACAAGTCAAGGGGTCTGAATAGTTTCCGAATGCACTGTACATATAATGTAAGGCAGTCATATGACCAATCTTGTATACCACAGTACGTTTGGTCTTGTTACCAAATCTGATATAGTTCAAAATTCGAAAGATCATTAATTAAAAAGCACTCTTTTTACACAAAGCGAGACAGAGGAGTGCCATGACAGAGATTGAAATGGGAAATCTGATATGAGCAATATATCATCTGGGGATAATTATGATGATATATTGGCTTTTATGCTGAACTGAGTTCAAAATGATTGCATAGGAAGAGATTACATTAATGGCTGGCCTCAACTCTGATCTAGCTGTGGGAGGTTGTACCGTACGTCCACCTCTGCCCACCAATAGTTTGTGTAAAAAGAGTTATTGAGAGTGATATGAAATTTCTAAATGTCATTAATTGACACCTTTTTCCTCTGAGCTGTCAGGAGGGAGACAGAAAGGTCACAGCTCTGGGGTGATATATATATATGATCCCCCCCCAACATTGTGAATTATGGCTGTCGTTAACACGACGGAATGGATGGTGGAGCCGACTGAAAGCCTCTATCGATCCACTTCCTGCACAGGAAAATCAGGTACCTAAGTATGGTGCCCTCCAACAGGGACTCCCAGGCTTTAATGAAGGGGCTGTTACACTAAATTCCTAAACAGAGGTTCTGGTTTACTCTTTGCCAAATTATTCATCCAATGAAATACTGTACACAACAAAGGACTAAAATGAGGCAGTATTTACAGCAGTAGCGTAGCCAGAAATTTGTTCTTGGGTGGGCTTGCAGAAATGTCCTGCAATTATACACATTTTGCCATGGGGTTGAGATAAATTTAGCATTTTTAAATTTAAATAATGGTATGTTGACTGTGATCAAGGCACTGGATCATGTAACCTTCATTTAACTAGGCAAGTCAGTTAAGAACAAATCCTTATTTACAATGACGGCCTACACAGGCCAAACCCGGACGACACTGGGCCAATTGTGCGCCGCCCTATGGGACTCCCAATCCCGGCCGGTTGTGATACAGCCTGGATTCAAACCAGGGGAGTCTTTACTCCGCTACTTGAGCCATCCCTCTCCTCTCTCTCTCTTTCCATGGCGCTTTCCACACAGACCTAGTCCTCCCCCCCGTTACTCAAGGAGCGCATTTGTTGTTGCTTGACCACGAGACACTTTCGTTCAGTCTGTGTGGTCAATGCAGCACATGCAACAATAATGATGACAACAATGTTGCATTCTATAATTACAATATTAGTTTCTGTTTCTTACATCTGCAAACAGCTAGTTTGTATTTTCTTAGCAAGTTAAGCTAAATCATGTTAGCCACTAATGCTAATTGCTAGTTAGCTGGCTACATGAATAAAGATTTAATGTAGCCAAAGATTACAGGGTCCCCTAGGAAACACTGAACATCACTTTGGTTCCTACCCTGTCACAATAACTTGTCCATGGCATTTTAATTTGTTGTCATGTCCCCTGGTGCTAGAGGGGGTACGCAGCTGGAGGTTGAATGTTTGAAGGGATACGGGACTATAAAAAGTTTGAGAACCACTGGTCTACCGTATCAAAAGCTTTGGCCTAGTCAATAGAAATAGCTGCACAACATTGCTTAGAATGAAGGGCAGTGGTGACATCATTTAGGACTTTTAACTTTGCAGTGACACATTCATAACCTGAGGGGAAACCAGATTGCATACCAGAGAGAATACTATAGACATCAAGAAAGCCAGTAAGTTGATTATTGACAAGTTTTGAGTTTTGATAAACAGGGCAGAATAGAAATAGGCCTATAACAGTTAGGATCAGCTTGATCTCCCCCTTTAAATAAAAGACGCACCCTGGCTGCCTTCCAAGCAATGGGAACCTCCCCAGAGAGGAGAGACAGGTTAAAAAGGTCAGAGATAGGCGTGGCGATGATAGAGGCTGCAACCTTAAAGAAGAAAGGATCGAAACCATCTGGCCCAGATGTTTTTTGTGCGTCAAGTTTAAGGATCTCCTATAGCACCTCAGACTCAGTGACTGCCTGCAGGGAGAAACTTGGTAGCGGGACAGGGGAAAAAGAGGGAGGAGCATCGGGGCTAATCGCATTAGAAGGGGTGGGAGATGAGGAAATGTTGGACGGGCAATGAGGCATGGCTGAGTCAAATAGGAATAGGTATACTTGTCATTGGCAAGGACTAGGGAGTTTTTAAGGATTAACAGAAACTGAATAGTACAGGCAAAATCCTAGAGGAAAACTCGGTTCAGTCTGCCTTTCAACAGATAGTGGGAGACAAATTCACCTTTCAGCAGGATAATAAGCTAAAACATAAGGCCAAATACACACTGGAGTTGCTTACCAAGATGACATTGAATGTTCCTGAGTGGCCCAGTTTCAGTTTAGACTTAAATTGGCTTGAAAATCTATGGCAAGACTTGAAAATGTTTTTTTTTAGCAATGATCAACAATCGACTTGACAGAGCTTGAAGAATTAAAAAAAGAATAATGTGCAAATATTCCAGGTGTGCAAAGCTCTTAGAGACTTACCCAGAAAGACTCACAGCTGTAATCGCTGCCAAAAGTGATTCTAGCATGTATTGACTCAGGGGTGAATAAAAAAATCTACAAACATGTGTTCATCATTATGGGCTATTGTGTGTAGATAGGTGAGAAATAAAATCTATTTAATCTACTTTGATTGCAGGCTGTGACACTACATGTGGAACAAGTCAAGGGGTATTAATAATTTCTGAAGGCACTGTATGTATGTATATATGCAGTACCAGTCCAAAGTTTGGACCCATCTACTCATTCAAGGGTTTTTCTTTATTTTTTCTATTTTCTACATTGTATAATAATAGTGAAGACATCAAAACTATGAAATAACACATATTGAATCATGTAGTAACCAAAACTGTCTTAAATACGCCACCAAGATGGCGCTGGAGGGGATGGCTGCCGTCTGATTGTCTCTTAACCAACCATGCTATTTTGTTTTTTCGCGTCGTTCGTAACTTGTTTTGTGCTTAATGTTGCTGCTACCGTCTCTTTTTTATGACCGAAAAGAGCTTCTGGACATCAGAACTCGGACGGGAGGGATATACTACAGACACCCGACCAGCCCAGATCCCCGTCATTCACTGGAGAAGAAAACAGAGATTTTGCAGAAAATGATCAGTGTGCCTTGTGAGGATCAGGCGACGAGTGGCTAATCTGTCTTTGCCTTCCATTCTGCTAGCTAACATTCAATCGCTGGAAAATAAATGGTATGAACTGAAAGCATGCATGTCCTACCAACAGGACATTAAAAACGGTAATATCTTATGTTTCACCGAGTCGTGGCTGAACGACGACATTAAGAACATATAGCTGGCGGGTTATACGCTTTATCGGCAGGATAGAACAGCAGCCTCTGGTAAGACAAGGGGCGGGGGCCTATGTATATATGTAAACAACAGCTGGTGCACGATATCTAAGGAAGTCTCAAGGTTTTGCTCACCTGACATAGAGCATCTCATAAAAAGCTGTATACCACACTATCTACCTAGAGAGTTTTCATCTGTATTTTTCGTAAGCTGTCTAAATACCACCACAGACCGATGCTGGCACTAAAACCGCACTCAATGAACTGTATACCACCATAAGCAAGCAGGAAAACGCTCATCCAGAGGCGGCGCTCCTAGTGGCCGGGGACTTTAATGTAGGGAAACTTAAATTTGTTTAAATGTGCAACCAGAGGGAAAAACTTCTAGACAACCTTTACTTCACACACAGAGACGCAAACAAAGCTCTCCCTCGCCTTCCATTTGGCAAATCTGACCATAATTCTATCCTCCTGATTCCTGCTTACAAGCAAAAACTAAAGCAGGAAGTACCAGTGACTCGGTCAATAATAAAGTAGTCAGATGAAGCAGATGCTAAGACACAGGACTGTTTTGCTTGCACAGACTGGAATATGTTCCAGGATTCTTCCGATGGCATTGAGGAGTACACCACATCAGTCACTGGCTTCATCAATAAGTGCATCGAGGACGTCGACCCCACAGTGACTGTACGTACATACCCCAACCAGAAGCCATGGATTACAGGCAACATTCGCACTGAGCTAAAGGGTAGAGCTGCCGCTTTCAAGGAGTAAGACTCTAACCCGGAAGCATAAAGATTCACGCTATGCCCTCCGACAAACCATCAAACAGGCAAAGCGTCTGGATGACTGTGTGATCACGCTCTCCGCAGCCGATGTGAGTAAGACATCTATGAACAGGTCAACATTCACAAGACCGGAGGGCCAGACGGATTAACAGGACTTGTACTCTGAGCATGCGCTGACCAACTGGAAAGTGTCTTCACTGACGTTTTCAACATCTCCCTGTCTGAGTCTGTAATACCAACATGTTTCAAGCAGACCACCACAGTCCCTGTGCCCAAGAACACTAAGGTAACCTGCCTAAATGACTACCGACCCGTAGCACTCACGTCTGTAGCCATGAAATGCTTTGAAAGGCTGGTCATGGCTCACATCAACACCATTATCCCAGGAACCCTAGACCCACTCCAATTTGCATACCGCACAAACAGATCCACAGATGATGCAATCTCTATTGCACTCAATACTGCCCTTTCACAAGGGGACAAAAGGAACACCTAAGTGAGAATGCTATTCATTGACTACAGCTCAGTGTTCAACACCATAGTGCCCTCAAAGCTTATCACTAAGTTAAGGACACCTCCCTCTGCAACTTCCTGACGGGCCGCCCCCAGGTGGTAAGGGTAGGTAACAACACATCCACCACGCTGATCCTCAGCACGGGGGACCCTCAGGGGTGCGTGCTCAATCCCCTCCTGTACTCCCTGTTCACTCATAACTGCATGGTCAGGCATGACCCCAACACCAACATTAAGTTTGCAGATGACACAACAGTGGTAGGCCTGATCACAGACAATGCGAGACAGCCAATAGGGAGGAGGTCAGATACCTGGCCGTGTGGTGCAAGGACAACAACCTCTCCCTCAACGTGATCAAGACAAAGGGTATGATTGTGGACTACAGGAAAAGGAGAACCGAGCACGCCCCCATTCTCATCGATTGGGGCTGTAGTTGAGCAGGTTGAGAGCTTCAAGTTCTTTGGCGTCCACCTCACCAACAAACTAAAACCTATTCCCCCTCAGGAGACTGAAAAGATTTGACATGGGTCCTCAGATCCTCAAAAGGTCCTACAGTTGCACCCTCGAGAGCATCCTGACTGGTTGCATCACTGCCTGGTATGGCAACTGCTCGACCTCCGACCGCAAGGCACTACAGAGGGTGCGAACGGCCCAGTACATCACTAAGGCCAAGCTTCCTGCCATCCAGGACCTCTATACCAGGCGGTGTCAGAGGAAGGCCCTAAAAATTGTCAAAGACTCCAGCCACCCTAGTCATAGACTGTTCTCCCTGCTAACACACGGCAAGCGGTACCAGAGCTCCAAGTCTATGTCCAAGAGGCTTCTAAACAGCTTCTACCTCCAAGCCATAAGACTCCTGAACATCTAGTCAAATGGCTACCCAGACTATTCACATTGCCCTCCCTTCTCCACACCACTGCCACTCTCTGTTGTCATCTATGGATAGTCACTTTAATTAACTCTACCTACATGTACATACTACCTCAACTAACCGGTGCCCCCGCACATTGACTCTGTACCGGCACCCCCCTGTATATATTGTTATTTTTTACTGCTGCTCTTTAGTTGCTTGTTACTTTTATCTCTTATTCTTATCCGTATTTTTTTTAACTACACTGTTGGTTAGGGGCTCGTAAGTAAGCATTTCACTGTAAGGTGTTGTATTCGGTACCTGTTGTATTCGGCGCTTGTGACTAATACAATTTGATTTGATAAAGGACACCAATAAGAAGACGAGACTTGCTTGGGCCAAGAAACACATGCAATAGACATTAGACTGGTGGAAATCTGTCCTTTGGTCTGATTTGAGATTTTTGTTGTGTCTTTTTGAGACACAGATTAGGTGAACGGATGGAGGAGGAGGTGTGATGGTGTGCGGGTGCTTTGCTGTTGTTGTTTTATTTAGAATTCAAGGCACACTTAACCAGTGTAAGGACCGACGCTGGAGTCGAGAAGCAGGCATGGGGAGTCAAACATTTAATGAGGAACAGACCAGGAACAAGACAGAAACAGCGTCAGCAACCGGGTAAGAAAACCCGTCAGCAGTGGTGTTTTCATCATCAGTGAGCATGGAGGAAGGAGGAAGGGGGAGGAAATTGCACCTTTTTCAAATCTATTTCATGACTTGGTGTTACTTGTCCCATGTTTAAGCAGTGCAGGGTGCATGTCTATTTGGTATGTGTGGAGTGGAGTGCATCCCCCAGCATGTGCAGCATCATGTCCACAGTAGAGCCGGAGATCTTTATCTGGAAAAGAAAGGGAGGGATGGATGAATAATCAGCAGAATTGAGTGGCTGTCCAGAACTCCCATGAACTGT
The DNA here is from genome assembly GCA_030435695.1 of Brachymystax lenok tsinlingensis. Classification (NCBI taxonomy): domain Eukaryota; kingdom Metazoa; phylum Chordata; class Actinopteri; order Salmoniformes; family Salmonidae; genus Brachymystax; species Brachymystax lenok. The sequence continues at coordinate 12,086,997 of CM059800.1, forward strand.
GGTATTCCCTGAATGATAGAAAATAATAATTATATATTTTTTGCGATGGGAAATGGAAATTCGTCCCAGCTCTCTGCTTATTTTTTTATTTATTTCACCTTTATTTAACCAGGTAGGCTAGTTGAGAACAAGTTCTCATTTACAACTGCAAGATAAAGCAAAGCAGTTTGATACATACAACAACAAAGAGTTACACATGGAATACACAGACATACAGCCAATAATACCGTAGAAAAATGAAAAAATTATAAAAAATAAGTCTATATACAGTGAGTACAAATGAGGTGAGATAAGGGAGGTATGGCAACAAATAGGCCATGGTGGTGAGGTAATTACAATATAGCAATTAAACACTAGGATGGTAGATGTGCAGAAGATACATTTCCAAGTTACTGGGAGCAAGATAAATAAATAAATAAATACAGTATGGGGATGAGGTAGTAGGATGGGCTGTTTACAGATGGGCTATGGGCAGGTGCAGAGATCTGTGAGCTGCACTGACAGCTGGTGCTTAAAGGTGGTGTCCAGAATGGTGTCCAGATACTCAACTAGTCTAAAGAAGGCCAATTTGATTGGTTCTTTAATTAGGACAACAGTTTTCATCTGTGCTAACATAATTGCAAAAAGATTTTCTTGGCTCCAGAAACACAATCCTGGGTTGGAGCCCGTTTTGTCATTCTCATTGCCTTAACGCGGCACAGCCATTCTTAAGAAGTTCCCCTCAGGATGTAAGCAAAGCCTCGGATGCCTCTGCCATTCCCACTGAGTACCATGACCTCCTGGAGGTCTACAGTAAGGCACATGCTACTTCTCTTCCCCCGCACCGTCCTTAACTTCTTAGGGAGCGGCAGCAGAGGTGATGGTTTTGGAGAGCCTGGCATGCCCAAAGTAAAATGCCTCCCATTCAGGCCCAGAAAATAGGATATGCACATATTTAGTACCATTGGATAGGAAACACTCTGAATTTTCCAAAAGTGTTAAACCATTTGTCTGTGAGTAAAACAGAACGCATATGGCAGGCGAAACCCCGAGGAATTTCTGTCCTGGAAAAAGTGATTTTGACACATTGCTCATTTGGAACCCCTCCCTCATGAAAATGATCATATAAGGGCATATGAATGCAGTACCCATCGCTTCCTTTAGATGTCAACAGTCTGGAGACAGTGTACATTTTCATTTTGGATGAATAAGACCAGAGAATAAGAGCAAACCAGGAAGTGTATCTTTTATGTCAACAGTACCCGGCGCGCGCTCCCGACAAGGCGCGCAGTGTCTTTTTTACCGTCTTTATCGATCAGTTTATATTCCGGTTGATTTATAATAGTAAATATACGTAAAAGTGTTCCTAAGGATACATTTAAAACTATGTTTGATTGTTCTTGGACAAGTTTATAGGTATAAGTTGAACGAGTTCTCGTCACGTTTCAATGGAGGAGTGGAGGCTGTCGTTTCTGATTTATCATGCGCGAACCAAATGGAGATTTATGGATAAAATACATCACTTTTTCTAACAAAAGAACCATGGATTGTCTTCGTTGGGCACTTAGGATGACCTCAGCAGAAGTTCTTCAACAGGTAATTGATTTGTTTTCGCTGTGAAATGTATTATGTGTGTGCCATGATGGCTAATGGATTCATGGCTATGGGAAAAATATGTGAGGTGCTACCCTCAAACAATCAAATGTGCTGCTTTCGTCGTAAAGCCTTTTTGAAATCTGACAACGCTGTGATATTGCCAAGAAACAGAGCTTTTGATGAGTATGGAACACTTGTATATTGGTGGATGTTTAATAATTCAACTTTTGGATTTTGAATTTGGCGCTTTACATTTTACCTGGTAGAGTCGGGAGCAGCCCGCTTGCGCCCCAGTGATCCCTGAGAAGTTAAATTCGTTTTTTTGTTCCGTCTTTGAAATGCAAGCGAAAGAAACAGCAGGGGTTCAAACTTTAGAACCCAGTTCCTACACTTGAATATAAAAAATGATTTTATCAAACAAAACTATGCTACATTTTATCTCTGGGACCATCAGCATGACAAATCAGAGCAAGATTACTGAATGTAAGTAGAAGGGCAGAAAGCGAGACCTAAATGCATACACAGGAGGCAGATGGTTGAGCTCCGATGTTTCTGGGCGGTAACCCTCCCTGTCAACCAGGTACTGGAAACCCCTGCCCAGTGGTCGAACACCCAGGAGGCGTTTCACCATGTATGCCGGACGGCCATCAAGGACACGGGGATTAGGGATGGGCCTGAAGACAGAAGACAAAGGACTGTGAGACACGGGCTTAATCCTAGACACATGGAAAGTAGGGTGAATACGGAGTGTACGGGGTAACGAAAGATGGACTCCAACTGAAGGGGCAGGTCCCGTGTGGCAAGCCATACCCTCTGCCCAATGTGATAGCGGGGAGCTGGAGTCCGGCGGCGGTCCGCATGTCGACGATATCTGGAGTTGGTCTTGAGAAGTGCCGCCCGAGCTCTTCTCCAGGTACGTCGACAGTGGCGGACAAACATCTGGGCCGAGTGTTTCCTATCCAATGGTACCAAATATGTGCATATCCTATTTTCTGGGCCTGAATGGGAGGCATTTTACTTTGGGCACGCCAGGCTCTCCAAAACCGACCCCTCAGCTGCCACTCTCTAACAAGTTTGTTTGTATTATTTTTACCGAATCTAATGTGTTATATTATCCTACATTGATTTCATTCTTTTCAAATGGTATCAGGAATATGCATATCCTTGCTTCAGGTCCTGAGCTACAGGCAGTAAATTTGTGTATGTCATTTTAGTCAAATATTGAAAGAAATGGTTGGACACGGCCACTGAAACATCTATTATCTTGCTCAAAATCATGGCAAAAGGGTTGAGTGAATGATATGAAGATAATCAACACTCTAAGACCTGAGCTGCTCCAAAATGGCTGCTGTTAGACGTCACAGACATGGGCTCCAGTATCCCAGATCATATCCTGTACTGTAAGCAGATCACTAACAAGTTCATGATGTGGAGAAGTAAGTAAATTACAGACAGAGATCAGACATAGAGGGGGAGTCACTCATTTATTTTGTTTCAAAGGCTTGCCAAATGGAGGGAAACCAATCTAAACAACAGTTTATGTTCAAGTTGATGTTAAACCCTAAATCTCATTAGAGCTGCGGAGGAAGATGTTTGACAGGGGAGAATGTTGAATCACTTCCTGTACAGTAACATATAGATTTCATGTGGTTCTCAACCTAATTATGGGGAAACATTTGGAGCAGGACCGAAAGTGTTAAAAAAACTGATGACTAGTATGTCTGTCTTTTTCCTCAGCAGTCTAGCTTTACATTTCCTTAGTTTCTAAATTAGTGACATGATCCTTGTGCTAGATTTCTTGAGCTAGTTTCCCATCACTGTTATTACAGTGTTATTTGCTAACAGTGGCAATTGGGATAATCCTGTTGGTGAGTGCTCATGATTCTTCACTGGACATAATGGCAGTCAGCCAATGTTGAGTTGCCAGAGCCTGTGCTTGGACCTTTATCTTGGATTGCAGTGCCTCTGGAACACAATTAACTCGAAATCTAGTTTGCAACACTTGACATGGATAAAGCGATCATATGCAATGAACCCTGTCCTTATGGATTATCTTGAATAAGAAAAATGGCAAAGCGGGTGCTCTCAGGACATCAAGTTCACACTGCTACAGAGAGGGCAATATGCCTGATCAGGGTGATTGGTCTCCAGCAAATAACTCACTACAAGATTAGAAGGGTAATTCCTGGTCCAGAACAGAGGCTAGAAGTGCTAATCAATGGAAGTGCCTACATGACGAGAGGAGATTTTGGCTGGTTGACCACTAATGTAGTGGGAGCCTGGTGTTAAAGGGGGTGGGTGGGGAGCGTGTTTTCAGAGCTTGACAGTTTGAACTCTTTTCAAACGTAATGTGTGATTAATGAGGGGTTTTATGGTGCGAGGGAGCGGGGACTGTGAGACATGAGGCTGAAAGTATTGACATCTCCATTATTTACTGACTGATCGGAGCAGCCAAAGGGCCCCTGATTAGAAAACAATGAATGCCGTTATTGGTGATCCGGGCCTAACCAGGACACTGCAAATAAACCAATAGCAATGCTCAATTCCCAGTGGGCAAGGGGGTCTTTGTGTGGGCTATCCATGTGTTATGGGAGAGGGAGGGGGACGTTTCAACAGATACCATATGGCGGAAAACACTGAAGTACACACATGTAGAGCTGCAAAGTGAACATCAAACAAACTTGATAAGATCCTTCACCTTTCATTGGTGATTCACATAACTCTACACGGTTCTTGCGACTAAATTGGTAAAGCAAAATCTGCAACGAGGACGTTACTTTGTGAAAGAGAACACTGAAAAACCTTCCTATTACTAATGTACAACCATTTATATATGCTTTAGCCTGTGTTCTAAAGCCATCACATGACACGTTAGGATATTTGACATAGGAAATCATCTTAAGAGCTTCTCCTAAAGAGTAAATGGTGGTTCATTCTCACGTTCCCTCTCTGACATTTGAAGATGCAGAGAAAGCCTCGGCTGTTTAATGAGAATAAACCCCCACACCGAGAATGAAATATTAAAGTCTAATTTTAAATATTATGACGGCTGCCTTTCCTCCTGATTAAAATGAAAAGCTTTCCAGCACACAAGAGGCAATTTCTTCCAAATTACACTTAAATGAGTTAAAGTATTTACAAAACTCTTTTTCCTTATCAATATCCGCTTTTATTTGGAAGTCACATGCAATAAATTCTCTTCAAGACACTTAGGTTTTTTTCCCCTTTTCTTTACCATCATAATCACAAGGCGTGCACATCTGCACATGTACAGTAGGAAGAGCATTGTTTTTGAGATGCAGCTGTTTTGTAAGCAATGAAAACATGGCTTAATTTAATCCAAGGGTCAATTAAGATTTACACGTTTCTCAACCCTGATTGTTCCGGTCCGCCATATATTTGCATTATGTAACTCAATAACGTCTTACGTGTGTGTGTGTACATGCGTGCGTGTGTGCATGTATGCGTGCCTCCGTGCATGTTTGTTTATGCATGCGTGTAGATAGTTAGACCTGTTTCACAGCTACAGTCGGTAGGACTGTCCTTTGGACCATGTAGCTGAAGACAGAGACTTTTCATGGTGAATTTATGTCAGGCCCATGCCTCCGATTTAGCGTCTCTCCACCCACTGTGGATTTACGTGTCACTTAATGTGAAGCGACAGCGCCGTCCTTGACGACTGCACATGTTATTGGTCCGTGAACGACAGGGCCAGGTTGCATCCGATCGTCAAAATTTGAAAAAAGACAAATCTAATCTGAACATTGCAACCAGGCACTAATCAACTACAGTACCATGTGTCACCAGTATGTACCAGTGTGTATGCAAGTGTATTATGTCACTGCATGTCTGAACTTTGTGTTTACCAGAAAATGTATGATAATGGCAGAAAACATGTCAATCCATAATCAAATGCAATCCTAATTAAATTACAATGCCAATCATTGGTACAGTGTTTGTCATACTCAAAACTCAAAAACAGGAACATACTACAATTGTCTCAACAATCAAATATGGATCTGTTGGCTTTCAGTTTTATAATGTTATGTTATGGAGTACAATTACTTGGTGACCGGAGGTCCTTCAAAGTTACTCTATAAACTGAAGGAAGTTGACTGTCTGCAGTACAGACGAGTGTAAATGACCTGGTTCCCTCTTTAAAGTGCATCTCAATGTCAGTTGCTCTTGAGATGCCTCCAAAGTTATCACTTTGTGACAGCAACAGCCAGGAGTGTCTCTTCTTTGTGACTCCTTAAACAAAATATTGCCTCACCATAAAATTGATGACACCGCTGAGTTGTGTTCACTTTCTTCTGATATCTTCAAAGGGATTTCTCTTCAGAGTGTATATATATATTCGTGTGGGCTGCAGGAAAACAACTTGGTAATTGCATTCTAAAAGATTATTAAATAAAGGTATAAATCAGGCTCTGGTGAGATCTGAGGGAGATTAACTCACGGGGGTCTTTTACAGGCGATTGTAGAGTAAGTCTGGACGTTAGACAAATGGCCAACAGGCTTGTCATGGACCTACGTTTCTCATTTTGGAGATTTATTCCATATTCTCCAGGCTTGTTTGAGGAGCCAGGAGAGATAAGGGGGGAGAAGGTTTACACATAGAAACATATTGAAAGCAGAACCTATTACAGTGAGTGAGGAACAAACAACAGATTAGACTATCGACTCACTCACCGGTCCATAGGTGAAACAGGATCATCATGACGTATCATCAACAACACAGGTACTGTATATCAATAGTTCTTCTCTCCAAGTGATCAAATTTCAATTTCAAACAATGTCATGATCATGATATCACATTTGCTTCACTAAATATTACTATGGCAAGTGTTTTAATCTTTCCCTTTGTTCTCTTGAAGGCGTTGAATGCCATAATGACCCATTAGCGTATCAGATTTATAGCTAATCCCGTGCTATTCTACACCTTTTGCAAGGAGGCTGAGAGAATTTTGCATTTTAAAACGCATTTCCTGCAATTCTACATATATTACTGTAGTGGGGTTATATTTGATATATATGCGTATTATATACACCTCACATGCGACCCATAATGTGCCTATTAAAATGTTTATCTGACTCCATTAAACAAGTATTATGTGTTTAGCTGACTAAGATCAAGGAATGGTCATGAGAATCGAATATCAAAGCAAGTAGATTTAGTATCATTGTAAAATGAATAGATTCACATGCAAGGCATAGAGCTTAAACTCAACGAAGCATACTTCTAGGCATATACATCCTAAGGTTAACTTAGAAGGCAAAACATTAACAAAGGCCAAAAGCCTAGAAGCCTACGACATGAGAATTGATCATACAACCTTCCCCCATGGAATGGATACAGGATAAGAGACAGAACAAAGGGATTTCATTCCATTTATAAGATCTGAGGGTGTAACTCTTCCAAACCTAAACCAATCATTGTTGACCAATCAAACGATACCAAGTTTACAGTCACCTGATTACCCAGGCCCAATCTCCACAGGGTGTCACAGCATTTAAAGCATGCTTTTCTAGCATGAGAGCTACTTAAAAAAAGAAAGAAACATATCGCGAGCTACTAATTTTATAGCTTTCAAATAGGCACATTCTTCTCTTCACTTGTACCCTGCAACTCTTTCCCGGGTCCTTGGTGTACAACATATTTGTAGTTTTCTGTCAATATACCTGGTAAAATAATGGTTAATAAACAACTCTAAGGGGGCCTAATACAATTATTAGTATTCTCAGTTTCATTTTTTCTGGTTTTATTTATTTTTGACTCTCAATATTATAATTATTCATAGAGAAACAATGAAAATTGATGTTCTGAGTCAGAAAACAATTTTTGAGGTCTGGAAAAATAAATTGACAAATTTAGATTGTTTAGTGTAATTCCCCTTTATTTGCGCATCTAGCAAGAGAAGAATGTGCCCAGCTATCAATGAGGAATCGTCCCTTATCCGGGGGGCCGGAACTGATTGAATTGGCATCTTAGCAAAATTCTCCTCAGAAGTGGCCAGATGTAAATTTAAATAAATATATACAAAATTATCCGATTTAGTAATTTATATATTACAATTACACATTGTATACATACAAATTATACCCATCCACAAAAAAACATATTGTGTCGGAGGAAACACCATACACCTGGTGACCATGTCAGTGTGCACGCGCCTGGCCCAAAACAAAACAATACAAAAATACTACACAGGACTCTTAAAGAATTTCATTTAAATGTTAATTACATTTTTTGATCCCAGAAACATTGAGAAAATATGGAAAAATAATGAAATGTTAATTATATAAAGCAGCCCGTGTAATCATCTGCCAGAGAGTAGCCTCAATCGGCCCGAGACCTAAGTAATACATTTAGGCCAGATAACTCTCACCGGAATCAGCCCGAGCCCCAAGTAATACATTTGGGCCAGATAACTCTCACCGGAATCAGCCCGAGCCCCAAGTAATACATTTGGGCCAGATAACTCACACCAGAATCGTCCCGAGCCCTAAGTAATACATTTGGGCCAGATAACTCACACCGGAATCGGCCCAAGCTCAATCCCCGCATCCTAGCCATAAGCAATACTGCCGAAGGCGGGTCAGACTCGGGCCACATGACGTCGGCCGAGTCTAACTCTCAGCCGAGTGCCCCGACTCTCAGACGCAATCGGCCCAGATCCACTGTGCTAGCTAGGTGTCGATCTAGCAATGTTTCTGCTCTTAGGCCACTGCTGCAGCTCATGTCATGGCAGAATTTGAAAAACATTTGCCACCCAATTGATACAAATAATAATGATATAGTTTTGTCAGGTAAGCCTGCTTTGCAGTTAACATTTAATTGAGAAGGTTTTTGATGAAAGTATTTCTGTCTACCCACAAGACGGTTATCATTAGCATCGCTAACTGGCTACATGGAGTGATAGACAACGTGCGCATCAAACAGACAGACAGGAGCAATATTGCTGGAAATTAATTGTCTTTTTAAGGCAATAGTGGCTAACCAGGGGTGGGATAATGTCAATGTGGCTTTGATTGGATATTAGCCGGGAGCGTTATGTTTATGACAGTTTATGATGGAACACATTATCCCAACCCTGATGACTCATGTACTTTCAGAATTGATTGGCAAGCTACTCAAAGGTGGGCTGCGAGCTACTGGTAGCTCGAAATCTACCTGTTGACCCCTGATTTAAAGGCTTGTGTGGGGGATGAGACCAATGTAAATAAGACAGGATTCCTGAGAGGACCATAAAACACTTCGCGTAGAGTAATGTAGAGTTCACCCTGTACAGATATATACAAGTTACCCAAGAGATCATACATCCATGTAGACGGCAGCGGAGTTAAACTCAGGGGACAAGTTTCAGACAGATACCAGACATGGATACTAGAGTATTATTCTATGACACATTCAAAAGTCAGTCCTCTGGATACTGTAGAGAGAGAGATACATTTTGGCCCGTCTGAGGGGGGAAGGGCATACTGGCTCTTAGGCATTGTCTTGAGCCATTTGCCATGCGGTTGGAGGTGACAGAGAGCAAATGAATTAAGGCAGTTTTATAGCTAATCGTATGCTATTCTACACATTTTGCAACGAGGCAGTGGGAATTTTGCATCTAGGGTGGCCTCAACAGTTGCGAGGGGGTGTGGTACACAGTGTAATGACCCCTGATGGCATGAGAAAGCACATGCTGGAATCAAATTCACGAAAGTTGAAATCCAGCACTGATTTCCCTTGAAATTCCAACAGCACTCATGGGGTGAGGGTGGAAGGGAATAGGACGGACATATACGGGGGATAGAGAGAAGGAAAGAGGGGGAGATAAAAAGAGAGAGGGAGGGAGCCTGACACATCCTTGACAGCAGGCGGAGTGGTGAGCGGGACAGTACCTGCACTGATTCAGCAGGGGGACCGGGATAGGCTGTGACACATGGCAGCGCACCCCAGTGCTCTGTGCATATGCTCCTCGCAGGCTGTGTGAGGACTGTGTGAGGGAAGCAGGCTGAGAGTCTGAGGCCCTGCCATCACAACGCTCCATATGGGGAGGCGGGACCACGGTACTGACGGACCAGCCGCCTCAAATCACCCATCTGCACGCTTTGCAGGTGTTTCCAATGATTATATTATTAGCTCTATCCGCTCATCTTAGATTTTTATGGGGGGTTTTAGTATCCCGGCCTCAATCTGGGTGGGATAAAATGTAGAATATATACATGCCTGCTCCGCCATCTGTCTCAGAGAAAGACAAGAAAGGCGTCTTCAAGGAAATTGAGGTTTTATTCAAGTTTTATGAGTGCTTAGCTTTGGGTTTCGTTTTTCTGCTGTGTGTATATGCATGTGTGTGTTGTGGGGGCAGGCATTGAGCAGACATGGTATACAGATCAATTTGCATAATGTTTGATATAAACGGAAAATAATGAGTACCATCTTCTGTAGACACTCATGAAACAGGTTGTGCTTACTATTTTAAACTCAAGTCGAGCTCTACAAGCATGACAGTAGTATTCAAAAAAATTGCCTGGTGTGTATGAAGTGCTTGACCAGCGGTGTGTCTGTTTGGTGCTCTGTAACAGGAGAACAGGGCACTTCATAATGACACACTTTAATGGTTGGTCATCAATCTGTTTCCTCTCTGCCACAGAGATGGAGGAGGTTGACAGCAACACACTCTCCTGCACAGGAAATGTCTCTCTGATGACCAATGGGAGTTTGTGTGTGTGTGTGCGTGTGTGTGTACAACCAAACAGTACTAATAAAGTACTTTACTGTAACATTGTCATGTAAAATTACAGAAAATGCTAACAGTGTGTCAAGATGCAATTAAACCCCCATAATGCATTGCTCTTTACAGTCCTGTACTGTAATATAGACTTCTAGTAGCTAACTAAGATTTTTGCTGTAATTGTACATCAATTTGTTACAGTGTAGGTAGACCTCGCTTATGAGAATCTGAGTATTCTGTTCAGATTCCACTGCTCCAGCCTGCTAGTGTGACATCATCAGTAGGCGGGACTGTGGTAGTGCAGTGCAGTCTTCATAGTGATTTCATCGCAACCATGGCCCTAGTGCTCTCTGTCTATGTGCTAACACATCACACCCACCCAAACTGTGTTCTCAAGTGGATGAAGAGAGCTATGGAGCTCGGAGCGCATGCTTTCCTCTTTCAAGTGTCTCACAGAAGGAGATGTGAGGGCAAATTCAGCTTGGGATCCATTGACAACGAGGGGAACTGCTCTATAATCACAGGGGGAATCTCAGGGGATGAGACAAGGGTGTCTTATTTGTAAACATACAGTGTACGTCATTTTATTTCTGTGCTGTTTTGAAAGAGCTTTTCTCTGTCCCTTCATTCAGCCAGCCGGGGATTTTGTGTTCTTCTTTGTCAGGCCTGCTTCTCAGTGAGGAAGCAACGGATGTTTGGTAATGGCCATTTAGAGTAATCAATCGGCCTCTTTGAAGTTTGGAGATGAAAGAAGAGTTTGACAGCTAATGTGTGTCTGTCCTGTGACGTGAACAGCATGGCAATGCCAGCGCTTTGAAGGCAAAAGAACGGGCCCATCAGGTTGAATTTATCCCTCTCTAAAGACATACCTCTGCTGAGTGCTGCCGCAATGGCAAGTGGCAGCTCTCTCTCTCTCTCTCTCTCTCTCTCTCTCTCTCTCTCTCTCTCTCTCTCTCTCTCTCTCTCTCTTTCTCTGCTTCTCTCACCCTGTTTTATATATCTGTCACATCCATGTACCTCCTATGCAGCTTGTGCCAGCTCCTACTCCATGCTTCCCCACAGAAATGTGTTCAGGTAAACATTTCACGCTTGCTTATGCTGAAGGGAAGTGGCAGACGCAGGTAACTGACAGGCTAGGATCACAGTGGTATTGATGAAGAAAGCTTTATTTTGGTGCTATTGTGTCTGAACAGTAGTTTTGGCTATGAAGGAAATTCATATCTGAAGATTGGATTGATGTCCATGAGTGAATTAAAGAAACGTGTAATGTATAATTTATATTAGGAACATCATTTGTGTTCTATTGTCATATTCATTAGCTTGTTCTGTAGTCCAACATCTCCCACAATAGCTCAGAGAAAGAGCCAGGGTTCTGCATGATTAAATAAGAAAGCAAAATATTTACAGAAACGGATCATTACTCACGCTTTGAACACACACTACGGTGGTCCGTGACCCTTTCAGAGGCATTCTGAAAAGGCTGCTCCCCTCTCCTACAGTACAGGGAAACATGAGGGCCACAGTATGTAAAGGAAGTGAACTTTAGGTCTACAACACTTTTTCCCCCACCAGGGGCCTGTTAAGTTTGTATGTTCCTTTGCGGTGGTGTGTGGTGGTTGGTGTGTGTAAGGGTTATGACACTGTACCTTCTCCCTGCCGAGGAATAGTTTCAGCCCAAGACAGAATGAAAGGCTCACTGCTTTTGCTTTCATTGTAGTTCCAATTTTCTTTCAGAGACAGTTCCTGGGCCGCGGTGCAGACACATGGGTTGGTTCATTTAATGGCGTCTCGGAGCTGCAGCCTAACACATGCTTACGTAACCTAAAACACATGCAGTCCTGTCATTTATGGAGGCCTAAGCCATGCACCCTATGGGAGCCCTGCAACCCCTGATTAAATGTGGCTGCGTTTACACAAAAGTCAAATATCCATTACATCATCACAGTTTTTATCTTTTTTGTTGTCTCTTGATATTATGAATTATGTAATCACTTCAATATAAACCACTCCAGCTAAAGTCACAAAATAAATAAATAGAGATGAAGAATTACAATGATTAATAGTATATACACTGAATGTACAAAACATTAGGAACTAATATTGAGTTGCACTCTCTTTTGTCCTCAGAACAGCCTCAATTTGTCGGGGCATGGACTCTACAAGGTGTTGAAAGTGTTTCACAGGGATGCTGGCCAATGTTGACTCCAGTGCTTCCTACAGTTGTGTCAAGTTGGCTGGATGTCCTTTGGGTGGTGGACCATACACAGAAAACTGTTGAGCGTGAAAAACCCAGCAGCGTTGCAGTTCTTGACACACTCACACAGGTGGGCCAGGCAACGACTACCATACCTCATTCAAAGGCACTTAAATACTGTATTTTGTCTTGCCCATTCACCCTCTGAATGGCACACATACACATTCCATGTCTCAATTGTTTCAAGGCTTAGAAATCCTTCTTTAACATGTCTCTACCCCTTTTACACTGATTGAATTGGATTTAACAGGTGACAGCAATAAGGGAGCATAGCTTTCACCTGGATTGACCCGGTCAGTCTGTGTCATGGAAAGAGAAGGTGTTCCTAATGTTTTGTACACTCAGTGTACAATACCATTTCATCTCTTGGATTTTGGAACCATGACACTGTACTCTTAACTTTATAGGAGGCAGTCTAGGACAGTTTGTAAACAGTTGATGAATCATGTTGTTTGAGTAAGCATATTGTATTTACACACTCAAAAGAACAACAGACTTATAAGTGAATTTCATATAACAGCACTACGACAAAGCATGTCTCGGTCTGGCAAGTGACACGACAAGAGTGAAGGGGTCTCTGGACATTGTTGTGTGAGTGATGAACATAGAGAATGGAAACCTATGATGAGTAGGACTGTAAAAATGCACTCAAACACACCAATGATCTTTCCATTACAAAGTTATATGTGGGTTCAAAGTCAACAACAAAAAAACATCCACAATACCATAACAGATTATTGATTTACTGGTAAACTCTGACAGGGAGTTTTATAGATTGTCAGAAAATAAATTCAAGAGGGAAAAAGTTTTACACTCTCAGCATGAGCAAATGTTGTATGACAGGTTAAGCTACCACGACAATGTGCACTATCCAATGTTTGGGCTCTTGTTAATCCGTGAAAATTGCTGATACCCTTATCATATAAGCAGTTTTGTTAATAAGAAAACACAGCAGCTGAGGTTAACGCCATTTTGAAAGGAATCGGGAAATCACACTCAAAAGGTCCATGAATAGCAACAAGACGAAGACTACAGTTGAGAGGGACACTGGTCGTCCCCTCTGCCTTTCTTAATCACTGACTCTTTAAGACTCTGGTATGATCCCGTTTCTTTTTTTCTCTGCAATAAGCCCCCTCTCTTAAAAATATCTCTGCACCAGTAACATCACAAAGGCTTAGTTATCTCGGCATTACCTATTAAAGGTTTAAACCCCGCGTCTTTGATAAACACTCCCTTTAAAGGTTTATCTCCTCAGTCTTATCGTGCTCTTGAAGGTCCTTCTCCCATGGCGCAGTAATTTGTTTAATTAAAGTGTCATTTTGGGAAGAAAATATGGCCGTCGTTTGCGAGAGATGCAAAGAAGTTTACAATATTGTTTGTACTTTTTTTACCCTTTAGCAAGGCTTAGATTAAGTCAGTAGCGTATTGGCCGCTGGTTTTGAAAGCTGAGGCGACATTTTCGAGATCCCTCCGAGAGGCAGCAACACAGAAGACAGAGAAGAGAAGCACGACACAATAAAAGCTTGTTTGAGAGTCTCTTTCAGCCCGTCTCTAAACGAGGCCCTGAGAGGATTGGCTTTTAGGTCTTGAGCTTCTGTCAGCACTTTGGGCGATTTGCTCATGATTTCATTAGGAGCAAAATAAATATGAAAATAGAGTCTATGCAAAGCGCCGGGTATTGTCGGCACACATACACAACTCGCACTGACACAAAGTACACACTGTAGGCCTAACAGTCCTTATGGGGTTCACAAACATTCCCTGTTTTCTATTACTGAATAATTCCTTTACATATTCCTTTTGCACTGACCAGGTGCAGCAGGTGCTTTCTTGCATTCTGTTTTCATTGATCTTGTCCTTTTTTATTTGGAAAACTTAAGACAAAAGCAGCAATGGTTATCAATAGGGAAATAAAAGTATGAGTCTCTATTTCAGTCTCATCCACTTAGGGGTCAGCTGAGGTTTTGAGTGAGGTCACAGGGCACAGTAAGCAAAATGCCAGACTGCATCATGTACCACCACGTCGACAGACAACATCAGCATAATCAGTGAATCAGTACCCTGTACCCTGTATCTCCAACTCTCCCATTGGCTGCCTCTGATATCCTTTTTAGAACCTGAGGTCACTATTGTTCCACTTTCCTCCTTTGCTTTGTAAGGGAACTAAAGACTCTCTGCCCATGCAACTTTTGGCATGGTGACAGGGTGTGCGACTGAGAGATTTATGTAGCCGGGTGTGCAGATGCAGGGGGGAAAAAAGATATGCAAGATCAAATGGAGGTACGTGATAAGGCATGAAAAACAGCTCTCTTGGCTCATAAATTAATGGCAGAGAGAAGGTTGTCATTATTCGTGCAGCCTCTAAAAGAAGGGTATGGAGCCCAGATGGTAGGGGAGAGATAGCCTAGCGAAGTTTGAGTAATTGATTACTTAAAAATAAACCAGAGGGTTCATCTTGGGAGGGATTGAAGAGGAATTACCCAACACAACAAACATGCAGCATTGAGGTCAAGAGCATTGATGAGCTCCTCTAAAAAAAGAGGTGCCACAGATTAAAAGAGGCATCACAGTGACTCTGCTGTTTGACTCTCAGAGACATGTTACTGCAGAAAATGAGAACACTAATGAATGATATACTGTAGACCAGTGTTTCTTCATCCTAGTCTTTGTGACCCAAAGGGGTGCACATTTTGGTTTCTTCCCCTAGCACTACACACCTGATTCCAATAATCAACTGATTCCAACCTTCAATTAGTGAAATCAGGTGGGTAGTCCTCGGGCAAAAACAAAAAATTTGCATCCCTTTGTGTTCCCAGGACCAGGATAAAGAAACACTGTAGACAATCAAATGAGACATGCAACAGAAGTATCACTAGTCAGGTGATGATCATTGGCATAATGTCAATAAGCGAGGGCATTTTCATTCAACGAGCCAATGCGTTTATACAAGTTCACAAGACATCAATGCTGGCAATGAACTTCAACTCATACTAAACAAATCTGGATGAGAATAGAACAAGAGTGCATTTAGGGACAGGCCACTAGCGTGTCCCTCCTCCCTCTTCCCTCTCTTTTCCAACAGCTGGCTGTCTGTCCATGTGCAGGTGTTGTGTTGTTGTGCTGTACTGTGAGGATTTGTCCCTGTCCCTTCCTGGGAAGTGCAGAGAGGGGTTAGGAAAATAATTTCAGGGATTTGAAAGTCATGAATCCCTTTATTGAAGTCTACGTGTGGAGAGAGAAATAGAGAGGTGTACAGTGGCTTGCGAAAGTATTCACCCCCTTGGCATTTTTCCTATTTTGTTGCCTTACAACCTGGAAATAAAATAGATTTTTGGGGGGTTGTATCATTTGATGTACACAACATGCCTACCACTTTGAAGATGCAAAATATGTTTTATTGTGAAACAACAAGAAATAACACAAAAAAAACAGAAAACTTGAGCATGCATAACTATTCACCCCCCCAAAAGTCAATACTTTGTAGAGCCACCTTTTGCAGCAATTACAGCTGCAAGTATCTTGGGGTATGTCTCTATGAGCTTGCCACTGGGATTTTTGCCCATGCTTCAGCTCCTTCAAGTTGGATGGGTTCCGCTGGTGTACAGAAATCTTTAAGTCATACCACAGATTCTCAATTGGATTGAGGTCTGGGCTTTGACAAGGCCATTCCAACACATTTAAATTGTGTTGCTTTAGCAGTATGCTTAGGGTCATTGTCCCGCTGGAAGGTGAACCTCCGTCCCAGTCTCAAATCTCTGGAAGACTGAAACAGGTTTCCCTCAAGAATTTCCCTGTATTTAGCGCCATCCATCATTCCTTAAATTCTGACCAGTTTCCCAGTTCCTGCCGATGAAAAACATCCCCACAGCATGATGCTTGCATCACCATGCTTCACTGTGGGGATGGTGTTCTTGGGGTGATGAGAGGTGTTGTGTTTGCACCAGACATAGCATTTTCCTTGATGGGCAAAAAGCTCAATTTTAGTCTCATCTGACCAGTGTACCTTCTTCCATATGTTTGGGGAATCTCCCACATGCCTATTTTTTTCTTTAAGCAATGGCTTTTTTCTGGCCACTCTACCGTGAAGCCCAGCTCTGTGGAGTGTAGTGTTTAAAGTGGTCCTATGGACAGATACTCCAATCTCCGCTGTGGAGCTTTGCAGCTCCTTCAGGGTTATCTTTGGTCTCTTTGTTGCCTCTCTGATTAATGCCCTCCTTGCCTGGTCCGTGAGTTTTGGTTGGCCGCCCTCGATGGGAGGTTTGTTGTGGTGCCATATTCTTAAAACATTTTAATCATGGATTTAATGGTGCTCCAAGGGATGTTCAAAGTTTTGGATATTTTTTTATAACCCAACCTGGAAATTTCAGAGAGTACTAGCTAGCGAGTTAGTCAGGTTTCTAGTTAGCTAGCCTGTTTAGTTTGCTAATTTGCTTGCCAACTCTCCTACTATATGTGGAATAGTGGTCACTTAAGTTTGCTCTGTTGGTTGCTAGCTACTGTAGTTAGCAAGATATCATAGCAAGTATGCTATTGTGCTAATTTGTTAAAAATGTCACTAGTTAAATACATTTTAACTAAGATAAATCAGTTGTAGATAGTTGGGTGAGATTCACTGGGCTTCATAGCCTAGCTACTGTAGCTAAATCAAAAGTAAAAAAAAAAAATAGCTGCACTCTGTAACCCAACATAACAAGATGCTCACTGTCAGGGTTGTTGCTAACTTAGTTAGCTAGCTAGCTAACTATGGTTTCAGAGTAACATTCTACTCAAATCAAAAATGCTGTTTTTCTGCTGTTCAATTGCTTTTTCAACCCAAATAAATGCCTGTATTATTCAATCATAACTCAAATTAATATACTGTATTAGTCCATATTTTTGTTATATTTGAGTATTTATAGACAAACAATATAAACCACCATAGACATCCTTGCATCCACAGCTTTGACCATGTGTGATTGGTTACATGTTCCAACCCCAGCCCTGTGTTTATCAGACAGGGGCAGGCTATAGAAAGTGAAAAAAAGGGCGAACAAAAGTTGGGTAAAGCTACAATCCTTAATTGAAACGATAACAAGGGGTTCACTCCACTGTTATTTTATTTATACTGTCAGGCTCAGGGTCAGGTCAGGCAGAGGTCGGAAATCCAGATAGGGGCAAAGGTACAGGACGGCAGGCTCAGGGTCAGGACAGGCATGGATCAAAAAAGAAAAAGAGAGGCTGGGAAAAGACAGGAGCTGACAGGACAAATGCTGGTAGCTTGACAAACAAGACGACTGGCAACAGACAAACAGAGAACACAGGTATAAATACACAGGGGATAATGGGGAAGATGGGTGACACCTGGAGGGGGGTGGAGACAATCACGAAGACAGGTGAAACAGATCAGGGCATGACAGTAGTGTCAAAGTTAAGTAATTACTTTTTGTTTTTTCAGAGGATGCATAACAGTTAATGGAAGACCCTGAGCAGGAAAGGAGGAGTGCAGAGATGCACAGCCATCTACAGATGGCCAAAAAGGGAAATCTCACAAAGCCGGGTTAATCACCTGGTATTTGACTTCATCATAGAGGATGTGCAACCCTTTTCACTAGTAAAGGTGTCTGCAATCCGCAAGCTAGTAGAAGGAATCAGTGGTGGGAGTAAAGCCATGTTTAGAAAGACTTTGATGCAACGAATTGAAAGGGAATTTGAGTCTATGAAAGAAACTCTCTCCACCAAACTCCAGAGTGTAAAGTCAGTCTGCACCACAGCAGACATCTGGTCTGCCCATAACAGAAGCTTCTTTGGCATGACATGCCACTGGATCAAGGAGGACACCTTGGAGAGGAAGTCAGCTGGTTTGGCTTGTGCGAGACTGAGAGGACGTCATACCTACGATGTGATTACTGCCAAGTTAAGTGAAATTACATGCAGACTTCAAAATTCAGCACAAAGTGAGGGCCACAGTGACAGACAATGGAAGCATCTTTGTAAAGGCATTCCGGGAGTTCAGTGGAAATACTGCGGAGCAAGATGAGACGGATGATGGAATGAGATTTGATGATGTGGGTGCGATTCTTGAGGAGGTTGAGCAAGAACTGGACTTTTTTCTCCCTCCACATCAACGTTGTGTGGCAGACACCCTCAACCTCATCGCCACCAATGAGGTGGACAAAGCTGCATCCCAAGGTCCATCACAAAAATTGTGCAGAAGTACAATGTCAAAATGTTCCAGCATTTGGAACAAAATATACAGGTCCACATTAGCTTCAGAGGCAATAGATGACATTGCAAGCATGAAAGTAACTATATCATGTGTGACGATGGAGCTTAGATTATCGTGCCATCTCCAAAATCATAGCCCTCACAGATGACCATCTGGGGCAAATCTGTGAAGACCTAGTTGTGAGCAGCAAACTACATCCTTGTGAGATTGCTTTTCTCAAGGAGTACAGTACATTCCTACATCCACTCGCATTCTCTATAGATCTTCTTCAGGTAGAGGATAAGTGTTGGCTTTCTTATCCCAACAATCCTAAGGTTGAAGTCTAATCTCTCAGAGAAAATACCTCTTGCGACTTTCTCTGCACACATCATCACTGCGGTCATTGAGGCTATAGACCGCCTGTTTGGACCTATGCTAAGCACCCATGAAGCAAAAATGGAAATTGCTACCATGCCAAAGTTTCGACTGTTGGCTCAACCCTGGAAAGAGAAAGGAGATTAGTTCAAGAAGCAGTGTCTATGGAGAACACACCCTCTGAAAATGTTGATGAGGGAGCACAGAACGGCCAGTGGCACTGCAGAGGATGAGGTGACAAAGACAAGTCTTTGGACTCCTTGAAATCGTTCCCCACAGTCCGGAACTTGTTTCTGACGTACAACAATACACTGCCATCCAGTACTCCAGTTGAGCACCTTTTCAGCTATGTTGGAAAGCTGTTTACCCCTCATCAAAACAGGATGTCTGATGCTCATCTTGAGAATGTCCTCTTGCTGCGAAACAACAGCAATTTCTGCCTTCAATCATCTGAGTAGGCTTCAGATTAGGCCTACTGCAATCAAATGTCTGATATGTGGGTTTATTGCATCTAGTTTCCCTTTTTTTGCGTAAACTTAAAAAACTACTTGGTGGACTAAATGTGTGATTACATTGTGCATGTTGTAAAAAAAAAAAAATCTTCATATTTCTATTTCTCTTTTTAGTTTAAAAGACGCATTGTAGTCTGACTGTGATCAGATCTTATAGTTGTAAATGGACAAGATCAGGATGAAGGACGTATGTTAGAGGCAGGTCTACAGGGCTTAAAAACATTTTTGTCATAATGTTTTGTGATGTGTTCTAATGTGACTCTGCTGAGTGGCTCAAACATCCTGCAATAAATGTTGTTAAATTGGTAATCATCTTCCTTTCTTCTTATGTGTTTTACGGATGAAGTAACTAAAAGTAATCAGATTACGTTACTCTGTTTAGGTAATCCAAAAGTTACGATACTGATTACAATTTTAGACAGGTAACAAGTAACTGTAACGGATCACATTTGAAAAATAACCTACCCAACCCCGTGTATGTGCGTGCAAGTGTGTGTGTGTGTTAGAGAGTGAGATAGATAGATTGAGAGAGAAGTAGAGTGGTATGTGTACCACTGAAATAATCAACTCAACTGGCTTGCTGGTATGTTTCTCATTACTTGACAGCTATAGATGCTTAAACTGGAGTACTTCAGAAGAATTTCCCTCATGTTGAAGGCCTTAACATTTGAAGGGGTTGATGGGGTTAAGAATAAAAAAAAATGAAAAAAAGAACTCCCGCTGCTTAGTCTGAAATGTAGGCTGTCTATCATTTCCCTTTGATTGGGTCCCTTTTGGACATGTTTTTAAACCTCTGACGTGTTATTAATAAAACAAACTCTAATAGAAATATCATTCCGCTTATTTTTCAATCAGGCACAGCATCGTGGCAATCTGCAAAGCGTGACTTTAATTAAAGATTGATGGCTAGGCCATTCATCTGAGGCGCTGTTGATCCAGTAATTAAAATGACAAAAAAAGATTTATTTATAAAAATCTGGTTGAACTTGTTTCATTTCCTTGTCAGTATGTCTGATTTTCTGTCTTTTAATGAAGGAAGTAAGTACATGTATTTCTTCCGCTTTTCTACTCAATCAATATAGAACATCAACATAAGCAATGGCTCATATTCCATTTGTGCAATGCACAAAAGCAATCCTTTCACTCCTGGCAAAGAGGAGTGAGGAGAGATTGAATTTCCTGTCCAAAAAGCCAATGGGATGCCTTTTCTCACAATAATGCCTTTTCTCAATCAAACTTTTCAAAGAAAAGTTAAGTTTCAATGACCTTAGTTCATTAGTAATCAGAAAGTGAATGAAATACAAACAAAATAGCTTTGCATTTTTATTTTGGTAAGTAATTATGTAGTCTCTCTGAGTTCGACAAGGGCTCTAATGAGTTCTCAGAGGACCCTTGTTTTATTTGTTTGTTTGTTATTTTTAAGCTTGATTAAGTCCCCTTGTATTTAGTTAGCACAATGAAACCACCCGGGATGCAGTGTAAGCTTAACTCAGTACAGTTCATTCACGGCTATCGAGAAGCAAGCTTCCAGTGTTCTATTCGGACATATTATCACCTTTGTTGTTATGGCTTTGCCTCGTGCTAATCCTGATGATGCTGGGTGTGTTTAATCTATTTGTATTCTACAATGGAGATATCTGGGAAGCATCTCGATGTTACTACACCATGGTATTTATTAATATACTTAAAACTGTCTTTAGCAAGATGTCGGCGACAGAGATGGTCGCCTCGCTTCAGGTCCTTAGAAAACTATGCAGTTATTTGTTTTTTTATGTATTATTTCTTACATTGCTAGCCCAGAAAATCTCAAGTGTTATTACATACAGCCAGGAAGAACTATTGGATATAAAAGCGATGTCAACTTACCATCATTACGACCAGGAATACATCTTTCCCGAAGCGGATCCTTTGTTCGGACCTCCCCCCTGGACATGTGATCTTATCCCAGAGGCCGAGCCAAAACAACGCGGTCGCCGCAGTAGAGGCAGACGGAGCGGCCTACTGGTCAGACTCAGAAGGCGAGCACACCATCCACCGCTTCCGAGCATATTACTCGCCGTTGTCCAATCTCTAGATAACAAGGTGTAAGAAATTAGATCATGAGTTGCCTTCCAGAGAGACATCAGAGATTGTAACATTCTCTGTTTCACGGAAACATGGCTCACTCGGGATATGTTGTCAGAGTCGGTACAGCCACCCGGTTTCTTCACGCATCGCGCCGACAGAAACAATCATCTCTCTGGTAAGAAGAAGAGCGGGGGTGTATACCTTATGATTAATGACTCATGGTGTAGTCACAACAACATACAGGAACTCAAGTCCTTTTTTTCACCCGACCTAGAATTCCTTACAATCAAATGCCGACCGCATTATCTTCCAAGAGAATTCTCTTTGATTATAGTCACATAACCCCCCCCCCCAAGCAGATCCTCGTCGGCCCTGGAAAGAACTTCACTGGACTCTATGTAAAGTGGAAACCATACATCCTGAGGCTGCATTTATTGTAGCTGGGGATTTTAACAAAGCTAACCTAAGAACCATACTTCCTAAATTCTATCAGCATATCGAATGCGCGACAAGAGCTGGTAGCTTTCTGGATCATTGCTACTCAGAGCATGCGCAGACCAGCTGGCTGGTGTGTTTACGGACATATTCAACCAATCCCTATCCCAGTCTGTTGTCCCCACATGCTTCAAGATGGCCACCATTGTTCCTGTTCACAAGAAAGCTAAGGTAACTGAACTAAATGACTATCGCCCCATTGCACTCACTTCTGTCATCATGAAGTGCTTTGAGAGACTAGTCAAGAACCTTATCACCTCCACCCTACCTGATACCCTAGACCCACTCCAATTTGCTTACCGCCCCAATAGGCCCACTGACGATGCAATCTCCATCACTGTGCACACTATCCTATCCCATCTGGACAAGAGGAATACCTATGTAAGAATGCTGTTCATTGACTACAGCTCAGCATTTAACACCATAGTACCCTGCAAACTCGTCAGTAAGCTCGAGACCCTGGGTCTCTGGTCTCTGGTTACCAACAACGACGAGACAGCCTACAGGGAGGAGGTGAGGGCCCTTGGAGTGTGGTGTCAGGAAAATAACCTCTCACTTAACATCAACAAAACAAAGGAGATGATCGTGGACTTCAGGAAACAGCAGAGGGAGCACCCCCCATTCACATTGACAGGACAGTAGTGGAGAAGGTGGAACGTTTTAAGTTCCTCGGCGTACACATCATGTGCAAACTGAAATGGTCAACACACACAGACAGCGTGGTGAAAAAGGCGCAACAGTGCCTCTTCAACCTCAGGAGGCTGAAGAAACTTGTAATCTAAAACACTCACAAACATTTACAGATGCGCAATCGAGAGCATCCTGTCGGCCTGTATCACCGCCTGGTACGGCAATTGCACCACCCTCAACCGCAAGGCTCTCCAGAGGGTAGTGCGGTCTGCACAACGCATCACCGGGGCAAACTACCTGCCCTCCAGGACACCTACAGCACCCGATGTCAAAGGAAGGGCAAAAAGATCATCAAGGACAACAACCACCCGAGCCACTGCCTGTTCACCCCGTTATCATCCAGAAGGCGAGGTCAGTACAGGTGCATCAAAGCTGGGACCGAGAGGCTGAAAAACAGTTTCTATCTCAAGGCCATCAGACAGTTAAACAGCCATCACTAACACAGAGAGGCTGCTGCCAACATTCAGACTCAAGTCTCTGGCCACTTAAATAAACAGACTTAATAAAGGTATCACCAGTCACTTTAAATAACGGCACTTTAATAATGTTCACATAGAGGTATCACTAGTCACTTTAAATAAAATTTGATTTGATTTGATTTGATTTGATAAATAATGCCACTTTAATAATGTTTACATATCCTACATTACTCATCTCATATGTATATACTGTATTCTACACCATCTACTGCATCTTGCCTATGCCGCACGCCATTGCTCATCCATATATTTAGATGTACATATTCGTATTCTTCCCTTTACATTTGTGTGTATAAGGTAGTTGTTGTGAATTTGTTAGATTACTTGTTAGATACTACTGCATGGTCGGAACTAGAAGCACAAGCATTTCACTTCACTCACATTAACATCTGCTAACCATGTATATGTGACCAATACAATTTGATTTGATTTGATTTGACTTTTTACTTCTTCTTTTTCAGACAAATGGTTTGACTAAATGGCGGAGGTATGTCTGAATCTCATCATTGGCGTTTGGTCAAACATGAATGTCATAATAACCTTGGACTTCTGACATTTTCAAAAGTCTGTCAATAATCCCTTTGCACATGAGTATACTATTTTCTGATTCAGGGACACATAGTTGTTAGAATAGAATGTGTATTATCTCATTCATAAGGCAAAAGTCTGACTAAAAGCATTTTTCCAACAATAACCATTGTTAATTCTCTACTGCGTTTAAAACAATGAATCAGTTGCAGAAAGATCTAGACATAGTGGATTAATGACACTAATGCTCCATTTGTAAATTCCCAACTGGCTGTGTAAACACCCTTATACCACCCGCATCGACCTATAGTTACAGTGGGGAAAAAAAGTATTTAGTCAGCCACCAATTGTGCAAGTTCTCTCACTTAAAAAGATGAGAGAGGCCTGTAATTTTCATCATAGGTACACTTCAACTATGACAGACAAAATGAGGAAAAAAAATCCAGAAAATCACATTGTAGGATTTTTAATGAATTTATTTGCAAATTATGGTGGAAAATAAGTATTTGGTCACATACAAACAAGCAAGATTTCTGGCTCTCACAGACCTGTAACTTCTTCTTTAAGAGGCTCCTCTGTCCTCCACTCATTACCTGTATTAATGGCACCTGTTGGAACTTGTTATCAGTATAAAAGACACCTGTCCACAATCTCAAACAGTCACACTCCAAACTCCACTATGGCCAAGACCAAAGAGCTGTCAAAGGACACCAGAAACAAAATTGTAGACCTGCACCAGGTTGGGAAGACTGAATCTGCAATAGGTAAGCAGCTTGGTTTGAAGAAATCAACTGTGGGAGCAATTATTAGGAAATGGAAGACATACAAGACCACTGATAATCTTCCTTGATCTGGGGCTCCACGCAAAATCTCACCCGTGGGGTCAAAATGATCACAAGAACGGTGAGCAAAAATCCCAGAACCACACGGGGGACCTAGTGAATGACCTGCAGAGAGCTGGGACCAAAGTAACAAAGCCTACCATCAGTAACACACTACGCCGCCAGGGACTCAAATCCTGCAGTGCCAGACGTGTCCCCCTGCTTAAGCCAGTACATGTTCAGGCAAGTCTAAAGTTTGCTAGAGAGCATTTGGATGATCCAGATGAGGATTGGGAGAATGTCAGATGAAACCAAAATATAACTTTTTGGTAAAAACTCAACTCGTCGTGTTTGGAGGACAAAGAATGCTGAGTTGCATTCAAAGAACACCATACCTACTGTGAAACATGGGGGTGGAAACATCATGCTTTGGGGCTGTTTTTCTGCAAAGGGACCAGGACGACTGATCCGTGTAAAGGAAAGAATGAATGGGGCCATGTATCGTGAGATTTTGAGTGAAAACCTCCTTCCATCAGCAAGGGCATTGAAGATGAAACGTGGCTGGGTCTTTCAGCATGACAATGATCCCAAACACACCGCCCGGGCAACGAAGGCATTTCAAGTTCCTGGAGTGGCCTAGCCAGTCTCCAGATCTCAACCCCATAGAAAATCTTTGGAGGGAGTTGAAAGTCTGTGTTGCCCAGCGACAGCCCCAAAACATCACTGCTCTAGAGGAGATCTGCATGGAGGAACGGGCCAAAATACCAGCAACAGTGTGTGAAAACCTTGTGAAGACCTACAGAAAACGTTTGACCTCTGTCATTGCCAACAAAGGGTATATAACAAAGTATTGAGATAAACTTTTGTTATTGACCAAATACTTATTTTCCACCATAATTTGCAAATAAATTCATAAAAAATCCTACAATGTGATTTTCTGGAAATTTCTTTCCTCATTTTGTCTGTCATAGTTGAAGTGTACCTATGAGGAAAATTACAGGCCTCTCTCATCTTTTTAAGTGAGAGAACTTGCACAATTGGTGGCTGACTAAATACTTTTTTTCCCCACTGTATGTGGCAACAGTCCCATTACCTTGCCCTCCAGTAAAGTGTATTTACCATGAGGGAACAATAGAAATGGGCTTTGGCACAAGGTCCAAGCCAATGAAGAAGAATAAGGATGGAAAAAAAAAAATTAATGATTATAACGACTGATGATATTACCTTTTTTTTAAAAAATCACTTCAACAGCATAATGGTCAATTGCCTGTGTAGATGACAGAATTATTAAAAGAGAAAGATTTTAGTCATTTCAGTACATTTATCAGTCTGCACATCCTTCCTTCACACACGGTGACAATATACAGTAAATGTAGCTGATCCCAATGATGTCATTTTTTTTTTTTATCCGATTAAGTCTCTGGCTCTCAGGAGTGGGAGTTAATTTCAAGAATGACTTGGCAACAAAGAGGGGGAAAAGCTAGATGGATTTTTCTCTTTTTATATAAAAATGAGTTCAATTTAACTGGCCAGGTTTGCACTGGCCATGCACGGTAAATGAAATCTCAGACATGCCACCTATCCCCCTGACGTGATAAATACATCATGCATCTTATGATGGATTCTTCTATAAAGTGGACCTAAGATTCCGGTATTCATATTTTCAATCATGCTAATGTGAGGAGATAAACTGGTGAATTCAGTGTGTGTTCAGGCCAACAGGCTGCCCCATTTTTCTATGTCGCAGGGTGAGTGGATGGAGTTGTTCCAGAAGTGTAGACATCAGGTCAGTGCCAGTGTAATGGCTTGCACAGATAATAGTGCTAAGGGGGTTGTGTGGGCTGAGTGGGGACTGGATAGCGTGAAGACACTTTTGACTCGTTCGTTTCCGCGTTTGGCTATTTATCAGCCATTTCTCCTTATAATTGGGTGATAGAAATCAGAGTTGACTTTGTCTTACTTTTTCATTGTTGAATGAGTAGTAAACAATGTGTGTGTGTGTGTGGGGGGGTGGGGGTGGGGGGGCCTGATTCACTGAGAGTTTAAATTCACTATGGGAGAAGGTGATTTATGATATGATCAGATTTCCGTAATGAAGTTTCCATTAAATTATTTTATGTGGTAAGGTTAGAAGTCGGACTGAGTATCTGCAAGGTCGTTTAGTGTGCTTGTACTATGTAATTTCAAACTGAGTTGATCGACAACAGCCAGTATGTGGAAAAGTCAAGCAACGGTCCAGGTGAAAAGTGTCGTACAGATGAGTGATGAGAGGAGGCTGGGTAACTGCAGTCTGTAGATCTCTAACAGAGCAGAGCTACTGCCAGATAGAGTCCACACAGACAGAGGAAGATAGAGAACTGAAGAGAATGAGACAGAGAGGGAGTCAGGGAGTTCTGTATTTTCTTCTCACAAGTTACGACTGTGTCTCCTCTTCCCGTTTTTACTGGTCCCCTAGTAGAGACGCAGTCAGCTGTGTGCCATAAACAACAGAACCTACCCCCACCACCTCCATCCCCTCACCCCAACGCCCGCCCAACCCAAACTCTACAAGCGCTAGCTGCCGGGTGCAGATGTGTGCCTCTGTCACCTGAGCCTCGTAACGTCACCTCGTTCCCTTCCTCCATGTGGCCCCTCGGACCAGGCTGGCGTCTGCTGCTGAGATGGAGATGACTCTCCTGGTGAGTCCCTGGCTCTGTCCCTGGCTCTGTTCACTGTCCTCCGATCCAGCACAATGTGACACCTCCACCACTACAGTCATCATGGGCCCAATAACCACCACACAGCCTATCTAGGAGATCATTTCACATAACTGGATACAAATAATGAATTAAAATGAAAGGTTTTTAATAAACTTGGTATTTAGATGATAGGTTTGCAGTTAGTCATTGTCAGGGATAGCGGCTATTTGCATGCCCTTGTGAAGTAGTTCATTTTAACTTTCCCATTTAGATGGTTATTGAAGACATCTTTCTGAGTTCTTGACATAGCCTACCAAATAACATTTTCTTACCAAACCTAGTACCACAACTTCTAGCAGACACCACTATTGCGTGGTCATTAAAAATGAAAAATGGACTGTTACTAATTTGCATAGCCTCAGAGAGAAATATTACCTTGGCCTGGTCCTCTGAGAGACATTTCCTGAGTGAATTAGATGCCATAATTGTTGTAGTTGCGTAGAAACCTTGCCATTTCTAAATTATTGTTCAAAATCCTCATCAGTCAATATTATGACACAATTAATAATTGTAGTCTGTTTTCCCTTAAAAATCAATGATGCCCGCCCCAACGTTTGAGCAATTTTTAGCTTTTATTTGTCCTCTAAAACTGTCTTTTGCTAAATGATACTGACCCTTTGAATCTTTTAACAACGCAATCAATAAAGCATGTTCATGTGCAGCTTGCAGAACCATCAGTTTGGGACTTTTGAAAAAATACGCCCGCGGCTGCAGCTTGCTAAGTGCAGAGCGCTAGCACTAAATCTTGGGAGTTAAAGTTTTACTGGGACGTTATGGGTAAAAATGCCTTGTCAGCCATCTGCCACATTCTCTCCCGACATCCATATTTCCACCACTGCAAAACTCCTGAGAGAGAGCACAGCACTGCCACCATGGGCCACCCTCCACAATTACAGGGCCAGAGAACTGTGGAATCTTGCAGACACAGACACAGACACACAGAGAGAGAGAGAGAGAGAGAGAGAGAGAGAGAGAGAGAGAGAGAGAGAGAGAGAGAGAGAGAGAGAGAGACAGAAAGGGGGGCAGACATCCATGTCTTCTATTCGTTTTCCCAAGTCGTTAATGAATAGCGGTGGTGACCCCGTCAGCATGACAAGACTGGCAGTTTAATGTATTACATACCAGGAAAAGAAAACTCCAATATATAAATAAATAAATAAGCGGCACTAGGAGCCCACTTCCACAGGCCTCAGTAAATGCTAATCATGGCTGATTAACCAGGCCATGATTCCACTGATCCAAAAAGGTTAGCCAGTCAATTGTGCAAAATTAGCTCTTTCTCACGTGTCCCTTCACATTTACGAATGGCAGGCGGAACGAATATAAAGCCCGACTCAAAGTAATACCTCTCTGGCTGGATCTTGGCACATTTCTCTGGTACATTTCAAAAATTGTTCTTAAAAAGAATTGAGACATACAACTCATCTTATTTTCTCTCTTGTTCTTTGTTTCTCCCCCTCTCATCTGTAAGAGCTGGATGTCTTCCGAATCGAGCTAAAAACATGTTTTTTCTACTTGAGTGTTGATCAAAAACACTCGCATGTTACAGCCTTGATAAGCATGAGTCTCTTTTGAACACACATTGATAACGCCATAGTTATTGAGCCTTTGAAATCACATGAGTGAAGACCTCAGCTGAATTTGTATTCTTAATTAGTAATCAAATTGAAATGTGTCTCCCTCTACAGTGATGTTGTTGTACAAAACAACGCTGTGCCTTATTATAATAGTATTATAGTAATGATGCCATATTTACAAAAAAAATTGATAACACCTTTGATATTGCCATCTGCAATAAGTCGAGTACCATAAGTCCACTTCAAATAGAGTTGTTGTTGTAATGCTTTATGATAGTTTCACTGATCTCAGGCCAGAACCACTGCTCAGTACTATTCCCATTGTCCTCAGTTATAGTATACATTCCCTGGCCCTGATGTTACATTGGGGGGGCTGGCTGCTAGCTTGGACTCACCACCGAGATATGGGCTCAGGAGGGCTGTGTTTGTCCATAAATTTGACTGAGGGAAGCAGAGGCACCGTGTACATGTACTACGACGCATCAGGGTCTGCAGCTAACGCCAGCCATTGTCGGCAAAACATGTATGCCTCTCGCCTGTACAGGAAAGAATTAGTGAGCTAAGCACTCGTAAATCAGCTGGCCTGTAGATCTCTCTTCCTGTAGCTTAGAGGGGGAAAACATGGAGGGGGAGTTCACCGTGTGGTGGGATGGGACGGGATGGGAGGCGGAGTAGGGGGGAGTAGGGGGGAGAGAAAGAGAACAGGCACAGACACATGTCATCGGTGGGCACTAGTAAATCTTCACAGGGTGATCGAGTGCAAGAACATTGTGCCGTTAGGAGTCTGAGGAAGAAAAAATAAGAAGTTTCTCTGGTGTTTATCTAAGCACTATGGAAGATAAAAGAGATATTCTTTCCCATCAGCAGGCTGTGTTTCATTTCTACAATCAGAAAAAGACAGGAATCATAAATCCTATTATGACATTCTTAAAAGGACACTTGATATCTGCTAAACAACCAAGGTATTAATTGATATCACACTACCTCAGGCTACATGGCAATGCTAAGCAACTGCTAATGATGTTCTAGGTCCCTAGTTCAGTTTGTGAAATGTGATGCAACTGTAATGTAAGGACTATTCATTACTGTCAAGTGTAAATTAAAGTATATAAAATTATCTTGTTATGAAATTATCTGTCTAGATAAAATTATAATTTTCAATCAAATCTTTGTGCTGTTCTATTATTTTCGAAACATTGGCTTATTTATAAGAATGACTGAGCTGCATTATTGTTTCATAAGCTACTTTTTATCAAAGCGCAAAGTCTCTATTACTTTTACTAACGGCAGAAGAAGACAACAAAGTTGCATAGCCTCACGTCACCTTTACACAGTGTTGTCTGTGTTTGAGTTTAGTGGTAAGCTGGTGCAGGAATCTCCCTTGGGTGACATTACCCACGCCCAAAATAAAGACATGGCTTCACACTTACCCTTCATTAGGAAAACAGGGCATACATGTGGATGTTTAGAGCCTAGATGAAAGGGGATTCAAAGGGGAGGGCTTTTAAAACTGACCAAAAACACTAACATATGGGCGCTTTGACAGATTCCTGGACTCAGTTCAATGCACAAATGTTTAGTCTTGTTTTGAGGGTTACTTTTTCCATAATACATCAGACTCAACTGCATCGAAATAAGTTATTATCCTTTTATGGCTAACATAAAATGTGTGTACGTGCATCTTACATGAATTGAAGTTCTACCTCCCTGCCTTTGACTTGGATGTGAGGTCTCTAAACCCAAACCTGTTCTATTCGGATGGGAGAGTGGGACAGACAAGCTCCCTCGCTGGCTCCACCCATCCTGTCTAACGTCTTACATTGGATGTGCACCCAACCAGCTTTGCAACAGTCAAACAAACACTGAAGCTTGTCTGTGTTCTGTGAGGAGAATTAGTAAAAGCTTGTTCACTTCCCATGTCTGCTATGTGCTCATGCAGCTGACACCGCAGCAGTTACATTTTGATGTGTATATATTTTTACAGGGCTGTTGTTATTAGCACAGCGTTGGTTCTAGTCTCAGAGCGCTGTTCTGTTTCAGAGTTGAGCTGACAGAACGCTCTCCAGTGAACTGAGGGCTGCTAAGGAATGGATGGGGAATGCTGTCACGGCTTCTTGTCATGTGTCCGATAATTAAAAATCAGATTTATTGACGTGCATCAACAATCGCAATGGGGCTTGCTTCTCCGTGATGCTCATCCTTCCCCCGGCTAAATTTACTTGATGAAAAAAAAGAAGAAATGAATTATGAAAAAAGAGGCCCTCGTTTTTTCACCCCCTGTCACCCCTCCCATCCAACCCCCCTCGGCTGGTCTGTCACTCAGCTGCCGTGGCAACCAGAGCAGACAGCAAACAGAAGCCCTAGCCAGCCAAGCTCCACTTCAGTTTATTCTAATATTTATTGCCACCCAGAAAAGGAACATGATACAGCTGAAGGAAGTGAGCGAGGATGCTGGGAGTGGTGTGATTCCTCCTAAAACCAGCTTATACTGAAACCCAGAGGCACACAGACTGGAATGATAAAAGTCCTTGTTTTTAGGTTTTCACAATAAAACGGTATTTACAAGACCAACTGTTTGTATAAAAATATAATTTTATATAATCCTAATAAAAAAGACATGTTAATCAAAACCAGAAAAGATAGAGATGTCCAGAGCTATTAATGTAACATCTGGGTTGTTCATTTTGGACCTGTGACCATTTCTGTTGTACTTTTCCACTCAGTCACGTCTATCATAGAGTAGAGCAGTAGATATCTCTCTGCAAGTCTATTAAAGTTGCTTGAGTGAATATAAAGTTTGCACCCACTGTGATATCCGTGAGGGTGGGTGTTATGTGGCGCAGGGCTATGCTGTTCAGGTGTTTCTCTCGCTCTCTCTTTGGGCAGGCCTGAGACAGCCTTAAGCCAGCTGTCAGCTCATCACGCTGTACAGGTCCAGCCTGCTGATGGGCTGTGGTGCTGAGGCCTGGGCTGATGACACCTTCATGCCCCAGCGAGACAGCCTGATCCAGACAGGCATCAGAAAACACTCAGTCCCCCTCAGTGTTCGCAAAACACACACACACACATACACGGCATACAAAGGCAAATATAACAGCAGACAGTGGACAAGCACACACACAAGCAAACACCCACCATTATATGCTTATTTCTATCCATCGATGTTAATGTTGAAGATCCAGCCTATTTTGATTAGACTGTGTCTTATGTGAACACTAAATAGACTCTGTTTCAACAGCAAAACATAGTGCTTAGTTAGTTTGACAACTAAACCCCCTCTGGTTCGTATTCAATCATCAAAAACACGTCCTCTGTTTGTTACCCCCAGTGTTGAACAGATAAATTCACACTGCATCAAAAGAACAAGCACAACCCAACTGCTAACAATCAAGCACAGCTCAAAATGCTGAATGTCTTGCCAGGCCCCTGAAGGATAGAGCTGCTGATGTTTGGCTGATGGACTTTGGCTTAGGCCTCTAAAGCTTTTTAACTGTCTCTCCGAGGGACTGAGACTGTGATTGTGCAGTTCGTGTTTGTGTGTTTGGGTCTGCGTACACAGCTGCGTGTGTGTGTCTCGTTTAAAGACAACCTTGTGATGTCAGTGTGTCTTACAAACACACAAATCCCTGTGGCAGCCACACTCTCCTCCCTCTTGGAAGCCACCAGATGATGACTGCTTTGGGGCCTCCCTCTCTGTCTCCGTATCTCTTTCAAATGTTCTTCCACTCCTCCCCTTTGTATCTTTCGCTCTATATCCCTCATCTCCCTCTCATTTCTCTCTCTTTCTCCCTCCCTCTTTCTTTCTCTCTTTCCCTCTCGTCCTCTGTGAGTGTTGCGGCCCTCCCCTCTCTCTCCCATACGGTGTCCAGCAGATGAGCCTGATTCGTTTTGGGATGCATCCAAAGACAGGGAGTGGAGAGGCACCCCACGGCGTGGAGCTGAATTGTCCTCGGCAGATACGAGGAGATTACCCTGCTGGGGCTGTAACGCTGGACTGTTTTTATGTCTCACAAAGCCTCTGGCTTAAGCTACTCATACCTAGAATGAGAAAAAAAAAACAGCTTTTTTCACAGCCAAAACAACTAATCTGAAGACCGTTAACCGTTACAGTGTACTGCCTTGACATTTGAAGGCTGGACTTTTCCGAACCTGTCCCCTCGCATCATAAATTATGCTTGTTTTGTCATGATTGTTATTCCTATGTTTCAGAGACTGAGAATTTGCATCAATTCTAGCGTGATTTGATTTCACTTGGGGTGTTCAAGTGTCTAAAGAGTGTCCCAAAATCTATTCTCAAGACAGAAGATACTGAGTGACATTATTGCACCCGTCACTCCAATATACAGTGCATTCGGAGTATTCAAACCATTTAAAATGTCCACATTTTGTGACATTACAGTCATATTCTACAATGTATTAAATTGTTTTTTCCCCTCATCAAACTACACACAATACCCTATAATGACAAAGCAAAAGCAGGTTTTTATATTTTTGAAAAATGTATTAATAATAAAAAAACAAAAATATTACATTTACATGTATTCAGACCCGTTACTCAGTACTTTGTTGAAGCACCTTTGGCAGCAATTACAGCCTTGATGCTTCTTGGGTATGACGCTACAAGCTTGGCACACCTGTATTTGGGGAGTTTCTCCCATTCTTCTCTGCGGATCCTCTCAAGCTCTTTCAGGTTGGATGGGGAGCGTCGCTGCACAGCTATTTTCAGGTCTCTACAGAGATGTTAGATTGGATTCCGGGCTCTGGCTAGGCCACTCAAGGACATTCAGAGACTTGTACCGAAGCAACACTTGCGTTGTCTTGTCTATGTGCTTAGGCTCATTGTTCTGTTGCAAGGTACATTTTTACCCCAGTCTGAGGTCCTGAGCGCTCTGGAGCAGGTTTTCATCAAGGATCTCTATGTACTTTGCTCTGTTCATCTTTCCCTCGATCCTGACTAGTCTCCCAGTCCCTGCCGGTGAAAAACACCCCCACAGCATGATGCTGCCACCACCATGCTTCACCGTAGGGATGGTGCCAGGTTTCCTCCAGATGTGACACTTGGCATTGAGGCCAAAGAGCTTAATCTTGGTTTCATCAGACCAGAGAATCTTGTTTTTCATGGTCTGAGAGTCCTTTAGGTACCTTTTGGCAAACTACAAGCAGGCTGTCATGTGCCTTTTACTGAGGAGTGGCTTCCGTCTGGCCACTCTACCATAAAGGCCTGATTGGTGGAGTGCTGCAGAGATGGTTGTCCTTCTGGATGGTTCTCTCATTTCTGTAGTATCTGTGATCTACATGTGTTTATATTAGTTACTATGCTGTTACTAAGCAGTAATGTATTACTGCAGTGTTACGTTACTACACCTAACAGGAAATGCACATGCGCACGATTATGCCGGGGGCTGTGGAGCATGAGAGGTTTTTGGACTAAACGAGACTATCTGTTCTCCCGTCTCCTGCCTGGTCATTTCTCCACAACACAAATATAAAAATGTCCACATAGGAACTCTGGATCTCTGTCAGAGTGACCATCGGTTTCTTTGTCACCTCCCTGGCCAAGGCCCTTCTCCCCTGATTGCTCAGTTTGGCTGGGCGGCCAGCTCTAGGAGGAGTCTTGGTGGTTCCAAACTTCTTCCATTTAAGAATGATGGTACCCTTCCCCAGATCTGTGCCTCAACACAATCTTGTCTCGGAGCTCTACAGACAATTCCTTTGATCTCATGCTCTGACATGCACTGTCAACTGTGGGACCTTATATAGACAGGTGGGTTCCTTTCCAAATCATGTCCAATCAATTGAATATACCACAGGTGGACTCCAATCAAGTTGTAGAATGATGATCAATGGAAACAGGATGCACCTGAGCTCAATTTCGATTCTCATAGCAAAGTGTCTGAATAGTTATTATTTTTGTTTTAATATTTGTATAAATTAGCAAAAAAATCTCAAAACCTGTTTTCACATTATGTGGTATTGTGTGTAGATTGATGAGGACATGTTTTATTTCAACACTTTTAGAATACTTTCCGAATGCACTGTACTACTTGCTTTCTGTTTTGTGTTTGTCAACAGAGAGGCTTTAATTTGCCACTTTGAGAAGATGTTCCGTTTTCAATCTATACGAAGAACATGATTGGCTAACTCCTCAGCAACAGAATGGAAACAAGCACATCACTAACCTCTGTTCACTTTTAATGGCCTCTTCCTGCTTTTATTTTACACAGGAGAGGCTCCAAACAGTCTCCTCAGCATTTCCATCTCTCCTTCTGCTATTACTCCTACCTGTTTTATTCCCCTTTAACTGTGTTCGTAAAGTCGTTAACTGATTAAGCGGTTTAATTAGACCCAGTTGTGTAGTGGTGCAGACACTGAAGCTAAGATAGAGGAAGACAGGAGAATACATTTTAGACTGTCAGATCCTTTAGTTGCTCCTGTTTTGTTATGTCACTCCTTTTGTGGTATCACTCTTGAGAGCATGTCAATGTCTATCTAAACACTGATTGAACGGTCTCCGTTTTCTGTCCCAAGCGGATAAATAGAGTCGCAGGATCTCAAAGTAAGAAAGGCAGATCCAACCTTCGAAAATAAACAAAACAACTAACTGGGGGGGATATTGGGGTGAAAAGGATTTTTAATGACCTCACTGACTGAGCCACTGCAGCCAACGCTGTTGGGTCTCTCACACCTCCAACTGGAGTCTTCGGATTGGGGAACAGGATGGTAGTATAGGTGAGATGTCCAAGCTGGTCCATGAAGCCAGGGACTGGATTACACACATAAATCCCCCCATCCGCTACTCAGCAGGGGGGCAAATAACCAACACAATCCCCCTTCCTAGCCTTCCCCCGTTCCCTCTGCTGTGTGCGGCTCTGGACTCAAACTGCTTGTCCTCCGTATGAACATATATCTCTGTAAAGCAGGGCTGGTACATAGTGTATGGGTACTGCAGGGCTATTCTGTTTACTGATACAGTCCCCTGAATCTCTGTCAATGGAAGATACAGACTGTTTCTCATCGGCCACCCATGTGGGCTTGTACTATTACATCCCTCCACCCACACACACACACACACACACACACACACACACACACACACACACACACACACACACACACACACACACACACACACACACACACAACCACACACACACACTCGAACGCACACATACACACACATACAGCAGACTATATAGAAAACAGCATGGCTGCACATACCTAATGTCGATTGAGGATTGTTCTGCTTTGTTGGGAGAAAGGTTAGTGATGTTTTTGTTATCACGATTGTCAACACTGCCCATAGTGTCCTGTGTGATTCCTCTACTTGACTGTCTGACTTCCTATCAGTCCCTCAACAATGTACCTGCCATAGCCTGGAGATATCTGCACATACGGGTCTCCCTTTATATACTGTAATGGGTCAGTGTGACTTCATGCCTATTTCTAGTATGCATGAGGTTAGTATCAGGAGGTAGAGCCACAGAGCGGATGACAATGGCAGCTGATTTACCCTTCGACTTCCTAAGTGGGTGCAAGTCTGGGACAGAGAGAACTGGGTGGGGTCATCTTACAATACTAAACACTAAAGATGACCCCTAGAAGCCTTTATGAACAAACAAGTAATGCAGTACATACAGTATGCTAATAGAGGTCGATCTAAGGGACAATAAGGAATATCAGGATTTCTACTAATTTACCATCAAGGATCAATTAGTAGTCGTGGTAGATGTAGCAGTAGTAGTAGTAGCAGTAAACTCAGCAAAAAAGAAACGTCCCTTTTTCAGGACCCTGTCTTTAAAAGAGAATTGAAAAAAATCCAATAACTTCACAGATCTTCATTGTAAAGGGTTTAAACACAGTTTCCCATGCTTGTTCAATGAACCATAAACAATTAATGAACATGCACCTGTGGAACGGTCGTTAAGACACTAACAGCTTACAGACGATAGGCAATTAAGGTCACAGTTATGAAAACTTAGGACACTAAAGAGGCCTTTCTACTGACTCTGAAAAACACCAAAAGAAAGATGCCCAGGGTCCCTGCTCATCTGCATGAACGTGCCTTAGGCATGCTGCAAGGAGGCATGAGGACTGCAGATGTGGCCAGGGCAATAAATTGCAATGTCCAAACTGTGAGACGCCTAAGACAGCACTGATCGTCCTCGCAGTGGCAGACCACGTGTAACAACACCTGCACAGGATCGGTTCATCTGAACATCACACCTGCGGGACAGGTACAGGATGGCAACAACAACTGCCCGAGTTACACCAGGAACGCACAATCCCTCCATCAGTGCTCAGACTGTCCGCAATAGGCTGAGAGAGGCTGGACTGAGGGCTTGTAGGCTTGTTGTAAGGCAGGTCCTCACCAGACATCACCGGCAAACAACGTCGCCTATGGGCACAAACTCACTGTTGCTGGACCAGACAGGACTGGCAAAAGGTGCTCTTCACTGACGAGTCGCGGTTTTGTCTCAGCATGGGTGATGGTCGGATTCGCGTTTATCGTCGAAGGAATGAGCGTTACACTGAGGCCTGTACTCTGGAGCGGGATCGATTTGCAGGTGGAGGGTCATGGTTTGGGGCGGTGTGTCACAGCATCATCGGACTGAGCTTGTTGTCATTGCAGGCAATCTCAACGCTGTGCGTTACAGGGAAGACATCCTCCTCCCTCATGTGGTACCCTTCCTGCAGGCTCATCCTGACATGACCCTCCAGCATGACAATGCCACCGGCCATACTGCTCGTTCTGTGCGTGATTTCCTGCAAGGCAGGAATGTCAGTGTTCTGCCATGGCCCGGATCTCAACGTCTGAGACCTGTTGGATCGGAGGGTGAGGGCTAGGGCCATTCCCCCAAGAAATGTCTGGGAACTTGCAGGTGCCTTGGTGGAAGAGTGGGGTAACATCTCACTGCAAGAACTGGCAAATCTGGTGCAGTCCATGAGGAGGAGCAGTACTTACTGCATTTCAGTCACATGTCTGTGGAACTTGTTCAGTTTGTGTCAGTTGTTGAATCTTGTTATGTTCATTCAAATATTTACACATGTTAAGTTTGCTGAAAATAAACGCAGTTGACAGTGAGAGGACGTTTCTTTTTTTGCTGAGTTTAGTTGTAGTAGTTGTAGTAGTAGAGTAGTATTATTTGTTAACATTGTGCTGATTCGGGGAATATAGCAATGTGTTTTATTTCAGAGAAGCAGACAATGCTATATAATTTATAATTTCCATCTCACTGGATATAAAAAATGATCAAATATGAATAAAATGGAAAAAGCAGCAAATTATTATCTAAATGATGGCTGCCGTGTTTGGGGAGTTTTATTTGACAGCTGAGAGCAGTATCTTTATGGAGAACAAGAGAAAAGAGACATAGAGAGAAAGAAAGAGGAGGAAGGAAAAATGGAGCAGAGGCGACAACGAAGGGCGGTTTAGGGCCAAATGTTTCATTACGCACACAGGGAGGGAGGGAGAGGCAGTCTACTCTCAGATTTGGGCATCAAGCATGCCTCCCATTACGCAGAAAAATAGTGATCAATGACGAGGAGCAGTCTGATCACTCAACTGCTACAGACACATATACACACACACACACACATACACACACAC